>CM019063.1:327784600-328276127 GCA_009667805.1 Leptobrachium leishanense | reverse complement strand
TTAATTAATACCCCTCTCTGTATAATGTATACAACATCCACCTGCATTAATTAATACCCGTCTCTGTATAATGTATAGAACATCCTCCTGAATTAATGTCCCTCTCTGTATAGAACATCCTCCTCAATTTATACCTTTCTCTGTATAATGTATATAACATCCTCCTGCACTAATACCCCTCTCTGTATAATGTATAGAACATCCTCCTGCATTAATTAATGCCCCTCTCTGTATAGAACATCCTACTGCATTGGCATGTGGAGGGTGCAGAACCTTCAGCACAGGAGAGGGAACTTTTACTTAGACAGGAATATAAAAGCAGGGGAGAGGGAAAATATTAACGTAAATCGGTCTGAAAGCTCAGAGAAGAGATGACTGGTGCAAATTTTTTCTTTTATATAAAATAAAGCACTTTAAATCCAGGGAAAACATTCAAACAAATCACACTGAAGGATCATAATGACAGAGTAACTGTGAGAGCTGGATACTAAATGTATCAGACGTAAAAAAACAACTTTATAACAAGCAGCACTGGGAGAGGAGAGGGACTTTATATAAAATGTGTATTATAGATGAGGAAAGGGGGATAGTGCTCCTGCATAATATAAAATGTATCAGACCTAAGCCCCTATTATGCAGAGCGGGAGGGGAGATAACACACATTTTATAAAGTCCCTCTCTTCTCCCAGCGCTGCTTGTTCTAAAGGTTTTTTACTATCCAGCCCTCCTCTGTCATTAGCTTTCAGTGTGATTTATTTGAATGTTTTCCTTCTCCAGCTGCTTTTATTATGTTGTCTGCCTCATAGACAGGCAAGGTTTCCTCTCCTGTGCTGGCTGTCTGTGCTGTGAGTATTCTGGTGCTCTATCACTGTCAGATTTTCGGGTAGGGGTCGGGAAGGATTATGCATACAAACCTTTTCTGTAGCTTTGCGATATTGCGCTCTTCATTGCTGGTCTCCTTCACTCAATGTAATATTACAAAAAGGACTGAAACTAAAATGTTGTGCATTTTATTTTAGTTTCTTTCGTTTTTTGTACTGAGCAGTTTTGTATCTCTTGAGTCATACTAAAACTAAATTATCCCAAAATTCTGACTAAATCGTTTTAGTACTAAAACGAATGCACATGTCTACTTTCCAATAAGAACAGACCTCATATAAAAATGCCCCCGGGGCGGAGCTGACTCTCGACGGAGGAAGACGTGTCTTGGAAGTGCTACTCACTACATGTGCTAAAGTTGGTGATTTGTGCAGTGATTCCTCCCAGTTTCGGACCCCTTGGGTTGCTGGCGCCTTGGGGTGGTGGACCTGACTTCGCGCACCCCTTCTTTGGCTCTCAGACGGGCTGCGAGTATTTCCGCTGCAGACTGCGGCCTAGGAGACGGCAGCCATCTTAACCCCTACGCGGCTACCCAGTGTCAGAGAGGCACGATGGGGAAGAAAAGCAGCAAGACACCCAGTAAGGCAGAGGGCTCCCTCCACACGGACACCCGGGAATCGATGAGTGGGGGTCTGAGGAGTCGCGGTGATGATCCCTCCTCGAGGCCAGATTGCAGCCTATTGGAGACGGAATACCAGCCCCTCCCACGGGCCGGTCAGGAACAGACAGGGCCCCGTCTCTCCCCTGGAGGTGAATCTGTGGAAGTGGTGGGTACTGGGACTGTCCTACAAGACCGCACATGCTTGGAGGTACCCTTGGCCGCTGGATCTGATCCCAACCCTGGACACACGACCGTGCTGCATGTTCAGGCTGCTGCCTCTGATGAGACTCAGCCCTCTACAAAGGGAGATATCTGCCTTATATTGGATGAGATGCGAGTCATATGGAAGGCAGATCTACACAAGGTGCTGGGTGAAGTTGCGACCCTACGGTCCACTGTGGAGACACTGCAGCATTGTGTTGGAGAGGCTGAATCATCGCAGACCAACCTGGTGACCCGTGTGGACTCCCTACAGACTCAGGTGGAGCACCTATCCAGGGCTCTGGAGTTGGAGGCCCGTCACAGGCGGCGCAACGTCCGATTTCGGGGATACTGGAGACGGTGCCCCCCACCTCTCTCCTGGACTACGTCAAGCGAGTGGCCTGATCTCTGCTACAATTGCCGCCAGACTCACCGGAAATTTTTGGATCGGTGATCCATATATGTAAAGCAGTGACAGCCCCTGCGGAGGCACCAAGGGACGCGATTGCGGTCGCTCTGGACATTTCTGTTAGGTATGGCCATCAGGTGCATCTTAAGGCCCGAACCACCTTTATTTTTGAATCCACCTGCCTGGTGTTGTTCGCTGACCTGCCCTTCCTTACGATTATGGCCAGGCGTAGATTCCGAGAAGTCATGGCTCGACTGCGTTCCGAGGAGTTTCGTTATCGCTGGGGAGCGGCAGAATCACTGGTGATCAACCACGGAAATGTTCTCACATCTTGGCCGCTCCAGAGGAGGCTTGGGCCCTATTCCCCTTTCGAGTCGATCCCTTTCTGCGAGACACAGGCTGAAGCACATTCCTGTCAGATGACCTACCCTACTCTTCGGCCTGGCTCCTGATTCCTGGACTCTGCGATCTTTTGAGTTTCCCCCTATCTTTTTTGCCATAGCATCGTCTTTTCTCACTGTGATGACATCCCCCCATGCGGAAGTTTCCCCTTACCTCCTGCTAAGTGTATTGGTTTTGATTATCCCTCCCCCTCCACCATGAGGACCTCTTTTTCACAATTGAGCTTTCTTTCTTTCTTTTCCCGAGGAGCGCCACTGTGGTACCTACCATGGCTCTGGTTGCCATACTTGGCCCTCAGGCCTTGTGACAATATCCTTCCACGGCCTCCCTCGGCAGCGAGCCAGGAAAGTCACAATAACGGCCATTGCCACTTCCTTTTCCCCAGTTATTTTATGGTTCACCCACTTTTTTTCCCTCTTCTTTCCCCCCCTTCCTTATCCCTTTGCACTGTAACTGGCATGTAGTTGGTGTCCATAGCATCCCCCCTTCCCTTAGTTCCCTTCTGAAGCAGTTATACTTGAGACCTCGTTCGGAGTGTCGCCTTTGTTTTGACTCCCATGTGATTGCGGCTGGGGGCCTTCCAACGAGCGCACGCGTGGAAACTTTACCGGCGCTGCTCAGGAAGGTAAGTATGAACGCGGAGAGCAGCTGCAGGGCCTGTCCGAATGCCGATAGAGCATTCAGACAGCCACCCCAGCCCCTCGGCTTTCGGTACAGGGGGAAATATCGGGGGTACTGCACGAGTACCAAGTACTCCTGCAGTACCCGGTATCGGCACCGATACTAGTATCAGTATCATGCAACCCTAGTTTATACATTATATTATTTTGTAAAAGAATTACAGATGTGGTCACTGTTAACAGCGGCTCAAAGCTATGCATGAAAGGAAATACTGTTCAAAGAATTACTTTACGTTCAAGATATATTGGCCTCAATTTAATCCTGCTCAATAATCGAAATCTGCACATTTTTTGGCCATTTTTCAAGTCGGGAGATTTAACAAAGTTTGATTAAAATATCTGTACTTGCAGCTATACTTTTAATGAATAGATCAACTTAAGTGATTTAATTTGGAAATACTGGTAAGGGGATTCTTAAAAAAATCAAGTGCTTTAAAGAGTTGATAAATGTATTTTAAGAAATTGAAAAATCAGACTGAAAACTATTCTTAACCAGTTATTTCAAATAGGCATGGCTAATAGGAAAAAATAAATAAATAAAAAAAATAAAAAATAAAAATCGATATGCTCTTATCTGAAAATAATACTTTGTGAGCTTTACCAGCCTACTTTATTCGAACCAGTATCATTTTTAAATCTTTGGCTTTGGCTGAATTTTTTCTATGTGATTCAACTAATATTTCAAAACTAATATTTTCCTATCACAATATTCTTTTTAAATACCTACTGTTGCAAGTAAATCAAATCCCTTATTTGTAGAAAAGTTGAAAAGCTAATAGTCCTTTGTAGACATTATTATTATTATTATTATTATGTTTTTTCATTTATTATGCTTCATCCAATTTTTTATTGATTTAACCCCAGGATGCTGCTTCATTATTGTCAAAGCTACAAAATGTGGAACCAAGCACCAGGCTATAATTGAAAAAGGGAAACTTGGAGTGCAAAACGTGTTGGTATTATAGTTTTAGTTACTATATGTAAAGGGTTTTTTCATAAAGCACAGGTGTTTGACAATGTTGAAAACACCATAGGAAATCACCATTGTTACAGAGCCGACAAATCTTCACATTACTAAAAGTAATATCCAAAGAGCGACAGGAGTTTCACCATAAAAAAATCTCCTGTGTGTAACAGATCTCAGTACCCTGACCAGGTCACATCTGTCAATGCTGCTTTCTTGCTGGACCCCCATGTTCTCCCCAGCAGACTCTCGTGCCTTCCTCCAGTACCTTAGACAAAGCTTAAGGACCGGGACACTTAAAGAGCCGTGCTAGCATCCCCCAGAAATAAAACGATGCTGTAAATCTGGAGGTTTCCAGGATCAAAATGGAACTGGTTTTATTGGGGACAGGCACAGATATTTTGCAGTCAAACATGGGTAGTTTACATACACAAAATCTCCCCTACAAAATGTTGTGAGGATTTCCCCTGTTCTGATGTTACTGCTCCTTCTGCTTCACGGCATTTGGGTCATAATTAGACTATGACAGATAATGGGATAAACATTTGTTCAAAATTCCTAGACAAGACAGGACAATGACAGCCATGGCTAATAAACAAGTTTACAGTCTAAAACGGCAGGTAATAAGGCAGTGTTTTCCTGACAAAGCAGATTAACAAACTATTCAAATTTACAGCAGATAGACAAAAACATTATTCTTACATCACACAGATTGCACAAACACCCTGCACCCTACAGGCACAGGGTGACGTAAACACAAGAGAGGGCAGGGAAATAATATAGAACATGAGGCCTGCATCTCCCAAATACATTTCTAGGCCCATGTACCCCAAGTCCAAAGTCACAATGTCCCTCTGTGGTATCTACGTTTATGACTTGCTGGCATTTGTCAGAGCCACAATACAGGTGCTTTGTGAATAGCCCTGGTATTTTTCTGAAGTGCAAATGTGGTCATTTTTCAAGATAAGGAAAACAATTTAGTAATGTTCAACACTTTATGAACATATTGCAAGAAATCCTTTATTCAAGAACATGTGTATCATTAAAATCATTAATAGATTTGTTTAATTATAGAATTATGGCTCTCATTTGTGATAAAAGATGAAAGCTGAATCACGCTTTAATCTATGAGGATAGAACAAACTGCAGTGAGAGTTCTCTCAGTGTTTTAATCACTTAACTAATTAGTTAATGATGAAATTATAATCAAATATTCAATAGGCCACATAAAATTTTATATGTGTGTATAAACTAAAGTAACAAAATAATACTTACTCATGATTGTACGCACAACTAAATAGCTGTTTGGAGGCAATAAAAAGCTTTAAATGTAAGTCCTGTATTAAAGAGAATCATCTAAGCTGTTTTTAATCATCGTATAAATGTACCAATAATAAAACTTTACATAAACATTTATTTGGTCTTTATATTATGAAAGAAATGTGACTGTTTATAAAGCTAACACATTCAATCCCACGAGGCGTAGGTGTCACTTTCTTTATTTCTCAGCGTTTCTTTCTTTATGTCTCTGTCTATCACTCTGACATCCTGTTTGTGTTCTTCTATGGCTCTTTCTTTGTCACTCTAGCTCCATTTTTGTCTCTGTGACTTTCTCTCTGTCTCACACTGCCTTTGTGTCTTTATCTGTCTTTCTCTATGCCTATCTATCTTTTGTCTCTTTGTGTGCCTCTCTGCCTATCTTGTACTATGTGATGTGTCCGTTTCATATGGAACATCAAAATCATTTAACAGAGTAACAGAATATGAAATTAAGGCAATAGGGAGTAGGGACAAAATGGAAGTTAGTTGTGGGGGAGGGACAGGAAGTAAGGAAGGCCATCAGGAATTGGGAAGGTCTGCAGTAGTCAGTATAACAGCCATTCATATAACAAGACAGGGGGAAAACAGGAAATGTAAGTTTAAGATCACTAATTGAGGAGTGTCCAAAACTCAATGATATTGGTAGTGAGCATCCAATGTGTCAAAATGGATATGTACAAACTCATGGAAGTGATCGGCCAAGACAGATATAAGTCCCCGGGGATAAGCACGCGTCCTACACAGATATTCAAAAAAGTAAAGGGCCCTGGCCGGTTTACAGTTCTCAAGTATACAAAATGTCGGCATTGTATATATCTGAAAAAATATTTTGCCACTAGAGGATGTCGCTCTGATAAAGTGGCAAAAGTAAGTATATCTTCACCCTTGTGCCACTGGTATATGCGCTCTACTTGACACTTGTAAAAATTTATCCCTGGCGGGAAAGTCTTATTGCAAAGTACTGGCAACCTCTCCCCTATATGAAGGCATGGGAGGGGGAATTGGGGGCGGTGGACAAAGGACTGGTCTGATATATGGGAGGCGACACATAAATCCTCAATTAGTGTGATGTTCCTGGAACAGTCTATTAAAACACTTATGCGGTGGTATGTTACCCCTGGGTTTTTATACAAGGTGAATCCTTCCTTTCTAGATGCTTGTTGTCGCAATTGTGGTATGAAGGGAACACACTCCCATATGTGGTGGTAGTGTCCAGTAATCACTACATTATGGCGGAAAGCGTAGTCATTAGCAATAACGGTATTGGAGGCCCCTGTGGAGTTTAATCCTTGGACCTTTGTATTATCACGCCCGCAACCGCACTTAACGTGGCTTCAGTCAAAATGGAAAACTAAACTAACTTCGGCAGTATGGAAGGCCTTAGCAGAAACCTGGAAGGCTACAAGGCCAGCGACATGGAACAGGGTTATGGCTATCTTAGAGGAGGTGTGTCTTATGGATGAACTTACAGCAAGGGTCCACCAGTCATATCCTGCTTATGTGAAAGAATGGGGAGCATGGGAGGATTCAGAAGGTGGATGATATATGATACAGGATCAGCAGATGGATAGAGGAGAATGGGCACAACGTTTTACTTTACTTTTTTACTTTTTTGCTTGTGTTGTTGTTGATTTGATTTCTGGGGGGGTTCTGTTTTGGGGTTTCTTCTATCGTTGTTTGGTTGTTATAGGTTGGATTGTGAGTGAGTACTTAATCACTAAAATAGACACGATTCTAGAGCAATAGGACTTGGGGGACATGGTGTGGAGTGCCTCCAGGCCTTGTATGGGACGACTCTGCTTTAGGATTGAGATTGAGATATTTTTGTTAGTTCTAAAATCAAATAAAATTCTTTTATCTGGGGGTGCCTTCGTGCACGTCCCATGTTAAGTTGTAAAGTGTTGATTAAATAAAGTTTAAAAAAAATAGATACGAACTTCTATGTGTCCTGCTAAGTAGCAGCTGTTTAACAGAGTGCAACTGTCATATGAACTAGACATGGAGAGCGGGTGTGAGCCCAATATGCAGTGATCCATTATGAGAGAGGCAGGTTGTAGGGTTAAACAAGATATTTATTTTAAATAACACAAACAGCAGAAGCAATTGAATAAGAGAAGCGACTCAAGAGGTATAGAAGAAAAGAGGGCGAGATGGGCAACTAATTAAAGTAGAGGAAAGACATAGGAAAAATGTTTGAAGAAATAGATGGATGGCTAAGAGTAGTGGGAGAACAGAATCAAGAAGGTATTAGAGGAGGAGTGGGCGAGGCAGGCAAGGATCTAAATCAGAGGGAAGATATAGGAAAAGGGAAAGAATCAGGAGGATGGCTGAGAATGACGAGAGTGGAAGCAGAAGTGAGAAACTAGATGGTTATATGGCGCTAAAGATAGGGGGAGGCAAAGAGCAGAATGAAAAGGTGAAAGGATTAAACAGGATGAATTAGGAGACACAGGAGGAAACTGAATAAGTAATAACTACTGAATACAAACAGAAATGAAAACAGATTAACTAAGAAAACTAATCTAGAGTCCAAGGCAAGATATATAGTTAAGGGCTCGGCAATATCATGGTCTGGTTACAGGCAGTGGTCGTGGTAATCAGATAGGAGAATTGTCAAAGTTCGTAGCCAGGGGTCTGATACACTATAAATCCAGCAGATGGGGAACAAAAATAAAAGGTACCGGTAAGTATGGAGTCCAGATACAATTCATATGAAGGTTGTCAGATGGGTAGTTCAGATGTGTAGTCCAGAGGATCAGATGGGTACTCAATAGGGTTATCAGATGATTAGTCCAGAAGGTAGACAGATAGGGGTTCAGTGGGTCAAGGAGCTTTCTAGACACAGGTCAGCTTGGTGCAAAGTTCTGACTTCAATGAGGAAGTGCTCAGTAGAGGGTGCGGCTTCCTCATAAGGAGTTCTCATTAGCAGGGGATAGAGTTCAGGTGAGGCTTCAGGGCTTGTGTGCAAAACCAAATGGCAAGTCCTGGAACCTGCATTAAACAGGCATGCATTGTTTTAAATGGGGTTTAAACGTGAGGTTCCTGACAGCAACTCCTCCATCTTTTTGAACCATCTGGTTAGTGGGTGTAACGGCTCAGCTACCCTGCAGGGGTAGCTCCGTCTGCGGCGCCGAGTCTTGCTGGAGAGTTTAGCCGGGTAGCGAGCTAGCAAGGTGGGAGAGAGATTGGCAGCGGTCCCTGGATGGTCTGGAAGCCAAGGATTCAGTGATTATGCCCTCCCAAATACTAGTCGTGACTCAGTATAGTTTTAAGCAAGTTGGTTTTTAATGTCAAACAGAACATACACGGTCCTTTTATATGGTACAGTCCCATTGTTCTCTCTCATGCCCGCCCCCGGACCCCTGGAGTGAATTCTGCCCCGGGGCTTAGCCACAGCCCAGTTTCTGGCACCTGCCTGTCTGCTGTCCGATGCCCCCCATGGTGCGGGTGCAGCTCCCAGCCCGATGGTCTGGGAAATGCGGTTTTCGGGGGGATCCCCTGGGTGCTCCGACACCCCCTTTACACCTTGGGTAGCTCGGGTCCCCGGGCTGCTTCCCTGAAAGAAGCTACCCGATCCATCCAGAGGGGTCAGAACGCCATCAGATAGAGTTTGTCAGCTCTCTCTCCGAGACTGCAGTGCAGGGGCTGACAGGCTCCGGGCAGGAGGGGGATTTCTAGTGGGATGGAGGGGTTCTCCTGAGCGAATCCTCTCCAAGCTTGCCACACACCAAGCTACCATCCCTGGGGATCTATGGTCCAAAAAGCACCTTGCTCAGGCTAAAGGGGGCTCCAGGTCAAGCAGAGGAACTCATGTCGGGTTTTGGCAATTTGCCAGCGGCTTTTTGCTACAATGTTGCCGTTTACCTACCAGCAGAATCGGTAAGGCATCTTGCAGGGAAAACACAATTAAATATGACCTTGGGGACACTTTACAGCACATCTAACAGGGGCATTCGTTTGGATAAATACAGGGCAAACGAAATACATCAAAACAGATACTAAATTATAGAAACAAATTTAACCTTTTAAATGAACGAATAGCTACAACATAATAATCTTTTTATCCACGTGGCGACTGTTCCGTCACAGTGGGGAACACAGTACTTGCTTCCAAAATGATGGACAAGGCTTTCAGCGACCTTCAGGATACAGATTACTATGGTTCATTTATATTGGATGGTAAAAAAATTGTTCTGGTGAAGCAGAACAGAAGCTGGTTGAAAGGCTGCAGAGGGACTGAGAACTGAAAAGTATTTAAAGAATATGATGTATACATGATCAATATTGTCAGGTTGAGGTACCGGGAGTGAAGTGAAAGGGACCCCAATATGCAAATTGCAGCAATAACACAGGACCTGGAATAATAGAGAGTGATGATAGATATTAATGTAGCTGATTAAAATATCAGGACCATGGTGCACAAGGGCAATATCCAAGAGAGAGATCATTGGACAAGACAGAGCTCAAAGAGCTGGGAGCATAGATTTATAAATGAGGTACCCAAGCCGAGGTACCCAAGCCAAGGTACCCAAGCACAAAATATATAAGGCAGAAAGTGACAATTGGAGGGAACAGCACAATATACTAATGTGGGAGGCAAGTTTAAATGAAGCCAGGTAATAGGCTCCGCCCACACACTCCTACCGTGGCTGACATCTGTAGCCCTGCAGTTAATTTGGCTCTTGAGAACTGCAGCTGTTATGCCCATAGAGGGAGCCAGAGTGCAACGTATGGGGAAAGACTGTGATGGACATATGAATTTATGGATTTCGTCTCCTAGAAACCCTTGGGGGAGAGGAAGGAAGTAAGGTGTCTGGCGCCAGGAAGTGAGAGCAGTGTGTGCAGCGTGAGGAGAGCGGAGTGAGCTGTGAGAGAAGGCAGTCACTCGTGTTACACTTTCTGGGATCTTTGCCAGTTGAAGCGCTGAGTAATGGGCGGCATCCATTGCTGGAGTGATCGGGGAGAGTGCATATAGCCTTGCTGTGCATCACGCTGGACTATTCCTGTTCCGAGTGCGTTCGAGAGAGACCGCGAGTGAGGAGGCCGCAGGCGGAGCGGAGTGCTGGTGGTATCCTGATTCTGACTGAGGAGAACCGGATCGTGAGTGTGAACTTCAACGGCATCGGCCTCCAGGCGGGTGAGAGGATGGATTTTCTCGAGCGGGACCTTTCATCAGTGTTTCACCGGTCCAGGACAAGCTGTTTCGGCGGTTGCGTGAGAGGCCTCCAGCCTATGATATTGCTAACAGTGCGCACCTGTTTGTTTGCTACATTTTTGGGCCCCAACGTTGACTAGTCGAAGAAATCCATCCATCCATCCATCTACTGGCCAGTGGATCTAGTACCCGGGTACCCTAGGACAAAAACTAATAGACATGTATTCCTAAAACAAACTTTGAACTAAAGGACTGGGAGTTATAGTAACGGTTTAGTCGCTGTACAGTTACACATTCATATTGCTCACCAATTATATCGTAGAATGCTTGATTCTCACAGTTAAAATACATGTGTAATTATTGAGATTTATTGCTTACAGTAAAGTATATTTAAGAAAATCTAGGTGTGCTGGAGTACAGTAATTGTTAGTGCGGTGAGACAGATTCCAGGGTATTCAGCGGCTCCTTCAGGGGTGAGCGCTACACATCGTTGCTGGGGAACCCACAGGAGTCAAGGGGTAAAAGGAGGTGTATTGCATGCGCACTGCAAAGGTGACAGTGAGGATCATGGCCACACATGTGAGCACTGCTCAGCAAAGTAGAATGTGATCACGTCAAGGAATACCGGGGCAGCATGCAGGTAGGCAGTCACGGCACGCCATCAGGGAGTGTTGAGGATCAGACAATTAAGATGGTAAAGGATGGAATGCATGAAGAAGGGCAGGTGCATGGGTACTGGAAATGTGTTTCCAAGTTTGATCTTCAGGACCATATTCTTTCCAGTGAACAAGGTCCTCCAAACAAACTCTCTGTCAATGGGTGTCCAGAATACAATGGATGTCACACTCTTCTTCCCCATTGACCAGTACGGAAGGTGGAGGAGAAGGATGCCTGTGGACAGCAAAGGGATCTGTGTGGTAGGGCTTGATTGATGAGGGAAACACAGAAGGCATTGACAACCAGGCGGCAGCATGTGGCAGACAGCAGCAGGACCATCCAAGGCAGCAATGGAAAAAGGGCCAACAAATCTAGCACCCAACTTCTTCAAGGGGACTTGTATATTCAGATATTTGGTGGAGAGCCATACCTGCTGATCCACCATATAGGAGGGCGCAGAGGAACGAAGCATATCAGCATAACTACACGAAACCACCTAACTGAAAAAAGGCCTTATAAGATATACGTTTAGCAGGGCTTATCCCTGTAACAAATCAATCCACCAAATAAACCAAGCACTATACTGGTAATATATAGATATCATTTGATAAAGTAATATCTGAAATGTACCTCTTAAGTGCTATTATTGTTGTTGTTCTTTGTAACTTCAGAGGTGCATTTCAGATATTACCTTGTTAAGGATATCTATCTATTACCAGGCTAGTGCTTGGTTTATTTGGTACATACAGTTGTGTTCAAAATTATTCAACCCCCAATGCTGTAAAGGGCTTTAGGGAATTTAGTGTATATTTGTAATTGTATTCAGAATGAAATCCTACAAGGACTTTTTAAAGAACCATATGCAACTAAAATGACATCAATTGGTTTTGTAATACAGTAGTAAATGTTTCTTTTGTGAATTCTTCATTGACACAATTAAGACTACCACTCTGAAGAACAGAGGTTCATTCAAGTGTTTTCAATCAGGTATTGAAAACACCTGTGGATGTCACGGAGCAGCAATAAAGCATAATAAGCACCAATTAGGCAGCTTTAAAATGACTGTGATACTCAGCTCCTTCTAGACATTTACTGGTGTGGTTACAAACATGGTGAAGTCAAGAGAATGGTCCAGGAAGACAAGAGACGAGGTGATTAATCTTCACAGGAAGGGCAATGGCTATAAGAAGATTGCAAAGATGTTAAACATACCAAGAGAGACCATAGGAAGCATCATTCGCAAATTCAAGGCACAGGGCACTGTTGAAACGCTACCTGGTCGTGGCAGAAAGAAGATGCTGACTTCGACTGCTGTGTGCTACCTGAAGCGTAGAGTGGAGAAAAGTCCCCGTGTGACTGCTGAGGAACTGAGAAAAGATTTGTCAGATGTGGGTGCTGAAGTTTCAGCTCAGACAATACGGCGCACACTGCGTAATGAAGGACACTCCCAGGCGCACCCCCTTGCTGTCTCCAAAGATTAAGAAGAGTCGACTGCAGTATGCCAAAAGTCATGTGGACAAATCACAGAAGTTTTGGGATAGTGTTCTGTGGACTGATGAAACAAAATTAGAACTGTTTGGGCCCATGGATCAACGCTATGTTTGGAGGAGGAAGAACAAGGCCTATGAAAAAAAGAACACCTTGCCTACTGTGAAGCATGGCGGGGGGTCAATCATGCTTTGGGGCTGTTTTGCTTCTGCAGGTACAGGGAAGCTTCAGCGTGTGCAAGGTACCATGAATTCTCTTCAGTACCAGGAGATATTGGATGACAATGTGATGCAGTCCGTCACAAACCTGAGGCTTGGGAGACTTTGGACCTTTCAACAGGACAATGATCCCAAGCATACCTCCAAGTCCACTAGGGCATGGTTGCAGATTAAAGGCTGGAACATTTTGGAGTGGCCATCGCAGTCACCTGACTTAAATCCGATTGAGAACCTCTGGTGGGACTTAAAGAAAGCAGTTGCAGTGCGCAAGCCTAAGAATGTGACTGAACTGGAGGCTTTTGCCCATGACGAATGGGCGAAGATACCCGTAGATCGCTGCAAAACACTTGTGTCAAGCTATGCTTCACGTTTAAAAGCGGTTATAACTGTAAAAGGATGTTGTACTAAGTACTAAGATTGAATGTCACTTGGGGGTTGAATAAAACGGATAATGATGTGAGCACAGAAAAGACATTTGTGGTTATTTCATTATAAATGTTATGTTATATTTGTCTGACCTACATGTGCCTCTTTGATTTAATTGTAATCAAGATGACTGAATGATCAAAATCAATGTCAAACTGGCCAAAACACTCAATTTCAGTGGGGGTTGAATAATTTTGAACACAACTGTATCAGCATAACGTTTACTGGTGTATTGAGCTTCTTTCAGGATCATGATAGCAAGGTTCCAATTTTGTCAGAGATCTTGGAGTCGGGTTTCAGTGCATGGCGAAGGTATGAAGTCAGGAAGATCAGAAAGACTGGGAGGATGGTAGTCATAACTTAAGAAAGTGCTTCCTGGGTAGCATCATGAGTCTGTGAATTGTGATCCTTGACAAATTTGGCTGTATAACTAGGCAATCCCAACAAATGTGTAACAAAATACCTAGGGAGTAATGAAAACACAAACAAGTCACAACATGGTATAAATGGCCTGCACTGATTGGTTATTTCTTATAAGAAAAATAGCAGCTTGTAACTCATTTTCCTAGATTATAATGGAAATTGAGCAGTGGTGGGTCATAACATATAGACATGTGTCATATCTTCCTCCATTGTCCATCAGAAAACTCTCTGTCTTTCTCTATCAGGGTTATTCAAAGAGCAGGGAATTTAGCAGGGTACCCGAAGTGCAGGGAAAAGCCACTGACGGCATCCAAAAAACCGCTGCAATAACTGCCAAAATGAATGGAAAAAACATCCTGAAAAGCTCCGAAAAAAGGCTGAATGCACCAGACAATCTGCCGCAAAACCCCCGAATGCATCCGAAAAAGAAATCAGATGATCGGCTGAACTAAGAGCCGCCAGAAAAAGCGAACAAGCTAACGAAAGGGGTAAAAAAAACAAAGAAAAACGCCTCAACTTTTAAGAAAATTTTACCTAAAAAAAATTCCTAAAAACATATAAATAAAGACACTTTTTGCTGCAAATTTAAAGAATAAATGGGTTAATAAATATTCAATAAAACCAGGAATATTTTTTACATTGAAACCTATGGGTGCTGCCTGATTAAACCTGCCAAATGAAATCACCAAAAATCTGGACATTTCAATGACATTTCTCTGCTGTTCGGTGTTCTTTGAATAGGTTAATCATTACTTCTCTATGGAGAGTTCACTGCTATTGAACAGCACCATAAGTGGCTGGCAATTGTCAATATTTGGTGAACTGCCTGCTTTTTGTTTAGCCGAATGACCACGAAATTGCATCGTACAAGGAAATTCACAAATTCGGCTCTCCTTGCAAAACCCCTTATGTCTCTCTCTGTCACTGTGCTTATGTTTCTCTTTTTCTATCTGTGTCTCTCTGTATGTCTCACCCCTGACAATCATGTAAGGTTTTCGTTGACGCTAGCAGGAGAGATTGCAGCTGTTACTGTGCTTGCTACTAAAACCTCTGTTAACTAAATCTATATTGGGATATGAGACAGTATAATCAAGAAACCTCTATTTTTTCTCTGTGAAGAATGTGCTAATTATTACAGTATACAGTGGGGCAAAAAAGTATTTAGTCAGCCACCAACTGTGCAGGTTCTCCCACTTAAAAAGATGAGAGAGGCCTGTAATTGTCATCATGGGTACACTTCAATTATGAGAGACAAAATGTGAAAACAAAATCCAGAAAATTACATGGTCTGATTTTTAAAGAATTTATTTGCAAATTATGGTGGAAAATAAGTATTTGGTCAATATCAAAAGTCCATCTCAATACTTTGTTATATATCCTTTGTTGGTAATGACAGAGGTCAAACGTTTTCTGTAAGTCTTCACAAGGTTTTCACACGCTGTTGCTGGTATTTTTGCCCATTCCTCCATGCAGATCTCCTCTAGAGCAGTGATGTTTTGGGGCTGTCGCTGGGCAACACAGACCTTCAACTCCCTCCAAAGGTTTTCTATGGGGTTGAGATCTGGAGACTGGCTAGGCCACTCCAGGACCTTGATATGCTTCTTACGAAGCCACTCCTTCGTTGTCCGGGCAGTGTGTTTGGGATCATTGTCCTGCTGAAAGACCCAGCCACGTTTCATCTTCAACGCCCTTGCTGATGGAAGGAGGTTTTCACTCAAAATCTCACGATACATGGCCCCATTCATTCTTCCCTTTACACGGATCAGTCGTCCTGGTCCCTTTGCAGAAAACCATCCCCAAAGCATGATGTTTCCGCCACCATGCTTCACAGTATGTATGGTGTTCTTTGGATGCAACTCAGCATTCACTCTCCTCCAAACACGACGAGTTGAGTTTTTACCAAAAAGTTCTACTTTGGTTTCATCTGACCATATGACATTCTCCCAATCCTCTTCTGGATCATCCAAATGCTCTCTAGCAAACTTCAGACGGGCCCGGACATGTACTGGCTTAAGCAGGGGGACATGTCTGGCACTGCAGGATTTGAGTCCCTGGTGGCGTAATGTGTTACTGATGGTAGCCTTTGTTACTTTGGTCCCAGCTCTCTGCAGGTCATTCACTAGGTCCCCCCCCCGTGTGGTTCTGGGATTTTTGCTCACCGTTCTTGTGATCATTTTGAACCCACGGGGTGAGATCTTGCGTGGAGCCCCAGATCGATGGAGATTATCAGTGGTCTTGTATGTCTTCCATTTTCTAATGATTGCTCCCACAGTTGATTTCTTCACACCAAGCTGCTTGCCTATTGCAGATTCAGTCTTCCCAGCCTGGTGCAGCTCTACAGGTTTGTTTCTGGTGTCCTTTGACAGCTCTTTGGTCTTGACCATAGTGGAGTTTGGAGTGTGTCTGTTTGAGGTTGTGGACAGGTGTCTTTTATACTGATAACAAGTTCAAACAGGTGCCATTCATACAGGTAACGAGTGGAGGACAGAGGAGCCTCTTAAAGAAGACGTTACAGGTCTGTGAGAGCCAGAAATCTTGCTTGTTTGTACTGTACTGTAGGTGACCAAATATTTATTTTCCACCATAATTTGCAAATAAATTCTTTAAAAATCAGACAATGTGATTTTCTGGATTTTGTTTTCACATTTTGTCTCTCATAGTTGAAGTGTACCTATGATGACAATTACAGGCCTCTCTCATCTTTTTAAGTGGGAGAACCTGCACAATTGGTGGCTGACTAAATACTTTTTTGCCCCACGTATATAGCATCTTAGCCATAGTGGGAATCTGGGAGCAGAGCTGATCTAAATGGTAGTGCACCAAAGATCTTTGCACGTTTAGTACTCATGAGTCATTACTATTGTCTATCAGGGTAATTCAAAGAGATCCGAATTGCTTGAGAAAGGTAACCGAACACTGATTTTCAGCGTTCGGTTACCTTTCTTGGCCATTCGGCTATTCAGAGAGCATGCAATACGCCAAATCCTGGTGAATTGCCTGCACATACGGTGCCTGTTCGGTGCCTGTTCGAGGGCATGAAAAAGCAATGCTTCGGCTATTCAGAGAACACAAACCAGCAGTGAAAGGTTCCTGAAATGCCCTGCCATTCGGTGGTTTCATGCGGCGGATTTATTCAGGCGAACCCCATAGGCTTCAAAGTTAAAAATATTCCCGTTTTAATTCAATATCTAATAAACCGTTCATTCTAAAATTCTGCAGTAGTCTCTTTATTTACAGAATTTTTAGGATATTTTAGAGCATTTTTCTCGGGTTTTTTTTTTTGTTCTTGTTTTAAAAGTCCGATTTTTTTTTAAAAAAAATTAAGTTTACTTATTTTTTCTGTAACAGCCTTTTTTATTATCATTCCTTGGACCTCATATGTAAATTTCAGATATTTTCGCTCAGTAGTTTCTTTGCAAACAGCGTTTCACTTTTCAAACATTCATGCAAACTGTTTTCCTAATTTATTCACTGCCTTTTTCTGCGGTGTCGGCTTTTTCCGGCGGCTTCGCTGCGTGTGATCGGCTCCTGCTCGGGTTTTTCTGTGGTTTTCGGCAGGTTAATCAAGATGTTTTTGTGGGTTTTCGGCGTGCATTCGCCGGGGTTTTGCAGTTAGTTTTCGTCGGATTTGCAGCAGCTTTTCCCTGCAATTCAGGGACCCTGTGGTGCTTGCTGAATACACCGCAGGGTCACCGAAATGGGATCGGCAAAAGGAACCGAATTGAAGAGAACGAAAAGTCACCAAACCTGCGGTGACTTTTCGATTCTCTTTGAATTACCCTGTATGTTTCAAATAAAAATTAGGATATTAGAATTTATTTTTCATAGCATAAAGTTTTTTTGAGAGGGGGAAATAATATATTGCAAGTGAAATGAAAAAAAATTGCAATTACATTAAACTAATCTCATCAAAAAGACTTTAAAAAGAATAATATATTATATTCATAATTTGAATATTCAAGCACAGGGCTATCTAAGTACCTGGGTCCACAAAATCATGGCAAAACATCTAAATGTCATTTCTGTACAAACATGGGGTTAGCTTTGTCTCTTTTTTCCAACTATAATACCCATTTTGCCATCAAAAAAAATTAGGACACATTTAACATATTCATGCTATGTGTATTCATTTGTAGATTTTAATTTTCTAGAGTAAGGCCTTTCTCTAAATATATTCCTTTATGTAATGTTAGATTGTCATTAAAATGATTATTTTTACTGGATACTAAAGACCCTAGTCTGATATTACCAAATATTGGGAACCATTAAGGAGAAATATCGATGGGGTTTGATATGCATGCTCTGCTTTGTTAAACCCATGCTCTCATATGGCCACCACACCCCCTCACCATGTCATAAAAATACCTGGCTTATACAGCCCACACTCTCTAATTCTGCAACCTCATATTCAACAGCCCGGCCACAAGCTCACATCTCCCTCTGCCACAGCGCTTGCTTCTAGACTCTGCTGTCCCACCCAGTGCTGGTCTGAAATATGTAGCTTACTTTCCAGCTGGTTCCACTTTGCAAATCACCCTAATTAACCCAAGGTTCTAGCCCTTCCCATGATATGTTAATCTGTATAATTGTGTTTTGTTTTTAATAGCTTGCATTTTATTACTTTGTATTTCTGTAACAACTGTAACAATTCAATGTTCTTGAACCCAGGACATACTTGAAGACAAAAGAAATCTCAATGTATCCTTCCTGGTAAAATCCTTTGCAAATAAATAAATAAAATATGCTTTACCAGCTTAATGTTACCAACAGTATCTTGACCTAGCTGCTGTATTAATGTTCAAGTTGGCACCTATAGGAGCTGCTCCTAGATACCAGCATCGTCAGCATGTGCCACCCTTGGTATTGGCTCCTGGAGTCCATAGGACAAATGGAGCCAAATGTAAAACGCAATCCTGCACAGGCTCTGCTCAAGCAGGATCGTGATGATGGGGGGATACTGAAAACTATTTGTTCGCAGAGTTCCTCTGCTTACAAATCGTTCTGCCCTGTAAACCATTGGATCATGGCTAAGTATAAGGTTTTTTAGTATATATTTCATTGTGTTAAGTGATTTTGCAAAAGCAAAACCAATGGAGTGGACACCCAAATCTGAGAGAACTCTTATAGGAATATCAACTCAAGCCAAAAAAAGTGAACCTCCATGGAACAGCTCACCATTCTCAAGCTAAGCCATTATTATAGACTCCAACATATAAGAGCCATTATTGTACAGGAAGGAGATGCTAATACTGAGTCACAAGTAGAGATGAGCTGTCGGTTCGATCTGTTCGGAGTTCGCATCGAACATCGGCTGTTCGACAGTTTGCGTACTTGGAACTTTTTGGGACGTTCGCCAAAAGTTAAAAAAAAAATGAAAAAAGTATAAACAATGCTTAAAAAATACTAAAAAATCTAGAAATAAAGAGACTCTTTACGGCAGAATATTTTAAGCAACAGTTTATTAGATATTGAATTAAAACGGGAATATTTTTAACATTGAAGCCTATGGGATAAAACATTCTTGTTACTAAAACATCAGGCAGACACGACCCTCTAATCAGGCACTGTAGAGGGCAGTCTGCCGGGGTCTCCCAAGGATCCCCTTGAGAAGCATGCGGTCGCCGGATGACAGAGCTGCGACTGTGCGGGCTAGCCGCCCAGGTACATGTGGTAGAGACAGGCAGCGCAGGGAGGGAGCCACTGCACCTGCGGCCACGGCAGACCAGACCCCACAATCAGGATCCAGGGAGCGCCCACTGACCACCAGGCTAAGGTAAGGCGACACATTTCTAAAAAAAATAAAATCAGAGGACATTTTTAAATGTCCCTGGGAACATAAAATAAAGCCTTTTTTTCTTTCTCTACCTGGCTGAATGTATTTAATTATATATATTATATACATTCAGCCAGGTATAGGGGGTGGCATGTGGGCTGCACGGGGTCTCAGGCAGTGGTTTGTTTTTTTTGTGTGTATACTTTTAGCAAATTTATAGGGGAAGGTAAGGGCAGGTATGATATATATATATATATAGATAAGATATATATCTATATTCTTATAAATATATATATATCCAGACTTGTATTACACACACATTTTGGCAACTAATTCCCCCCCCCATTTGGCTGAACCCTCCAGAAGAAATGTTGATCCCGATAGAGCAGAGAATAATATATATATTCTCTGCTCTGTCGGGTTCAACATTTCTTCTGGAGGGATCAGCCAAATGGGGGGGCGCATTTAGTTGAGATTGTCCACATGTCACCCCCCATGTGCGTATGTGTATATATGGTCACCTCAGCTGGGTTAGCCCCCCTTTATCAAAATGTTTTAACAAAACTTATGCAGTTGGTTAGAGCTTTGTTAGATCAGGTTAGATCAATAGTTGTTTGCGTTAGATCACACATAGAAGAAGAGATATTAACAATTATTGTAAGGGGGGGCTAACCCGTCATCAGCCCTCCCCTTATCAAAACATGAACACTTAGCTATTTTGGAAGCTTTACGTTAGATCAGATAAGATCAAGTGGTTTTAACGTTAGATCACCCATAATTACTGAGTTATTAAGTAATTAATAAAGACGAGTTAGCCCCCTTCATTGAATTTTCTGGTCAGAAACCATTCGGGCTTATAGATATTTGTTAGATCAGGTAAGATCAAGTGGTCTTAACATTAGATCACACATAAATACAAAGATATTGAACATAAAATACAGAGATTTTTTGTATTACATAAGGGGGGTTAGTGCCCCACCCACCTACATTAACTTTTCTGGAAAAAGAAACACTCGGGCTTATAGATCTGTTAGAAATATAGAAACATAGAAAAATGTCGGCAGATAAGAACCTTTCGGCCCATCTAGTCTGCCCAATTACATGGATACTTTACCTGGATTTATCTTTTGTTTAGGATAGCCTTATGCCTATCCCATGCCTGCTTAAATTCAATTACTGTTTTGGCCTCTACCACTTCTACTGGAAGGCTGTTCCATGTATCCACCACCCTCTCAGTAAAATAATGCTTCCTGATGTTACTTTTAAACCTTTGCCCCTCTAATCTAAGACTATGTCCTCTTGTTTTGCTACTTTGTTTCCTTTTAAATATACTCCCTGACCTCTACCTTGTGGATTCCCTTTATGTACTTAAATGTTTCTATCATATCTCCTCTGTCTCGTCTTTTTTCCAAGCTGTAAATGTTAAGATCATTAAGCCTTTCCTGGTAACTTTTCTCCTTCAAGCCGTACACCATTTTAGTAGCCCTTCTCTGAACTCTCTCTAAGATGTCTATATCCTTCTGGAGATACGGTCTCCAGTACTGCACACAGTACTCCAAGCGAGGTCTCACCAGTGCTCTGTACAGTGGCATGAGCACTTCCCTTTTCCTACTGCTAATACCTCTCCCTACACAACCAAGCATTCTGCTAGCATTTCCTGCTGCTCTATTACATTGACTGCTTACCCTTAGATCCTCTGAAATAATAACCCCTAAATCCCTTTCCTCAGATGTTGAGGTTAGGACTGTATCAAATATTCTATATTCAGCCCTTGGGTTTTTACGAACCGTTAGATCCGGTTTGATCAAGTGGATCACACATAATTAAAAAAGTTTTCATATCAAACATGGATATTAACTTTTACATAAGGGTGGCTACCCCCTCCTCCCTCTCTGTCTGACCTCAGTCAAAGGTTAAAAGTTCAGGTTTGTATCTATGTAGTAAGTTTTTGTTTATGGCTTAACCCTTTCGCTGCTGAGCCATTTCACCTCTGTGTGCTGAGCTAATTTTTACCAGTTTCGCTCATCATGTTTAAATGAGATTTGAAGTCACGTTTTATTATACAACCCAGACAAAGTATATATCGTTCTTTCCGGCAGACTCGGCAGATTCATAATATATCATTATTATATGTACACGTCATGTCCTGCCTGAATATTATAACAAAAATTCAATAAAATTTGAATTTTCAATCATCTACAGTTTGTAAAGTGGTTTTTTTTTCACGTTTTATCATTGTAACCGGAATCTACTTGGTTCACTCGGGACATCCCAATTAGTCCACCTCCCGGTGACTCTATCCCACCCCACGTGGGTTAGTACCTCCCTTAGTCTAATACAAAAGACATTTCATTAATTGGTCGTAAATTGGCAAACTTTGTGTTAGTAACAATAAATCATGATTAGTTACTCCTACTGTTCCGGGCTGTGCCTGGTTCCCTAGCGCCTTCAATTATTTGTTACAAATGGCACCTGATCTGATCTCTATACTACTTTGTATTTCTGCGGGCCCCAACGACCTTGATGTATCTTTCTCTGTGCCTGGAACAGCAGAGATCTTTCTCAACGCTTTAACTGTTTTTCTGCTAATCTCAGCACATTCCTAAATTTCTATGTATGCCTGATTCTAGTTTCAACTAAAAACTACCTAATTATTTTCAAGTGAACCAATATTCTGAACAAGATGGCAGCCTGGCTTACAATGGCGGCCATCTTCCAGCCTATTTCCACTACATTCCCCCCTTGGCTCAAGCCACAGGCTCTTCTCCTGAGACTTGTAGCCATTACACCTCATTGCTTCTATTCTCAAGTTCCTCATATTTGGGGGGGCCTGTTTTTGTCGGGAACATACCTTGTGGGATAATCAGGGGTATATTTTGTGTCTGTGTGGGTGTCAGTGCCTTCTTGCATAGCGGCCATAGGCAAAGCCCTATACGATACAGTAGTGCCCCTACAACCAAGATCACCACTACCATCAGAATCATAGATCCAATCTGTGAAATAAATCTCAGAATGGATCCAACCAATCTCCGATTGCTCCGAACCCACGAAGTGGATTCCAGCCTTCAGCAGCGATCCTCCTTGCTGTGTCCTGCAACTGTGCTACCTTTTCTTGGTGATCTTGAATTACCTGATAGTAGTCAGGGACATCATGTGTAGCATTCTTGATGAATGTGCAACATTCATAGTGCATCGTCATCTCACACAACCCATTCAGAGCTGCACTAATCTGTTCCAGTGCCATGTTGTGTATCATTTGCACCTTTCGTATCTCTCGTACTTCCAGATTCAACAACTGAATATCCCAACTAGTCTTATTCAAAATCTCATCCATCAAACTGGCATAACTGTTCATTCTTGCCATCAACTCTCTTCCCCATCCAGTCCAGGCCGGAAGCCAAGCCCACACTCGATCCGCTTTCTTAAACAACTCTCTCTTCTGTCTCTCAAACACCAGTGGGTACCTAGGGTGAAGTATTGTATCTGAATTAGTGTCCTCCCCCTTACCTTCTGGATCGGGATCAATTTAGCCAAATAACACATTCCCGTCACTGTATGTGGTACCCATGTGTAGCACACTCCTTTACAACACACCTGATATCCTCCTTTCACTATAAATGGTGATGAATATAGTGTTCCTTTTGTTATCGCTATTGCAAACTGCCTCAACCGTCTCATCATGTCCCCTATATCCTGCCTTCCACTGGTTGCATTCGCAATCTCTTCCTCTTGTTCTCTAGTGAACTGCCTGCATCGTATGTATATATAATGTGCCTTCAGTCCTGTTCTGAATATGTAAATGTACGATGTCCAATTGAACTGACTTGAGTTGCACGCCCCACCCTCGTTACTTATCTCTCTATCTGAGCCTAGTTGGAAACACCACTCTGGTTGGTACACTGGTCCTATTATAGGATGCCCAGGACTGAATGGTTCTGGTCTCTCTCTTGACATATCAACTGTCTGTACTGTAACATTTTCTGATGCAAACATACTCAAATTCATTGGGACAGATGCGAATGGTATATGAATTGTCTCTGGGTGCAGTCTACTACACACCCAACATGTAGTCTGTCCAGACTTTTTGGCATAATCATATTTAAATTGCACAAGTAGGTGTCCTTTTAGCTTAGTTCCAGATGACGCCTCTCGCTTTTGTCTCCACACGGTACGGTTCTCCATCACCGGGTGTGTTCCATTCCGATTTTTGGTGATGCTTGGACACTTGGGACATGCTTCACGTGATAGTCCATAAATCAGATGTGCAAGAAACAAAATCAGTACCAGAATTCCCCCCACTGTCAAAAACCCTTGGGCAACTCTCTTCGCAGTCACATAAACCCAATCCCTCCCCACCGGAATTTTAAAAACAAAAGACATTTCCGGTTGATCACAGGTCGGGGCTGGGCCCCTAAAAATAACCCTCGCTGTATCCATCAGAACACCCAAGGATTGAGTATCTTGGATGCTTTCAATCGACTCTCTCAGGGGCTCATGACTGTAGTCTTTGATAGCTTTAGCCTCAGTGGATTGGTCTCGTTGGGGACGACCTTCCATACTGGTTCAGGATTGGCTGCAGCTACCTTCAATCTGGAGTGATGTATCCACGGGACCACCTCGGCAACCTTTACTGCTGTAGGGGTTGATAACAGGACAAAATAAGGACCTCTCCATTTCGGGCCTAATGGATCATTTTTCCACTCTTTTACCCATACTGAATCACCTGGACAATATTTATGCAGTGGAGGGTACAAAAAGTGAGGTATATTATCTCCCACCCAGGTATTCAATTTCTGCATTGCTTTACCCAACATTACAACCTGATCATTCAATTTAATTTCCCCTAATGCCCGAAGGTCCCCACTTAGTCCATTGATCAGAGGGGTAGGCCGCCCGAACATAAGTTCGTATGGACTTAGCTTCAATTGGGGGGTAGGCCTGCACCTAATGTGTAATAAGACTATCAGGAGCACATCCAACCAGCCTAGTGACGTTTCTTGGCACAATTTGGACATCAGAGTCTTTAGGGTGCGGTTCATTCTCTCGACTTTTCCTGAACTTTGGGACCTGTAGGCAGTATGTAGCTTCTAGGTGATACCCAATAGACGGGCAAGTTGCTGTAAACAGTTCGGTATAAATGCAGGGCCATTATCCGACCCTATTTCAAGAGGCAGTCCGTAGCGCGGTATTATTTCTCTCATCAGACTTTTCACCACCTCTGCTGTCTTTTCTGTTCTTGTTGGGAAAGCTTCCACCCATCCTGTTAGGGTGCACACCATTACCAGTAGATATTTGTATCCTTTGCAGGGTGGCAACACTGTGAAATCTATCTGTAATGACGCCATTGGAGCCAGCCCGATTGGCTGTTTCCCTGGAGGTTGAGAAGGGCCTGTTCTTGGATTATTCTTGGCGCATGTCACGCACTGCTGGGCTATTGCTTTGCAGATTACTGACAGTCCTGGTACGTAGAAATGAGGCTCCAATTGCTGTTCCATCATTTCTCTTCCTCCATGGGTACTTGCGTGGAGCGTTCTTACAATCTCAGGCGCCAGTGTTGCTGGTAGAACTATTTGTCCATTCTCTAACTGGAACCATCCGTCTTCTCCGTATCCGCCTTGTTCTTCTGACAGCCATTTCTTCTCTTTCTCTGAATATACAGGTGTCCATTCACTCAGTGGCGCCGGTAAGAGTGCAGCCACCACTGGTTTTACTTTGTATCGTGCCAATTCTCCACGGTTTCCCCAGACAAATTCTTCTTTCGGGAAATAGTATCGCCATGCGAAGAACAGCAGATCTTGTCTGTCTTGTGAATCTCGCACTGCTGGTATGAAAAAGTTCATTGCACTTTTCTTCATTCTTGGCAGCTTATTCCTGATAAGGATCTCCTTGAGGAAGAACCTTACCAACGGGGCTTGGTATTCTTCTGCTCCCAATTCTCCCAGACTTAGCAAAATTCGTGTGATTCTTAGATTATTGTGAGGGTTGGTTGTTAGATTTTCAAAACGTGAGACAAAATTTTCTGCTCGTTCAACTTCAATTAGTTCTGTATCTTCTTCTCCATACTCCCCCATTAATTTTACGCCGAAGAATTTCAGCATCATTTTGTATGCTCTGCGTAATCTTTGCTGAGCTTCTGAGGTGTTAATCATTAGACGTGTCTCTTGAGGATTCAGAGGAGTAGAGTAAAAATTTCGACCTTGAAACTGGGTTGGGAAAAGCCATTGGATATAGTCATGATTTAGTTCTAACAGTTCATACTCATCTTGCCATTTGTGCAGTATAATTTCAATGAACTCGCCTTTGGGTTCAAATTTTCTCCAATTCATATAAAATTCATAATTTGGCATAAGAGGTGGAGGCTCTTGTTTGCAGAGCAGAACTTTGGCTTGATCTATTGTCAACAATGGTTTTGCAGCAGACTTTGCGGCCTGGTCAGCACGCCTGTTGCCTTTTGGGATTTCATCATGACCTTTCTGGTGGCCACGACAGTGCATAATACTGACAGCACTTGGTTTCCATACAGCCTCTAGAAGGGCTGCGATTTCAGCCGCATACTTGATTTGTTGTCCTGAAGAAGTAAGCAGGCCTCTTTCTTTGTAGAGTGCACCATGTGCATGGACTGTCATGAAAGCGTACTTGGAATCAGTGTAGATATTCACCCTTTTGCCTTCAGAGATTTCCAGAGCTCTGGTTAGGGCTGTTATTTCGGCCAATTGTGCGGATGTGTGGCCTGGTAGTGGATTTGCTTCGATAATCTCTTCTGCTGACACCACTGCATAGCAGGAGACTTTCTTCCCATCATTCATATAGCTGCTACCATCAGTGAATAGCTGTAGATCGTATTTGTCTAGGGGTACGTCTTTCAAATCCGGCCTGCTACTGAACACTTCTTCCATGACTTGGAGGCATTCATGATTTGGATCCTCTTCACAGTCAGGCAGTAAAGTAGCAGGGTTCAAGGTAGCGATGAGGTCCAAATGAACCCGTGGATTCTCACACATCATAGCTTGGTACTTCGTCATCCAGCTGTTGCTGAACCAGTAGCTTCCTTTCACGTCAAGCAGGACTTTGACAGCATGGGGCACCTTGACATGAAGAACTTGTCCAAGGGTCAGTTTGTCTGCTCCTGTAGCTGTTTGATTGTGTTCATGCACGTACAGCTGGAAGGGCTTGCTGTGATCTGGCAATCCCAATGCAGGGGCTTCCATTAACAGAGTCTTTAATTTCAGAAAGGCTGCTGTTTGTTCTTCTTCCCAGAGGAAGGGGTCATGCTCTCCCCCCTTGGTGGCTTGATGGAGGGGTTTAGCAATGTCTGCGAAGTTGGGGATCCACAGGCGGCAGAAGCCTGCAGCTCCCAGGAATTCACAAACTTGTCTCCTTGTCATTGGTTGGGGTATTCGGCATACTGCTTCCTTTCTCTCAGCCCCCAGTGCACGCTTGGTACCTGTTAATTGAAAACCGAGATATTTCACAGTCTGTTTACATATTTGTGCTTTTCTTTTGGACACTCTGTAACCTGCAAGGCATAGCAGATGTAACAGGGCTTTAGTGGCAGAGAGACAGTCCTTTTCTGTGCGAGAGGCCAGTAATAAATCATCGACATACTGCAACAAAACAACTTTGTCTGGCTGAGCGTTGAAGGACAGGAGGTCCTGGCTGAGCGCACACCCAAAAATCGTGGGCGAGTTCTTGAAACCTTGGGGGAGGCGTGTCCAGGTCATTTGATGATGTGCTCCCGTGGTGGAGTCCTTCCATTGAAACGCAAAAAGGGGCTGGCTTGCTGGAGCCAGGCGGATGCAAAAGAAAGCGTCTTCTAAATCAAGCACCGTGTAATATTTTGTATCTCCAGGAAATAATGCCAGCAGATTGTATGGATTAGGGACTACAGGGTGTAAAGTTACTGTGGCCTCGTTAACCGCTCGTAAATCTTGGACCGGGCGGTACTCTTGTGTGCCCTCTTTCAGTACTGGCAACAGAGGTGTGTTCCACGGTGACACGCAGAATTTCAATATGCCGTGATCTTTAAGTCTCTGCAAATGCTATTCTGCTTGGCTTTTTGTGGGATGTGATTTTGTCTTAGAGCCACAGGCACTGCCCCTGGTTTTAAATCAACGTATACCGGAGGGATGTTTACAGCTAGCCCGGGTGGGTTTTCCTCGGCCCACACACCAGGGATTCCCAGGAGTAGTGTGTACAGGTCCGTTTCGATCGGTGGCGTTGGTGCTGTACGCCATTCTTCTTCTCTGGGCATAATTACTGCAATTTTCGCGGGTTGGATGCACTGGCTGGCTGGGCTGTGCTGCCGTGCAGAGCTGCCACTCTCAGGCAGGTCTAATCTAGCGTGACCCCCGGGAAGAAACGTAATTTGGGCTTGCAATTTGCAAAGGATATCTCGCCCCAGGAGCTGGATGGGACCTTCGGGCATATACAAAAATTCATGTTCAACATTATGCCCACCCACACTACATTTTCGTGAAGCAAGAAAGGGGTACTTTGCGGATACCCCCATTGCTCCCATGATATCAACCTCAGTTCCTACCGGGGGAGCAATTTGCTGTGTTACAACAGAATATTCGGCACCGGTGTCAACCATAAAAATTTCATCTTTATTCCCCACTCTCATAGTGACCGTGGGCTCGTGATTACCGAGCGGGATGGGCCCAGGTCCGTGTCAATATGTACCTTGCCCTTCAAATGACGTCCCGCCAACCCAACAAATCCTGCACCGGCACCATCATTTCTCTCATATCTGCCGTTTGTTACTTGACCATTAGGGGCCTGACCTCCCGATTCCCCAGCTTCTCCTGGCACACCAAATTTAGCCAGAAATGCGGGCAATCATTTTTCCAGTGACCTTCGCCCTGGCACCAGGCGCACTGATTGGGCCCCAGGGGTGCCCTAGGGGCTCCCCTACCTCTACCTCCACGTCCCCTCGCTCTCCCTCTGTCTGGGGCACCTCTCCCTCCATTTCCCATATATCCGACCACCCCTGTATGTCCTCTTTGCTTCCTCATCTCCTCCCGTTTTTCTTCTAAATCCCGGTTATGGTACACTTTATTAGCAATTTCTACCAATTCGCTAATACCTTTACCCAAAACCCATCTTGTCTCTGTATTTTATTCCGTATATCTCTCTGTGACTGACCCACAAAGGAAGAATTAATTAACCTTTGATTCTCCGCTGCTTCAGGGTCAATAGGACTATACATCCTGTATGCATCTAAACCTTTCTAGAAATGCACTTGGGGATTCTTTAGAATCTTGCACAATATCTGCTATTTTCCCCATATTTGTGGGCTTTTTCCCTCCCGCTTTAACACCCATTATTACCGCTGTGCGGTACGTCTGCAGGTGGGCAATGCCTGCAGCGGTATTGTACGGCCACTTGGGATCTGTTTTGGGGTAGTGTTCCTCTGCCCACGCTTCTGGCTGGGCTCTAACATCTTCTACTGCTTGGGCAAGTAAAATTTTCGCACGCTACTATTTATTCGGGCTCTTTCCTCAGTAGTGAACATTGTCAGCATTAATTGCTGGCAATCTGCCCATGTGGGGTTATGTGTGAGCATAATTGACTCTATTATACTGGCCACTGCTGCGGGATTAGTGGAATACAGTGGTGTGTGTGTTTTCCAATTGAACAGATCTGTCGTTGTAAATGGGACATATGTGTATTGCCTTGGCCCAGGTGCTCCGTTTTCCAATAAGGGACCTGGCACCTCCCGTAGGGGCATCTGCATTTTACTCTTACCGGGGTTGTGTTGATATAAATCTCGGGGTTTATATACATTATTTGCTGCGCGAGTGGTAGCACCTTGCTTTACACCTTCACTCTCATCACCATCATCACTGTCCTCTCGGTCTACCAATTTATACATACTCCCATCGGGCATTTCGATCTTTCCTGGTGGGACCTCTCTATCTCCTCCACCCACTGCCCCCTCTTCCTCTTCCGCAATTCCGCCCGCTGGAGTGGAGGGAGCTGGCGGAGCAGTAGCCGCCACCCGCCTCCCCCTCTCCGCCCGCGCAGCCGCGGCACGCAAAATTTCTCTAGTTGCCCCATAATGTGATGAATAGGGCGGGGACAGGGGATCAATCTCTTCTGGCTGTTCTACCAACACCGGTCTTTTCTTTTTATTATTTTCTTTATTGGGGGTACTTGCTTCTTGTTACGTCCCGCATCATTATAAAATGACTTTTATCCCTTACACAATACTTCCATATATCTATATATGGGTACTGCTCAGGCTGTCCGCATTTCCCGGTGACCTGGGAATGCACTTTCTGTGTTAGTGCCGGTCCATTGACCCCTGCTCTGGCCACTCTGGAACCAGCAGTGGCCACGCCATTGTACACATTCCGTTAACTTTTCCTTAGTTAATTTTACACCATAATCATGTGTTGTATATAGTGCTTCAAAATTCTGCACCATATACCCTAGGGGCGTCTCATCCTTCTTTACCTTTCTTGGCTTGGATGATCCGTTACCCATTGTTACTTTTAAAAGCAACAACCTTTTTACAATACAGATATTACTCTTTAGCAAAAACACTTAGAATTTACTGTCTGGTACTTCAGTCAACAATTCATATGTGTCTGACTCGCTTCCTCCGTCAGTAGCCGGACTGCAGTCGCCTGAGCCGGAAACGTACCTTGGGAGTCCACTCTCAAGTTTGCTTTCTCGCAATGCGAGTAGGCGCTCGTTCACTCACAGCAGTCTCAGCAATCAATCACAACCCATACCGTACCAGATACTTTCAACACAAAACAATACATAAACAATTCAACTCTTTCTACCTAGCTCCTTATATACCCCATTAATTGAGCTCTAACTCTTGACTGTTTGTGACTATGTGCACCCCGTTCTATAACTACACTCCCGTCTGCAATTCCAATTTGCCTATGAGTAATTCTACCCACCCGGCACCACTATCTCTGCAGCTACCGCTGGCCCCAATGAGCCCTCTTCACTACACGACGTACACACTAGCACTGACCAGGGCTCTAAGCCGTCACAGAAATCTCTCCGCCTTTCCTATTGTCCACGTGATGAAGCTTTATTTACAAACACTGACTATGACTGTACAACTCGACGCGGCTCCCTTCTTCCTCACATACAGACTCTACCCCTTGGTCAACATCCGATCCCCCGGGTCCAGACATGCGCTAGCCACTCTGGCTCCTTTGCTTGACCGTGCTTTTGGCGGCAGGTTCGGTATGCTAACGAGACAGTGGCCACGGGTCTCCTTATCCAACTTCGGTCGGACGTTTCCCTTTATACCCGGTATTTCCATTAGACATACAAACATAGAAGACACTTTACCTATCGCCGCGCTGTTTGCTGTTTCCTCGAACTCAGGGGTGTCCCAGCTTCCCGGGCCCGGGGGTCCGTTTGGGACGAGACGAGGTCCACTGTACAGGAAATCCTGCTTGGCGTCTGCAGATGTCAGCTCACCTTCAACGGACGCCCAACCAGCAGGATCACTCGCATCTGCAGTCAACCGCTACAGTGTCCAGCAATCGTTACCGTGCCGGTAAGGGCCCGTATCCCGGCTATCGAGCCCCCAGAAATGTAACCGGAATCCACTTGGTTCACTCGGGACGAGGCCGGACCGGACACGAGCAAGGATTGTCTGGACACGAGTCTCTTCAGGAAAGGCAAACTTTTATTGTGACGTCACAGAATGCTCAGACAGGATTGAATCACAAAGACTGAGCATCAATTATACAGTGTCCTGAGGTTTTATACCTCAAATACATAATTAGGTACATCCCAATTAGTCCACCTCCCGGTGACTCTATCCCACCCCACGTGGGTTAGTACCTCCCTTAGTCTAATACAAAAGACATTTCATTAATTGGCCGTAAATTGGCAAACTTTGTGTTAGTAACATAATTATGATTAGTTACTCCTACTGTTCTGGGCTGTGCCTGGTTCCCTAGCGCCTTCAATTATTTGTTACAAATGGCACCTGGTCTGATCTCTATACTCCTTTGTATTTCTGCGGGCCCCAACGACCTTGATGTATCTTTCTCTGTGCCTGGAACAGCAGAGATCTTTCTCAACGCTTTAATGTTTTTCTGCTAATCTCAGCACATTCCTAAATTTCTATGTATGCCTGATTCTAGTTTCAACTAAAAACTACCTAATTATTTTCAAGTGAACCAATATTCTGAACAAGATGGCCGCCTGGCTTACAATGGCGGCCATCTTCCAGCCTATTTCCACTACATCATCTGAGCCTTTGCGGTTTTTAATTTTAAGGGGTAAGCCTGTTAAAAAAAATTTGAACTGGGAACCCATTACTTTTATTTTTCTGCAAAACTATCAGGGTTATCCAAAGAGATTCGAAAAGTCACCGCACGTTCGGTGACGTTTCGTTCTCTTCAATTCGGTTCCTTTTGCCGATTGCATTCGGTGACCCTGCGGTGTATTCAGCAAGCACCACAGGGTCCCCGAATTGCAGGGAAAAGCTGCCGAAAACCTGACGAAACCTAACCGAATGCACGCTGAAAACAAGCAAAACATCTGGATTTAACCTTCGAAAAAGCCGAACAGGAGCCGAACAGGAGCCGAATCACACAGAGCCGAAGCAGCTGTGACGTAGAGGAGGCAGTGAATAAATTAGCAAAACCATTTGTATGAATCTGTGAAAATGAAACTCTGTTTGCAAAGAAACTACTGAGCGAAAATGTCTGACATTTTCACAGGAGGTCCAGGGAATGATAATAAAGAGGGCTGTTACAAAAAAAATAAGTAAACTGAAAAAAAAAAAAAAAATCGGACTTTTTAAAAAAAAAAAAAATCAGAAAATGCTTAAAGTATCCTAAAAATCTATAAATAAAGAGACTTTTTGCTGCAGAATTTTATAAGAACGGTTTATTGGATATTGAATTAAAACGGGAATATTTTTAACATTGAAGTCTATGGGATTCTCCTGAATAAATTTGCCGAATTAAACCACCGAATGGCAGGGTATTAGGGGAACCTTTCACTGCTGGTTTGTGTTCTCTGAATAGCCGAAGCAGTGCATTTTCATGGGGATTTCACTGCCCTCGAACAGGGACCGAACAGGCACCGTATGTTCAGGCAATTCGCCAGGATTTGGCGAATTGCCTGCTCTCTGGATAGCCGAATGGTCAGGAAAGGTAACCGAACACTGATTTTCAGCGTTCGGTTACCTTTCTCAAGCAATTCGGATCTCTTTGGATAACCCTGTATGTGATTTTAGCTAAAACCCCTCCCAAAAAAAAATCGCTAGGGCAACATCCTTGTTCACATTATAATTGAAATGTGAACAATAATGCTGCATTAATAATAAAAATTTAAAAAAGCAGTTATTTTTAAAAAAAACTGGAGGAGGGTTACTCCCCTTGTGTAATACACACAATCTCTGTATTTTGTTAAATATCTCTCTATATATGTGTGATCTAATGTTAAAACAACTTGATCTTACCTGATCTAACAAATATGTATAAGCCTGAATGGTTTCTGACAGGAAAAAAAATTCGGGGGGGGGGGGCCTAACCGGTCTTTATTAATCACTTAATAAGTCAGGAATTATGTGTGATCTAAAGTTAAAACCACTTGATCTTACCTGATCTAACAAATATCTATAAGCCTGAATGGTTTCTGACCAGAAAATTTAATGAGGGGGGGGGGCTGACCCATCTTTATTAATTACTTAATAACTCAGTAATTATGGGTGATCTAACGTTAAAACCACTTGGTCTTACCTGATCTAACGTAAAGCTTCCAAAATAGCTAAGTGTTTGGTTCATTTTTGATAAGGGGGGGCTGATGACGGGTTAGCCCCCCCTTACAATAATTGTTAATATTTATTTTTCTATGTGTGATCTAACGCAAACAACTATTGATCTAACCTGATCTAACAAAGCTGTAACCAACTGTATGAGTTTTGTTCAAAAATTTTGATAAGGGGGCTAACCCGGCTGAGGATATATGGTCTGAGGTCTGTGGGTGGGTTGTATATATATACAGTATCTGCTGTTGATATATATGTATTATAGGTCTGCGTGTTGATATATACGTATATGTGTGGTATCAATGCATCCCTACTCTATACACAGCGCTCCGTGTCCCTATAATATTATAATGAGGGGTTACCTTTTTTCTTTATATTTTTATACTATTCTTATTAAATTAACAATAAATTTTTTTTATTTTTTTTTTATTTTTTTTTTAAATTCTTTATTTAGAGAATTATACATAACAAGAAATTCACGAAATCAAACGTAGAAAAAGACAGCCGTCTAGGGCTGGCCAAACTAACTACGGTCAGCCAGTCAGATAATGTAAGATGCAAGTAGTAACAGGTCAATAAGGGAATAATAAAAACAAAAAGCAAGAAGTCCCAACCTCAGTGAAGGAAGAAACACAAAAGAAACACATAAGCATGTAGGACTATCAACGTAAATGCCATAAATTGTCCTGATAAATTATACTCAGAGCTTATCTATAGACCAGTGACACGTACACATAGAAGAAAAAAGCTGGGGGGGGGGGATAAACAATATCGCTCAGGTCTCAGTCTGGCTGAAGTTCCGGAGGGTCCGGCGAGATGCCCGCCGCTTCAAGGTCGGACCAGGCGGTTTCAGGATCAGTGATGGTGTAGGGGACATTATTATGTGTCACCACCAATGCTCCGCCAAGCCCCACCGATACGGATCCCCCTCCGACGAAGAACCGCAGTCACAGGACGGAACCGGCTGCGAGCAAGCAGAGTCTGGAATGGAAGGTCGTTATCAAAGCCAACGTGGAGCCCTCAAATTTCACTGGATCTCTTGCGCCAGGAGGCAGACATAGCTTGACCTTAAATGCTACGTCACGAAAGGCCACACACGACATCACGGGTGTCCCTTCGAAAGCGCCGCAGGTTTCCGAACCTGAATACCGATCCGATCACATCTGGCTTGTCAGGAGGGAGTCCCGCATCCGAAGGGCCAAACGAGACACATAAGCTGGGAGTTCATCCGACGACACAGAGTCCGGGATGCCTCTGACCCTGACGTTACAACGGCGGTGTCTTGTTTCCAGCATCTCCACAGAGCGGGACAAAAGCTCGACCTGGGATCTTAGACCAGCGACCTGTCCCAACAGGTGAGTATGTTCCGATAGCACTGTAGAAGTCGTCGCCTGCACTGCTGTCACCTGCGCACGGATTGTTGCAACCTCCTCCCGAACCGCCGCACTTCAGGTTTCCACACCCCCCGGATCTCCGGAGTTCGTCCAGGATCCTCCGAAGGTCTCTTTTCGTAAGAGGAAGTTCATCATCCTCCTCCTGCCGACTTTCCTCAGGCTGTGTCATACGGGTTTCGAGTGAGGTCGCTCTCGTTTGTTGCGGTTGGGCACCCGGTCTCAAAACGTCCTGTCGTAATGAAGCCACACTACTGCTGGCTGAAAGCTGGTGTTCCTCAGCCGAATCCCTGTCATAGAGACCACCAGCAGTAAGTGAGGCACATTTTGATGTATTTTATTCAGTAGAAACTTTTTTGCCTATATAACATGTGCTTTGCGAAAATAAAACGTTTTTGTGTGTACATTTTAATTTAGTTAGTGGATTCCTGTCCAGTGCGGTGAGAAGCAAACGTAATGTAGTGTAGACACGCTATGAGGCGGAGCGGAGTGAAGTCGAGCCTGAAAAATGTTTGCTTCTCTTCGCTCCGCTACGCTGTGCGTCGCTACACGCTCAGTGTGTCTCAGCCTTTATTCCCGCATTGCTAGCTTACCGAATCAGTTTGTATACTTGTTACTGACCCTGCTGTTCTGAGGACCCGATCTGTTGCCGACTTTGCCTGCCATTTGACTATTCTCTCTGTGTATTCCCTGCCTGTTCTGTTTGCTTCCTGTTGCTACTAGTGGTGCAGATTCTCACCATTATACAGTAGCCACAGTACAAGTGCCTAAACATTGATGACCCGGTTTTGTTATAGCTGCTGATGTTAAATGAATAGATTGGGGATCTCTTCTGCATTACCAAAACCTACACCCCTGCACTCTTCCACAATAACTCAGAGGGGTACGTTGTGAAGGCACTTGCTGGCACCAAAGCCTAATATTTGGGTGCACTGCCACTGACGCCTATACCAGGTTCATATAATTTAATATTGGACCACAGGGTCCAACCCTGCACTCTTCCACAATACCACAGAGAGGTTACTTACGGTGTGAAGGCACTTGCTGCCACAAAGGCACATTATTTGGGTGCACCGCCACTGACGCCTATACCAGATTCATATCATTTTAATATTGGACCGCAGGGTCCAACCCTGCACTCTTCCTCAATACCACAGAGGGGTTACTTACGGTGTGAAGGCACTTTCTGCCACCAAAGGCACAATATTTGGGTGCACTGCCACTGACACCTATACCAGATTCATATCATTTTAATATTGGACTGCAGGGTCCAACCCTGCACTCTTCCACAATACCACAGAGGGGTTACTTACAGTGTAAAGGCACTTGCTGCCACCAAAGGCACAATATTTGGGTGCCCTGCCACTGACACCTATATTACCAGATTCATATCATTTTAATATTGGACTGCAGGGTCCAACCCTGCATTCTTCCACAATACCACAGAGGGGTTACGGTGTGACGGCACTGTTGCCGACACTAAGGGCCCAATTTTAAAGCACCTATTGTTACTTTCATCCAAAGCCTGCATAAGTTTCACCATAATTTAGCCAAAAAATCACTAATCGTGTTCTGCCTGTCCTAAAATGTCTCCTCTTTTCATACAGGCTGCCGCCCCAACCAGTTGTTTATGAATAGATTAAAGGAAAACCATTTACCATCATTTGAAATGTCATTTTTTGTTTTTAAATGTTTTTATAATCCTAGAAATCCGCCACTTCACGGGCAGGTTATGGGGACCTCCTAGGCACGATATTTGAAGGAATTTTTCGTTTTTATTCTTAACCTTTATTTCATGGAAAACTCACTGTTCCTTTAAAAACGTTTTTTTAAAACTTTTTGTCCTTGTTTCCTGTCCCCCAGGGCACTACCCGGACCCCCATACACCTTTTATGGCAAATATCTTGCATATATGCCCTCTTGGAGGGCACTCTAAAAATCAAACTTTCAAGTCCCATTGACTTGCATTGAGTTCAGTTCGTGTTCGAGTTCGAACTCGAACTTTTGAAATTGTTCGAGTTCGAATGTGAACCGAACACAGGGGTGTTCGGCTCATCACTAATCAGCGCCCTTTAAATTGGAACAAACTAATTCCACACGTATTTTTAGCTCTCATTCTTAGAATCATTTCTACGGCTCGACGTAGGGTTACTAACCAGCACCACTTGAGTCTCCTTAAGCACTTCGACCAGCGCTGCCTACTGCCATATTCAATATCCACTTGAATGATTTTGTTACCAACACTGAAATCCTCCAATGAGCGGAGTTACTAGCATAGAGGCAATGCTTTTGAAAATGCATCTGTGCTGGGCAGGGCACATTTTCAGGATGGATATTTATCGCTTCCCCAAGGTTGTTCTGTATGGCAAACTCTCCACTGGTCAATGCAACAGAGGAGCGCCAATGAAGAGGTACAAGGACTCTCTGAAGAAAACTCTATGTGCCTGCCACATCGATCATTGGCAGTGGTTTACTCTAGCCTTCAACCGTGAGACCTTGAGATGCACCATTCATCACACTGTCTCTTCCTTTTAGAACACACAGAGCAGATCTGGAGGAAAAAAGGAAACAGAGGAAGGACATTGTGGACTTAAATTTAATTTCAGACCAGACTTTCCCATGCAGCTGCTGTGGCCAGATCTATCTGTCCCATATTGGCCTCGCCAGCCACCAGTGAGCTTCCTGCAGACATGGACAGCTGGCTTTCGAAATCTTTGTTCACAAAGTCAAGACAGAGAGAGTTTCCACCTTATCTTTACACACCTTTCTTCCTCTTTACTATGATATACTACTCCCATACCTCCCTCTATACCACCATAATATATGTTAGTAGGGATCAGAGTTTCTTTTGGTTAGGGTTAGGTTGAGGATTAAAGTCAGGGATAGGATTTCTTTAAGGGTTAGGGTTAGTGTTACTTGTAGCATTAGGATTAATCTTACTTTTAGGTTTAGGTTGAGGACTACAGTTAAGATTAGGATTTCTTTAAGGCAGGGATTTCAAACTCCGGCTCCTCAGATGTTTAGTGCCTACAATTCCCAGAATTCTTTGAATGCGATAAATAGCCAGAGAATCATGGGAGTTGTAGTTCAGAAAGTTTGAGATCCCAGCTTTAAGGGTTAGTGTTTCATTTAGAGTTAAGTTTAGGAATAGGTTTACAATTGCTGTTTGCTTTACAATTAGGGTTAGGGCTATTTTTAAGGACAAGGATTACGATTTCTGATTGTTTTATCTTGGTTATGCATTTTGCATTGCACTGTGAGTGCAATTTTTCTCAGTCATTCTAATTAATCTGATTTGATCTACTTATATTCGAATCATCTCGATAAATTTATTTCAGATGCAATTCGGTTGGGTGGCTTGGCGAAAAATTGGAATTTCATATGCTTTTAAATTGCGAAAATGCTGAGTAACAGTTGCCTCCTCCAATTGGTGTCGGAATATGGTCTCTGGTTGTAAACTTTAGTTTGCAGCAAGAAACCAGTAGCTAAATACTAGACAAGAAACAGCCTGCTTCTCACATTTTATATAATTGCTCAAAGGTTCAATACAATGAGGGAGATGTCGACAGGTTTAGACAGAGGGAGTGGTGAGTGTTTATAGTTCTTATAAAAAGCCATATTTATGTTTTACTAGTAGTACTGCAATGATATCCACACTGACATGGAAAAAAGGTGACCCATCTGGAGTCATCTTCCTTCATTTTTCCACAGCCTTTGACACAGTATACCATGGCATCCTATTCAAAAAACTTAAAAACTCAGGTATCGGTGATCGCTCGCTAACCTGGTTTCAATCATTTATATCAGATTGATCGCAATGTATGTCCTTCTCTAACAGCGCTTCTCTCTCTCTCCAAGTCACATGTGTTCTACCCCAAGGCTCGATACTCGACCCCCTGCTATTCACAATATTCATAAATGATCTACATATTTATTTTATGTGTTAATCTGTATACTTGTGTTTTGTTTTTAATTTCTTGCATTTATTACTTTGTATTTCTGTACGCTACTGTAAAAATTCAATGTTCTTGAACCCAGGACATACTTGAAAATGAGTAAAATATCAATGTATCCTTCGTGGTAAAATACTTTATAAATAAATAAGATGAATAGGTGCCTGAGAAAGAGAAAGCAAGACCCATAGAAGCGAAAAACCCTTGAGCCAGTTGTGGGCTCAAATTGTGAATTTTATAAGCCACCTTGTGATGATCTAGAATTCTAGATCAGTGTTTCTTAAGTGGTGGGTCGCGACCCAAAAGTGGGTTGCGACCAGGGACAGACTGGGTCACGGGCAAGTGCCCCCAGGCCTCTCTAATGCCTGGGACCTGCTGATGCATCTCACCTGTGGCATCCCAGGTGGTGTGGCTACCTCTGAATGTTCCCAAGTGCCACTTGGAACCCGTTGCATCAGGTAAAATACTCTGTAATGGCAAGGTGGGGGGGAATCTGTAATGGGAAGGTGTGGGGTGGGACTCAGTGACTAGTGACATGCTCTGTACTCCCAACACCAGGAGCCACTGTGCACAGTGCACATCTCAGTGGACAAAGTATATTTATATAGGACAGCCTCCCATGCAGGCGTTTTTTGAATGGCTTGGATCAATGGTGCTTTCCCATTGGTCCAAGCTATTCCATTGCTCTTCAGTGTCTCTCTGAGGCACTGAAGAGCTTAGGTTCAGGAAGTAGGCAGCGCCAGACGCGCAATGCATACTTCTCAATCTCTTGGCCAGCTTCAGCTTATGCGATTAGCATAGCGTTCAGCTGCGCAACTTGTGTAGGCTCAGGGTGGGCAAACTGTGCAGCGGCAGAGACAGACGGCGGGGGAGCATGGAGCAGGAGAGTTTAAGTTTTTTTAAATATTTTACTATTCATTCAGTAGTGATTTAAATTTGAGTTGCTTTGTCTACCATCACCCCACACTTTGGGACACTTAAGAGCAAGAAGCATCCCCAGTTTTCCCTTAAGTTCTAATTAATTTCATAGGTTTCAATTACAGTTTATTTTATTGGGTTTTTGCCTCAGCAGTACTTTTCATTTTCACTAGTTTTGTGATTACTGCTCTATCCATTTTGGAAAGAATCCCTGTTTTTTTACAAAATTGTTTAACAAGTGCACACATTGTAGAATATTGCACACGTTGTTTTGTGAAATAAATTATAATGTTTCAGAAATTCAATTATTTTTGGGTCGCGACTTAATGACCAAGGACAATTGTGGGTCCCGAGGGTCCACAGGTTGAGAACCACTGATCTAGATATATACCATCCAGATATACTGTACACTAGATTTTTCTCTTGTTTCAGTTTGCTTCTTTAATTTCCAGAAGAGAAGTGGATTAAAAAAGACTGATTAAGTATGAGAGCTTGTAAAGGATCCTTCATATGTGTATTTATAATCACTAGCTTTTGTCCGCGGCTTCGATCGCGTGGATTTTGGGATTTGTTATAATTGTTTTTAAAAGAAACATGAGATTTTTGTCCAGACTGAATGAAATACAATTTACAGGATGATGTCTAAAAGTAATAGGTAATGTTTATTGCAGACGTTAGTCAGGACGTATTGGCTACAAAACAAAGTTGCCTAATACATAAAAGTACATTAGTGGTTCTTCTTTCAAGTGCTTGGATCAGCAAAGAGTTGGAGGAGCTCACTTTGGAACAGGCAATGTAAAACTGCCCATGTGAGAAGCTGTCTTCTTTTAGATCAATACCCGCTACCTTCAAAGTCTGTCCCTGAGACTTGTTGATGGCCATCGCAAAACTAACCTCTAGGGTGAACTGAAGTCTTTTGAATTGAAACGGATATTATGAAGGTATAGGAGGTATTCATGGTATGAAAACTGACTCCCCCAGCTAGAGACGGTTAGTACAGTAGCCTCAATCACATTTCTGTGGAGTGCTTATACTTGCAATCTGGTGCCATTACAGACCTTAGGTGTGTTGAGGTTCTGCAATAATATCACAGGTTCTTCCACGCTGGAGCATTGAGGGTGTGTGAGGCTTGGCTGTGAGAAGGAAGCAGACATGCTGGAGCAGTGAGGGAGTGTGTGAGGTGTGAGCCCTGGTTATGAGAGGAGCTGTATAGAGACTCCATTCTGTGTGAAGAAACAGCATCTATCTGATCTGCTGATCAGGTGTATCAACTGGATTTTAAGAAAATGGTAAAGCACATTTTTTAATGTTTCAAGAAGATTGAAAATACCTATTTTCAGACCTGTAAAATCTTTGGTTTTTGAAATATAGGTATACTGATAAAAGTATTCACCCCCTTTGTCACCCCCCTTCACTGGATTTTTGGAAAATGGTAATTAGATTCTTCTTGAAAAAGAAAAAAAACACATATTTACCATATTAAATCGATGGATGACCCACCGTGGGAAGGGTTATTTAGAATAGGATAGTGATTAAACACCAGAAAAAATTATTGAATCAAATCCCCCTAAGAGGAATAAACCTATATCTTGATTGAAACCTTTATTTAATAAACACAATTAAAATTAATAATTAATGAGATAGTTGTCAATTAAATGTTGACCCACATAAATTATCAGTGAAGTGAAATTGAAAAATTATGAATATATAACCAATTGGAAGTAAGAGGTGCGTCCACCAATTACAAAAGCACACATTGATTAATTGGTATATAAACATACATATCACATCATATTGAATAGTTGAGCAAAAAATATATATATATGCGCTCGCTATCTAACTTCTGACTGATACACTGGAGGCTCAAAAACGATGAAATGACCAATATACACCCAGTAAACCAATTAGGCTCAAGGGGTAGCGATTATGAACCCCTAGGAGTAGAATATTTGGAAAATCCAACAAGGATGAGCTCTCAATAATGGGGTAACAATGAATTCAGACCAATTGAAGTAGGTAAACACATAAACAATTGGATGCCTATTCAGGCATAATTAATTGGCTAATTGGTGTGATCGCGAGCGCATATATATATATAATTTTTGCTCAACTATTCAATCTGATGTGATATGTATGTTTATATACCAATTAATCAATGTGTGCTTTTGTAATTGGTGGACGCACCTCTTACTTCCAATTGGTTATATATTCATAATTTTTCAATTTCACTTCACTGATAATTTATGTGGGTCAACATTTAATTGACAACTATCTCATTAATTATTAATTTTAATTGTGTTTATTAAATAAAGGTTTCAATCAAGATATAGGTTTATTCCTCTTAGGGGGATTTGATTCCACATATTTTACCAATTTTCACATCTATAACATCTTTGGTTTTTGAAATATAGGTATACTGATAAAAAGTATTCGCCCCCCTTAACTGGATTTTTGGAAAATGTTAAAACACGTTTTTATTTCTCACAAAGATTGTAAATACCAATTTTGTCTGTAACATCTCCTGGTTTTGAGATATAAGTATCCTGTTTAAAATATTTACCCCCCTTCTCACCCCCGCTACTTGGATATTTGGAGAAGGGTAAAACACGTTTTTTAATGTTTCAAGAAGATTGTAAATAAAAAAAATTCACGCCTGTAACACCTTTGGGTTTTGAATTATAGGTATACTGATAAAATTATTTACCCCCCTTTTTCACCCCCCCTCCCGATGTGAAAAAAACTATTTAAAAAAAAGTAATACCAGCCAATAGCATGAGAAGTCGGGTAGCAAGTGACGACACAAACACACAGTGATGGGTATAAAAAATGTACTTTAAAATAAAAGGTTAAACAGAAAGATAAAAAAGGTAAAACATTCTTAAACTAAACACTGGACACTGCAATAAAACAAAGTTTGAGCATAGGTAAGTGATATACAAGTGGATCAACAAGAGCAACATTCATTTACCCATCCAGATATGCAAAGCACATGGCACAGCCATGCTCTCAGGTCCCAGCCAAAGCTCAGAAGGGCTGATCCCATCCTGGAACTTCTGGTTGAATGAAAATAAGGTTGACTAGAGTCTTGTCTCCCCCCCCACCAGAGTGGCATGCCTCCCACCAACAATATATATACACCTTTATTCCCAGTGGGAATCACCATATGAGGTAGCCACTCTAAAGTAGGCTGGCTTAATGATATCACAGCTAGCCACATGGGCAAAAAGCCTACAACACTGCCCCTACTGTTTCCTCTTTGGAAAATATGATGATTTATGACAATTCATCCCTGATCACTACAACCCCCCACTGGATTTTCGAAAAATGGAAAATGCATGTTTTTTATTTTTCAAGAAGATTGTAAATACCAATTTTCACGCCTGTAACATCCTCGGTTTTGAGATAAATGTATCCTGTTTAAAATATTCATCTACTCTTTTCACTCTCTTAGGGGCAGGATTTACAAACATCCTTCCTTAGTGGGAGCCAATGCCATAAAAACAATCTGCCTTCAAAATTTCACATTCCTAGGTTAAACAGTTTGAGCTGGGCGTTGACGAGTCAGTCATAACATTTCCTTTTATATATATAGGGTCCTATTACAATCTTCGTGCACAAGTTTGCGCCGGCACAAAAACGCATTAATCCGAGGGGCAAAACCCATTACGCTGAACATCGTATTACAATGTCAACAAACGCGCGTATACGTCTACCGCGGGTGAAACTGCGCGAACGCTGCGCGAGCTTACTGTACGTCGTGCGTCCTATACTTAACATTGTGAGTGCAAATGCATTTGCGCGCTGGTATGCGGATGGTATTACAATCTATGCGCAGGAATTAACGGATAGACGTTATGCGCATAACTTTAACAACTCCTAAAAGCTGGTGTTAATGGCAAATTCTATCAACCTGGCTGAAACCAAATACACCTGCCCAAAAAAAAAATGCTGCAAAGTATAGTTACACGTACTAAACTTACCAAACCAATAAATTTGAGAAGTTGTGTGCATTTTTTATTGATGCAGCATATATGCGCAGATTGACTTTGACAGGCGCAAAAACTTGAGACAATTGTGGTTCTTAATTCTGATTAGCTGAATTGCATGAAAAAAACAGTCTGCACACTGATTTCTGCGCTCAATGTTGCTGCGCGCACGTTTGTGTGGGTCCGTTTTACGCGCGTTATTGCTCGACAGATGAAAAAATGTGTGAGGATTGTAATTCCAGCGTTGATTTACGCGCGTTAACGTTTAACGCTAGGCGCACAAATTCAAGCGTTGCGCGTGTGTTTTTTCATGAAGAATGTAATAGGGCCGATATACAGATATGTGTCACATATATTCTAAGTTTATTATTGCAGAGGCCATTTACACATCACAGCAATTCAAAGAACTGCATCACAGAGCTTATTTGCTACATTCCCCATATGCAGCAAGGAACTCTGGGTAAGACATGCAAATGACATCTGCAATTTCCCATTTTTTTTGCATCCTGGGGCTGCTTTCACACAGAACCCTTCAATCAACGCCATGCCATACTAGATGGCCATCTTTTTTAAAGGTTCTGTGTGAAAGCAGACCCAGGATGCAAAAACAATGGGAAATTGCAGAAGTCATTTGCATGTCTTACCCAGAGTTCTGTGCTGCATAGGTGGAGTGTAGCACATGAGCTCAGTGATGCAGTTCTTTGAATTGCTGTGATGTGTAAATGGCCTCTGCAATAATAAACTTTATAATTTGCAGTATGGAGGATTTTTTTTTTTTTTTTTAAATTCTTTATTTAGAGAATAATACATAACAAGAAATTCACGAAATCAAACGTAGAAAAAGACAGCCGTCTCGGGCTGGCCAAACTAACTACGGTCAGCCAGTCAGATAATGTAAGATGCAAGTAGTAACAGGTCAATAAGGGAATAATAAAAACAAAAAGAAAGAAGTCCCAACCTCAGTGAAGGAAGAAAACACAAAAGAAACACATAAGCATGTAGGACTGTCAACGTAAATGCCATAAATTGTCCTGATAAATTATACTCAGAGCTTATCTATAGACCAGTGACACGTAAACAGAGAAGAAAAAAGCTGGGGGGCGGTAAACAATATCGCTCAGGTCTCAGTCTGGCTGAAGTTCCGGAGGGTCCGGCGAGATGCCCGCCGCTTCAAGGTCGGACCAGGCGGTTTCAGGATCAGTGATGGTGTAGGGGACATTATTATGTGTCACCACCAATGCTCCCGCCAAGCCCCACCGATAACGGATCCCCCTCTGACGAAGAACCGCAGTCACAGGACGGAACCGCCTGCGAGCAAGCAGAGTCTGGAATGGAAGGTCGTGATACAAAGCCAACGTGGAGCCCTCAAATTTCCCTGGATCTCTTGCGCCAGGAGCAGACATAAGCTTGACCTTAAATGCTACGTCACGAAAGGCCACCACGACATCACGGGGTGTCCCCTTCGAAAGCGCCGCAGGTTTCCGAACCCTGAATACCGATCCGATCACATCTGGCTTGTCAGGAGGGAGTCCCGCCATCCGAAGGGCCAAACGAAACACATAAGCTGGGAGTTCATCCGACGAAACAGAGTCCGGGATGCCTCTGACCCTGACGTTACGACGGCGGTGTCTTGTTTCCAGCATCTCCACAGAGCGGGACAAAAGCTCGACCTGGGATCTTAGACCAGCGACCTGTCCCAACAGGTGAGTATGTTCCGATAGCACTGTAGAGGTCGTCGTAGTATGGAGGCTTTTAATCTAATTTTTTTGCCCTTCGCCACAATATATATAAATATATATATATATCCTTATTTCAGTTTATTTGTAACTTACGCTACACTTTGTGTATGTATATGTTGCAATTGTTGGTCCTTTCGAGAGACCACCATCTAAAGTGTTGAGCAAGTTAAGGAATATATATATATTCTCTGTGAGAGTTTCACCTAAATCTTCAAATATATCGTAAGAAGCCAACGCAAAACATGCAGCTAGGTCATGATAGTGGCTCGAGTCTCGAGTACGCTTTCTGGAGCCATTATGTGTAAAATCCCAAGCCAATAACTTAATCGCATGGTCGAAATTGTGCCCAAGGTCAGAACAGGGCTCTTGGTTTATGATTCAGGTAATGTAATGTCTTGGATCTGATTGACAGGTTTCTGGGTGGAGTTATACTATCAGCTTCAAAGTCTCTTTTGCCTTGAAAACTATAATATTTTGAAAAATAGTACTGCAAGGAGAACGTTTTTCGACTATAACCATTCTAAAGAGCTGTAGTGCCTAGTGTCCCTTTTAATGCATTTCCAAACCTTTTATGCGCCTACACATAATATACCACCCACCGTTGGACATGCTAATTTGTTGTCCATTAAATTACAAAGAGAGCATTGGGAATGATCAGTTTTGAAAGCAGCTGCTGACACAGTGATGTCAGAAACCACTCTTGCCAATGAAAAGTGACAGTCCCAAGATTAGAGCATAATTTCTGTATGGAAAAGTGCAGCCAATATTTCTGTGTAATTAGTATGCACATTTTGAATGGCTAGACATCTGTAACACCATCACAAATTGTAATAAAACTCTATTAGTTAAAGTTAGCGCAACATTTATGGAAAGCAACAAGAGTATTTAATTGCCAAAATGTCCTCTGTGTAAACAGATGCAGCAATGCATTATACATAGTGAAATGCAAGTTTTCAAAGTCTAAAGCAGAAATTGTCAAGCCTCAGAGCCCCAGATTTTTTCTAATGTTCTCACTGACTGGCTGAGCTTAATGTGAATTGTAGTCGTCAGCTTCGGTCATTAACAAAGCTTTTTCTATGAGATAAAAATGCATCAATTTCAAGCCATATATTCTTCATTAAGTAAGGAATGAATCGGCAACTGGAAAGCAGTTTAAATTCACTAAAAGTTTCTTTTAATATGAAAAAAAATATTAATTGCCCTATTTCTCTTTTTAATAAAAAATGAGAAGGGTTGCAAAAAAAGCTGAATTTTAAACTTTTATGGCAACCACCATTTCCCTGAAGCTGTGATTTTAGGATTCTAGATTTAACAAATGTTAGGTTTCATTTTAATATAAATCCCAGACCGTGTACCAACCATGAGGTTATGGGTTATAGTTCAAATACAACATCTATCTAAATTGTCTAACTCGTCATTTCCAAAATGTTGATTTAGTGAACTGCAGATCTTAAATTGAAATATCTGAATTTACTATTTTTTTCCAGCTTCAGTATTCTTTCAGCTCAATCATGTCGACCTATAATTTGAAATTCCTTTACAGTTTCCTTGTATCCAAAAGCCTAGTTAATAACCCCTTAAACTATTTGTGTTCAGCATCAGTACCACTTTACTTGGTAGTTGGCATTGATATAATTTTATTCTACGAAATCGTTTTAAAACATTAATTTATTGCAGGGATGTAAAATCTTAGGGCTCTATCACATTCTACACGCAAAAACGCACGCAGAACGCGTGAATTTTTGCGCGAAGCGTTAAACATTAATGCGCATAAAACAACGCTGGTATTACAATTCTCACGCAATTTTTTCATCCATCAAAAAATAACGCGCATAAAACGGACGTGCAAAAACGCGCCTGCAGCAAAGTTGCGCGCAGAAATCAGTGTGCGGACTGTTTTTTCACGAGATTCAGCCAATCAGAATTAAGAACCAAAATTGTCTCCCGTTAAGTTTTTGCGCCTGTCAATCTGCGCATATATGCTGCATCAATAAAAAAGCACGCACAACTTCTCATTTATATTGTTTGCGTATGCGTAGAATGTGTAACTATACTTTGCTGTATTTTTTTTTCGGGCTGGTGTATTTTGATTTGGCCAGGACGTTCAGATTTGCCGTTACCACCAGCTTTTAAAAGACGTTAAAATTATGCGCGCAAATGGCGTGCGGAAAATTTTGCGCATAGATTGTAGTACCATCAGCGTACCAGCGCACAAATGCATTTGCGCTCACAATGTTACGTATAGGACGTGCGCAGTACATTACGCTCGCAAAGGCTTCGTGCAGGTTCACCCGCGTTAGATATTAACGTGCATTTTCTGCACGAACATTGTAATACGATGTTCAGCGGAAAGGGTTTTGCCCCTCGCGTTAATGCGTTTTTGCGCACGTGTTAACGTTTGCGCGAAGAATGTAATAGGGCCCTTATTTGGTAGAAAACAAGCAAAATGCAAAAAACAGCATTTGAAGAGGATTTTAAAGTGATTTCTGCATCACATAACAAGTGTAACCACATTCTAGCTGCATCATGTAACCAGTTAAATATTCCCAGGCCACAATAACACCTTATGATGTATTTGGGCCGTATAACTGTAATGTCAAACTGCTAACTGAAATAAAGAATACCTAAACATTAATAATTCAGCGGTAAATAAAGACATGAATGTCCTACTAAAGATTGTGATAACCTTTTTATGGGCAAACATAAAGTAAAATGACTTTGCTTTAGATACTTTTAGGACAGCCAAGGGCTCTTTATATGTAATAATAGAACATATACTGAAGTTTAGAAAATAAGATATATTTGTAAACTGAGACTTGTTACACAGAAGTTGTCGTATAGTTTTTCAAATGTTTTTTCACTATGAAGAACAGAACTAGAGATTAGATAAGCACCTACAGTCATTAGACTCACTAGAACTCCGTGCTAGATCTAGAAATGACCACAATAAACGTTGGACGTTCAACAGAAAAAATAAATAAAAGAATGTCAGGTGAAGTTCCCCAACAAAGTGTATCTCTTATACTCCACAAAAGGAGTAAAACACAGTTAAAGTCTCATTCTAATTAGCTCACAGTTGATGTGTGAAACCGATGTATGTCATAATTATACTTATAGCCTTCTCACACTTTGACCAGATCAGATCATGAGTTAAAGTGAGCCTGGCTTGCACAGAACATTTTGTAAGATCATAATTTTATAAGTTTTTAATTCTCTTGCACTAACTATAAGACTTTTCCTGTTCTGCTGTTATATATTTATTATTAAGCATACAGAACCAGAGAGCGAGAGTGTCAATTTTTAAAATATGGCTAACATTAAAGAATGGCGAATACGCCAAAAGTTTAAATAAAACTCCCATACCATACAAATTGAAATTCTAAAAAAATTGTGCCATATTTAACACATCATTAAACAGTAAGCATAATGAAATGATAAAAAAAAACATAACAATGGAGTAATTGGCAATTAGGCACTGCATCATAAAGCAGATACTTATCCTGAGAAGCAAAGTTCAACATCGGAAGGTGAAGTTGCTTCAAACATTAGTGAACAGTAAGACCACAGTTATTTTTCTGTAGAAGAAGTCAACTCCAACTAGTCCTATGTAGCATTGTTTCAATCTTTGTGGCATCGTTGAAAATATTTTGTTAGTGTTAAAGTAGTGGTCTTCTTTGAATTCCAGTTGAAAGAATGGTAAGAAAAACGACGCTGAACAACTTTGACTGAAACAACAGCAGTAAGAACAGGAACAACGACTGTGAAAACTACTATTGACAACTTTGGCAAAAACAATGGTGGAAACTATGACAGGACGGCAGCCACTATGTTCATTTTACAGTTAAACAAGGTTATTTTTGTTACTATTTTGATATTGTTCATTTCCCTGATATGTGTAAATTAAGTCTATTACTTACCTAGGTCTATTACTGTTCCCCAATGAACCCCCACTCGCTCAGTAATTGTGTTTTCCTGACCTGTGATTTATGCAGTTTGAGTCTGTGACGGCTCGGCTGCTATTTTGTATATTCTATCCCTGTGCTGTAACATTTTGTTTCTACATTATTTTATTTATTTTCCCTACTGTTAATACATTATATCCCAATATTTATGATTTACACCAAGCGTATCCTGCATGGCCCATAATTGTGACTATTATGCCCTCTTTTGTGAGTGCCGAACCAGCTGCCAGCGAGACGCGGCAATTGTCCATCAGACTTTGTTCTCAAGTGTATCAGCCACCATCCACTCCACCAGAGTGCTTTTTGATCAGCACTTCTTTGACAGAAGTAGCCTGGGGACCAGAGCTACTCGGCCGTACCCGGGATGTGCCGCTGCTCTCTTGGGATCAACCCCAAATAACTGTTCAAAGAAAATTCTGGAATCCATGATGCCTGAGGGACCCTGAGCCGAAAAGTCTGACGTACTTTCCCCACAAACTGGGCTCGTGCTAGAGGTGGTGGCAACCATTGTATGTTAATTTACTGGCCTCGAGCTAGATTCAGTGGTGACCTATGTTAATGGATGGAAATTAGGCAATGGGGCAATGTGAAACCCTGGCGCCGGGATATCTGAGGGCGGGCAGGAGTATGAACAATGGGGACAGTCTGTATAAAATTAACCTGTATTTTCCACAATAAATATACCCACTTGATTTACCCCTACACTGAATTTTAGCCAGTGAACAGGAGGAATATGGTGCAGATTTCATTTATTTGCCTGAAGGATTACTATGGGCGCTGATTGATTCTTGAACTCTCCGGAGCAAGGATGACTCTAACGGCAGATATACTCAGCTTGAGTAGCGCTTCCGTCACAGAAATAACACTGAAAACAGCAGAGAACTTTGGTCGAAAGTGTAGTGGAAACATTGGTGAAAACTGGTGCGAACTACGGTGAGATTTCCCTAAACAATAAATATTTCACTTAATCCACATTGGTGACGTTCTCCAAAAGGTTCCTCTGGCAGCATTGTGTAGAGGGCGACTCAATTTGCAACCTCCTTTGGCTGCATGCAGAAGAAGACTGGAAGCAAATAGTTCTGATGTTCTTCTGTGACCGTGATATAACCCTGTGTATATGAGACCATAAAGGATGGGGCTTTTCTGCAGAGAGGCCTAGGTGCTCCAGGAGATGTTCCTGGCACACCACTGCTGCTAGTATCTGTTCGCAGCTACATCCTGTTACAACTTGAGCCAATAATACAGCAGCTCAGACATTACAGTGCCAATAACAGAGAGCCACTAAGGGTTTTTGGCTTGTCCAACATTTTTATTCAGCTGCTAATATTTAGTACTAACACTGTGCCTGATTCCAACCTAGTCGTTAGCTTAAAAACTATTACAACTGAGCCACACGCCGAAAGTGGTGGCTGCTTACTGTAAAATATCAGCTTCTATACTTTATGTAGGAGATGTTAATTTGTGACTCTCTAAAAGAAGAACAAGCTATTCCACTCATAGGTGTGCAAAAATCTAATTTGAGGGTGTGTACATACTTATTACTTACAAAGCGTAAATAATAACAAACTGTCATTATTCATATTCTTTATCATGAACCAAATACGAAAAAAAAAATGTAGATGAGGACCAAAAGGGTTGAAAGCAGGAGCAATTCAAAGGCCGGCACACTTTTCAGTGCACACGTACCTACCTTTCCAATGTAGTTTGATCTCCTCTAAACAAGACGGTAATCAGAAATGTATTTTGACATTTAAACCCTAGTCATTTTTTTTTATTCAACAAAAGCAGAAGTTACAGTGCAAGTATGACAAGGCTCCATCAAAGAGTACAAACAGGAAACAGGTGAAGTCCAGGTCAGTACATCAGTACAGTCAATACCATACAAATAAGTGGTAACAAGAAGGTATAATAAGACACATAAGTGGAAATGATTCAAATAAAATATGGGGAAAAATTGAGTAAGATAGGGTGAGAAGATAGAGAAGAGAGAGAGGAGGGGAGAAGGAAAGGAAAGGGGAAGAAAAGAGGAAAAGACGAGGAAGAAAGAGTAAAGGGAAAGAGTAGAGAAATAAAAAAGGGGGGGTTCAGGGATGGGAGCTCATCAAAAGGCTAAACCCTAGTTTTAAGTGATTTTGCTTCGGAATAAACTTTGCAACATGGAGCCAGTACAGAAATTGGCTTACACCAATTAACTCCCTTGCCAGCTGTTAGCAACTAGGCTGGATTTAATGAGGCCTGATGACCAATTTTCAGCCATTTTTCAGTTCTGGAGATTCAAATTCAGCAATTCAGATCCAGATAAATATCCATATTTGATATCAGCTCTTGTATCTATACTTTTAATGGAAATATTGGCTATATCGATTCAATATGAATTTATCGTTATGCTGATTTCCAAAAAGAATGTAAAATCTAAAAGGTGTTAATAAATGGATTGTCAGAGAGGGAAATTGAGTGAATTTTTAAACACTGGATATTTCTAACAGTGATGTTTAAAGGCAAATATCTATATATATATACGCTGGCTGCAAATAAGCTATTTTTTGCAGTTTTAATGCCCAGATTTTTCTTTACAGACCTGCAGCATTTTTCGAATATTGGCATTAGTTCATAATTCATTGAATATTATGCCACGACTCTATGTTTTCAATGCTATACCTATTTCTATCCCAGTCAGTTTTTTCATTGCTCTACAAAAGGTGTTATGCTTTATATGGCCACGGGGTCATCCTTGGGTTGGGTTCTGGACCTCTGTCGACCTAAGTCTAGGGAGGGTTTGGCTCTCCCTGACACAAAGCAGTATTTTATGGCTTGTCATTTGTCTCGGGTAGTTGAAAGGTCAGCGGGACACTTGGATAAGAGGTGGTTGGACCCGGAATGTGCTTTCTCGGGCTTTCCCTTATGGGCTGTACCTTGGTTCCCAACTCAACAGGTGCTTGGTCTATCTTGGATCCATATCCAGTTTCTGTTACACTTCATATCTGGTATAAAACTACTACCGGCCTCTGGGCTATCGATCGCCATTTCCCCTCTTTAGACTTTGAACCACAATCCGAACCTTCCGTGGGGTGTCTTTGAGAAATAGGTTGAACAATATGGGCAGGCTGAGAGCTTTGGACCTCCTTCCAGACAGGAGCTTGGATAGACTTGCCAACAGAGGCCCCCTTTCTTATTTAGAGCGCTTTAATCTCTATCAAATACAGACTTATCTGCAGGGTCTCAATTGTGGCTATAGTCTGGGTAGACAGTTAACACCATTCAAACGTTTTTGCCACTTAGGCTCACCATTGGCTCGTGTAGTTTTGCCCTTTATGGCCTTATGCAGGCCATGGACTCTACAGATCCTCCCTTTCTATCCAGGTGGGAGTTGGAATTCAGGATCGGTGTCACTGCTGCTCAGTGGTCTAGGATACATGCTCTGGCACCTAAGGGATTCTGTGCTGCCTGGGTTCAGGAAACCTCTAATAAAATTCTCTCATTTTGATACAGGACTCCCAGCTGTTTCTACCAAATATACCCGTCGATCCCTTTTGACTGCTGGCATTGTGAGACTGCAATGGCCACATACCTCCACATGTGGTGGTCATGTCCCAACCCACTTGAGTTCTGGCATATGGTACAGTCTGCTATTTGGCATGTCATGGATGTTTCCCTAACTCTTGCACCAGAGAGCTTCCTCCTTTTTCATCTACTGCTTCCCTTTAAAGCTCCTAAGCAATCGGCTCTGCTTGTCTTGCTGCTAGCGGCACGAGCCCTGATCCCCATGTGTTGTAGGTCCTCTAGAGGTGCTTCTGTCAGGGAGTGGGTTCAGAGGACTTCCAGGCGATCGATTGTATGGAATAGGTATTTTGGGGAGTGGTTTTTGATTTTACAAGGAGGTGGTTTTACTGGGATAAGTACATTGCATCTTTACGACTCAAGCCAGAAGAGGCCCCGAGAGTGAGCAGATCTGTGATTTCATGCAATGGGGAATCGATTTATGGGACTGACCCTGGGGCATGGGACTATAACTGTTGGTGAGGTTGGGGGCTGGGTGAAGGCCATCTGCTCCTCCCTCCCACAAGCTACCAGTGTGCCGATTTGTGAGAGGAAGCACCTTTCACTGTCCCTCCTTGGCTCTGGTGCAATGTTGAGTGGGGTTGCACTCTTTCCCATATTTTTCCTCCCTTTCCTCACATTTTTTTTCTTTATGTTCTTCTCTTTTTCTTTCTTTTCCTCTCTTTCTTTTTCCTGGTGTGGACTTGTGGGCTGGTGTGAGATTTCTCTTGCTGGGGCCTCCTTTTTTTTTAAGCCTGCGGAGGTGGGTGGTGTATACAGTCCCCCCATGGAGAGTCATCCTATGCTTCGACAGATGTTCTTTGCTTCTATTAACCAAGAGATTTGTCCCACTGTATTATTTTCTCCTTTCGCCTATGGCTCAGATTCTTGACAATCTTTCCTTGAGTTGCTGTAGTATCTTCTCTTTGTACGCTTTTCCTATCTTTACTGTAACAGCAGCTGGGGTTACTGGTCTCTGGCTTGGACCAGACCTGAACTTTTTACAGCATACATCCCTTCTCTTCAGTCAAGGTGATCCACAGCAGCTTCCTTCTTGCACAAACTTCAGCCAGAATTCAGAATTTCTCCCCAAACACCAGACACAGCTTAATGCAGGGAAGTATGAATATTTTTTTATTGGAAATGGGGACCAGTTATATGGGAAACAGGGACAGGGAGGTAAAATTACATAATCAGCAGAATACATTGTCTACATGAGGGGGGTGGAATTCCTTCTTGATCAGTACACACTAGATGAGATTAGCAAACAGACAACATCAGGTCAATCTAGGATCAAACAGTTACACCGATAGCAAGAACATTACATCTACATTATATCACTAACAACAAACCAACTCCTAAAATACAGTTTGAAGACAGATATATACATTAAACCTGTTACCTTTAGATGCCCACATATGCCCATAGTCCTTGAGACTAGGTTTTGCCACATTCAGTCCGTGGTCCCTTGGCAGGAGGCCAGCATCCACACTTCTCCAGCAGGCACAGAGGCCATGTATTATAGGGGCAAGGGTGCCAAGAAGGGTGAGGGCACAACAGTAGAGGGAGATTCGGCAACATTTACTATATTGTCTTTATTGTTATTGTTCTAATAAACTTTGAATGAAAAAAAGAAAACTACATATATCATTGCAGTTGAGGGTACAGGACTCTATCCCGCACTATGATAAAATTTATGAAGAACAAAAAGCATGCTCTTTTGGAACCCATAAGCTGCTTTAGTATATAATACATTATTTCTGCCATTAAAAATGGCTTATTGACTTTTCAGCTGTAAGAGCAGAACTAGTTTAAATAAGATGTATGCACAATGCTTATCGTATAATATTGTAAACGCAGCAGAGATTACATTACATGTTTAGTGTGTATGAAGTATAACCTGATTATTTTATTTTTATGTCTTTCAAAAATTAATAATAGCAATAAGAATAATAATTAACATGTAGCTTTAATACACAAATTAAATAATATCTGAAGTAAAACAATCATTACTGCTAATAGTTCCTGGACAGAACTAAACAGAGAGTTTAGAACTTTCTCATCGTTTTTTATTTTAGAATAAAGCAGTCTATTAATTACTAGCAAGTCCTTTGCTAATAGACTTGGTTTTTTAAAACACTTCCTAGCAAATGAGGTCACAGCGATGGCAGTCCCCCTTTTTAATAATAGAGATTTAATCTAGAGACTATTAATGTTTTGTGGAATCAGGTTTTAAAGATCAGACGTGATAATAATTAATTCTTAATTTCCTCCCTTAAAGGATTTGACCTAAGTGTGACATGGAAATCTCAGTAACATGAAAAGATAGATAATGACTTTTCAGAAACCTCAAAGGAAATAGGAAATGCATGGCCTATGAGACAGCTCTGTCCCCTCTAGCATATACACAGTGGCTCGGTGGCTTGTAACATCTCAGTTTCTTTGGCTGCCTAGAGGAATTAAGAGCTTGCTTAATATATGTCATTTTGACACGCCTAAACAGTGGGGTTGGTCCAATTAAGATGCTAATTCTCTCAATTTGCACATGCAATTGTTTCAATTTGCAGAAATAGACAATCAACTAACACGTCATGTAGAATTATGCAGACTGCATGCCCTGGGAGTTATTCTAAATATTATTTGCAGATCCAGAGGCTAATATTTGTAAAAAATAAAGTAATATTTGTGTAAAGAACATGGTATTTCATACATGTACATAAATCTATACATGTCTTTCACCAAAGGATGAATTATTTTTCACAAGGAGGCTTCTTAAAGATCACAATAGTAGCAAAGTCAAAAAGGATGAGGTGCATTAGTACAGTTGACTGAAAAATGCAAAACTTTGATTGTGTCATATGATAGGATTATAACACTATACACCAGGGGTGGGCAAACTGCGGCCCGCCACAGAGTTTTTTGTGGCCCCCCAAGACCGTCAGAAAAATCCGCCTTGCACAGAGATTTGTCTCGTATTTTCCATTAGGACGGTGCATGCGCAGACGTCTGTAGTGAGCCCCATCAGCTGGCTGGAGACAGGAGCGTTCTTCTACTCCCAAGGTGAGCGGCCGCTGGCATGCAGCTTGGCCGCTCGCCTGGGATGGGAACCACCTGACCAGCGCGCGATCTCGTGAGATCGTGGCTGGTCAGGTGGTTCCCATCCCTGGCGAGCGGCAAAGCTGTGTCGCCTCGGGAGTAGAAGAACGCCGGCGGACGCAGAGCCTGGGGCCACAGCAGAGGAGGTGAGAGCTGGGGCAATATATATATCCATATGAGCTGGGGGCAATATATATATATATACATATGAGCTGGGGGCAATATATACCCATGTGAGCTAGGGGCAATATATATATATCCATGCGAGCTGGGGGCAATATATACCCATATATTTATTTATTTGAAAAGGATTTTACCAGGAAGGATACATTGAGATTTCTCTCGTTTTCAAGTATGTCCTGGGTTCGAGAACAGTGAGTGGTTACAGTTGTTACAGAAATACAAAGTAATAAAATGCAAACTATTAAAAACAAAACACAATATATAACTTGCAGGCTGTAATGAGAATCTCAACAAGCTATCTCACTCCTGATTTCAAAAAAATTGTAGAAAAGTGTGATAGGATATGTTTGTCTCATTAAACTGGTTTAAAATTAAATGTGCTTTTAGCTATAGATGATATGAACTTAGCACAATTAATAAATTAAATAAAACTATCACTATTTCATCATTTTAAAAGGTGCGGCCCTCCGTTAACCTCCGCTCCCACAAAGTAGCCCCTGAGCCAAAACAAATGCCCACCCCTGCTATACACATTAAGTGCATTATAAATGAAATTGTGATCGCTGTACAATTAGGAGGTTTTTGAATTTTGAACATTTACTCTACTTTGACAGCTTTAAGGAGGATAACTGGCATCCATTTGCTCAGCATTTTTCTGCATACTTACTAGATATTCGGAAAACCCAAAACCCATATTTTGTGGGGAAATATTGAAAATATATGAACTGTGGAGCTTACAAATTATGAAATTCATCCATAGCAATGTGCTACATCTCCATCTACTGTCTGGTCTGCTAAACACACTCATTATTCGTGGTGCGTGATGCAGCTACTTAATCTTTCCCTATCAACAACATGTCCATCATTATGTTAAACTAAGATAGTTATTCAGGTACCGCCGGTATATGTCAAAGTTGCAAATAATGGATCACTCCCGAAAACACCATTAGTTCACAAACAATAAATATAAAGAGCGTCACGAGAAGCATCACAGTTCAACTTCTCCTGCCCCTCTTTAGACTTAGGTTTGTGAAATGCTCACGTTTTCAGATTTGCAATATTGCCTAGTTTCACTATTGTTTGCAACTTCAACAGGCACCTGAAAACCCCTTATGATTATGCTGTAAATAAGTGAAGTCACATATAAATTTGTCCTATTTGTCCTAATTGTCAATCTTTAGCAACATCTATGATTGTCTAATACAAGAAGATTTAGCATATCAATTCTCGGGCCACATTACAATCTTGATGCTAACGTAAGCGCCGGCATAAGTAATTTTTAACGCGTGGGGTAAAATCATTTGCGCTGACATCCGAATTACATACTCAGCGCTACAGCCGCACGGAATCGTGTACAGCGTGTGAACCTGCGCGAACCTTGCGCGAGCTTACTGTACTTCGCGCGTCCTATACTTAACATTGTGAGCCCAAACCAAAATGTGCGCTCGGATGAGTAAGGTATTACAATCTATTCACGTTAATTACCGCATGGACGTTATTCGGATAATCTTAGCGACTCCTAAAAGCTGCCTAAAAATGGCAAATCTCAACAACCTGGCTAACCCCAAATATACAGGCCCATATAAAGGAATGCACCAAAGCACAGTTGCCCATTCAACTCATACCAAACCAATACAATGGATGGTGTTGTGTGTGCATGTATTATTGCTGCAGTATATGTGCTACTTTTGCGTCACAGACGCAGAACTCGTCTCCGATGGCAGCAGGAGTTGGAGAGGGAGCGTGCTGTTCCACGTGCACCTTGTGTCCAAAGGACACGATTAACATTTGAACATCTGACTGATGCTGAGTGTCGACTCCGCTACTGGTTGACCCGGGCACAGATAAACAGGCTCTGCCTACAGCTGCGGTCCCATCTCGAGTCCAGGTCAGGGACGTGGATATCTGTCCCAGGGATGACGAAGTTGCTGTGCTACCTGAGGCTCCTTGCCACTGGCAACTTCCAGCAACCTCTAGCTGAATTGGGCGGTGTAAGTCAGTGCACCTTCTCCATCGTGCTCCATCGCTTCCTCCTTGCAATGAAGCGCAACTGGCACCATTATATAGGATTCCCTACCACCCATGAGGGATTCCAAAGAGTGAAACAGGGCTTTTATGCATTTAGAGGATTCTCCAATGTCCTGGGGGCTGTTGATTGCACACGCGTAGCGATCCGTGAACCTTGGGTGGAACCTGCAATTTATATCAATAGAAAACATTTTCATTTTGGGTGAATTGTGAGAAACAAAAACAGCGCTCACGCAAAGATTTCTGCGCGAGGCGGTACTACGCGTGCATTTGGGAGCGTCCTGTTCGCTTTACGCGCACATGAGCTATTGATCGGCGGATGTGTGGACGCGCGAAGATTGTAATTCCAACGGTGATTTGCGCACACTAAACTTTAACGCTAAGTGCAAAGATTTTCACTTTGCGCTTGGATTTTAGCGTCAAGATTGTAATGTGGCCCTTAGTATTTCCCTGTAAGATGCAAAGGACGTCCCCGACAGGTCATCACTTATCAGCAGTGCTGGGGGGTGATCTCTCCTGTTCTGGGGGGAATCCTGTGGTGGTCTGACTTCCTGGAAAAATGTCACACAGGGTCTGCATTTTCAGCATACAAGCAGAAATGGCCGTTGTGTCAAATACTGTAACTGTGATAAAGGAAAATAATGATTAGATATCCTGCTTCTGCGGTTTTGTAATGATCACAATGAGATTATGAGCATTGCAGCTTCTAAAAACTACAGCACAATATAACAATATTAACTGTGTGTGCCTGCATAATGCCTGTGTATGTAAATTACAGTAACTCGTTGAGTTTGTACTGTATGGGGATTTTCAGTCATTATAACCCTTCGAATCTTATGAGTAACCCCAGAGCTCTCTTTGTATTCTGCACTCTTCCTGGCTGTTGTAGAGGAACAGCTAGACATAGACGAAACAGTGTATAGCTGAAGTTGCTAGACCTACAATGTTAAGACGTACGTTTTACTAGTAAATTAAAATACTGGCGCACATGAAAAACAGACAAAAATGCACACAACAAAAGAAGAATAAAAGGATTGATGCTCAGTTGGTGTGTGCCCTGTTGATGAGTCTGTCCCTTGGGATCCTTAGATGTGGTCCTGGTGAGGATAGTTCCTACAGCATGGATATCAACAGACAAAAGAGTGCACACACAGATCCCTGTATGAAGGGGAAAAAAAGGCAGTTCTGTGTATGGGGAAAGAATAGAAACTGAACTTCTCGTCTTCCCTCCCTCTAAAACTAACATTCCTGCACCCATTTCCCTTCAGGTGAATGTGAATGGTGCCACTATTACCTCTACCTCTCAGGCTCGTTGCCTCAGTGTCCTCCTAGACTCTGATCTCTCCTTTACGCCTCACATTCAGCCACTAACCAAATCCTGCTACTACCACCTAAAAAACATTGCACGCATCCATCCCTGTCTTAATCAGGACTCTGCTAAAATGCTCATCCATGCTCTTATTATCTCCCGCCTCAACTACTGTAACCTCCTTCTCTCTGGCGTTAAGAGATCCCAGATTCTCCCTTTGCAGTATGTTAGGAATGCCTGTGCCAGGCTCATCCACCTCTCCTCACGCACATCTCACACCTCCCCCTTTGTCAATCTCTACACTGGCTTCCTGTCTCCTATGGAATCCAATTCAAAACATTGGTGCTCACATACAAAGCTCTCCACAACCGCGCCCCTGCCTACATCTCCTCCCTTATTAACAGGTTCATCCCATCCCGACCACTTCGCTCGGCCAATGATCTGATTCTATCAGCTTCACGTACCCTCACCCCCCAACTCCAGCCTTCAGGAATTCTCCCGATCTGCTCCTTTCTATGGAACTCCCTCCCCCGCAACATCAGACTCTCTCCATCTCTCCAGTCCTTAAAGTCTCTAAAAACGCATTACTTTAGAGAAGCCTATCAGCTCATTCCTTAATCCCCCTCTGATCATTTTCTGCACCATCTTCCCACACTGCCCACATGCTCCCCGCTATTTCACATTCTCTAATAACCCTCACCTAGTGTGTCACCCCTATCCTCTTAGATTGTAAACTCTTGAGCAGGGTCCTCTCACCTACTGTACTGTGTGTTTAACCTGTATGTTTATTTGTTGTTCGGCCTCCCACTGTACAGTGCAACGGAACTTGCTAGCACTTTATAAAAACTTGTAACTGTAACTGTGGAGGATGATTGCACATATAGTGGATCACCCTCTCAGGTTGCTGTCTCTTGGGATGCTTAAGTGGTCTTCAAAGAAACCCTATGACAGGTAGACATAACACCATACAAAACCCTTCAAAAATCAGCGACAATGTTGTTATCCTGCAGTGATAAACAACAGTTATTGGCTCCTATACAAGGAGTACAGGGTCTGAGATCAAGTAATTAAAATGAGAGGCCTGCCAGTTAGCTCTATGCGTTTCGCACTGTTGGCATCATCAGGAGCTTGGTGGCAGCATGCTAATATGCAGAGATAAAAAGACTGGATGACTTCTCTAATTGTACAGGAACAATAATGTGTATGAACATTTTGTTACAGTGAGAATTGGGGCTGCTATATGCAGCTTGTTTTATCTATCTGCAGGGTACCTGGACATAAATAAGACAGTGGAACTCGTTTCTCCACAGAGGGCACACTAATCTGGATTTAAAAAGGTGTGACATTTTGGTTTTGATATGCTAATGACTGCTTTTCAATGTATTACAAAGCAAAACTGAGATAACTCAACATTGGGTGTAAAGAGGTAAAACGACTGGACCAAAGATAATACTATTGCTAAGATAAGATACTAAAACAAAACAAAACTACAGGACTACAGATAAAGAAAACTACAGGACCAGAACCAGCCTGTTATTTGCTGTCCCTTCTCTATCCCAAAACCACACCAGGAGACTCACAGTCACCTTCCAGACTACCCAAATGGTAGCCTTGACATTACAGAGGAATTCCCCAGTGAAGCAAAGTTTCCCCACACACCAGCAGTGAGACTTGATTGTTAGAAAAGCAGTAATACAATGGTTTTATTTTCCAGACAGACAGTATTTTATACACAGGGTTATCCAAAGAGATTCGAAAAGTCACCGCACGTTCGGTGACTTTTCGTTCTCTTCAATTCGGTTCCTTTTGCCGATTGCATTTCGGTGACCCTGCAGTGTATTCAGCAAGCACCACAGGGTCCCCGAATTGCAGGGAAAAGCTGCCGAAAACCTGACGAAACCTAACCGAATGCACGCTGAAAACAAGCAAAAAACATCTGGATTAACCTTCGAAGAGGAGCCGAACAGGAGCCGAAAAGGAGTCGAATCACACAGAGCCGAAGCAGCTGTGACGTAGAGGAGGCAGTGAATAAATTAGAAAAACCATTTGTATGAATCTGGGAAAAGGAAACGCTGTTTGCAAAGAAACTACTGAGCGAAAATGTCTGAAATTTTCACAGGAGGTCCAGGGAATGATAATAAAGAGGGCTGTTACAAAAAAAATAAGCAAACTGAAAAAAAAAAAAAAAAAAATCGGACTTTTAATTTTTTTTTAAAAAATTCAGAAAAATGCTTAAAGTATCCTAAAAAATCTATAAATAAAGAGACTTTTTGCTGCAGAATTTTATAATGAACGGTTTATTAGATATTGAATTAAAACGGGAATATTTTTAACATTGAAGCCTATGGGATTCTCCTGAATAAATTTGCCGAATTAAACCACCGAATGGCAGGGCATTAGGGGAACCTTTCACTGCTGGTTTGTGTTCTCTGAATAGCCGAAGCAGTGCTTTTCATGGGGATTTCACTGCCCTCGAACAGGCACCGAACAGGCACCGTATGTGCAGGCAATTCGACAGGATTTGGCGAATTGCCCGCTCTCTGGATAGCCGAATGGCCAGGAAAGGTAACCGAACGCTGATTTTCAGCGTTCGGTTACCTTTCTCAAGCAATTCGAATCTCTTTGGATAACCCTGACAGCTTCCACAATTTGTGTTTACTATCAGGGAGGGGACCAGAACAAAAACACTCTGCTATCTCTGAAGCACCACCCTTCTCCACAGTGACAAGAGTATCTCTCCAGCACAATCAGAGGGGGAGGTTAAACTAAGACAAATAAACAACTCTAAGAAAGGTAACGCAGAAACATGCTTTAAAAAAAATCCATCACATACAGTAAAGGCAATTCCCAAATGGTCCATGAATAATCTTTTCCATAATCACCTATAGTCTGCAGACATGAGGCTGGCATCCTCTCTTTTCGAAAGGACACAAAGTCTATATGTAGTGCGGGCAATGCTGTGAGCGCCCGTGCCAGCCAGTCTCAGACACTTGAAATCCAAGTCTTTCAAAAGGTGGCGGAGGCTTCTGTCATAGGCAATAATACCAAAACAACAACACTTGTAGTTGTTGAACACAATACAAGTAATTACTACCTGGTTTAGGTGATGGAAAATCATGCATAGTTATATAGTTACAGAGGCTGGAAAAAAGACATGCATCTATCAAGTTCAGTCTTTCACATATAACCTACTGCTGTTTGATTCAAAAGAAGGCAAAAAAACCTAGTCTGAAACGTTCGCCGAATATGCAACATAGTGGGAAGAAAATTCCTTCTTGACCTCCAGATGGCAGTCAGGTTTCTTCTCAAGTAGCTTTTACACACATATTAAATATTATAACCCTTAATGTTATGTTTTTGCAAGAAGTCATCCAGTCATTGTTTAAATTTCTGTACAAACTTTGACCCAACTACCTCAACAATCGCAGAATTCCACAGATTTATTTTTCTCAATGTAAATAAATCCCATCCTATGCATTAGCTTGTATTTCCTTTTGTACAGTCTAACCGAATAACCTCGTGTCTTATGTATGGTCCTATTAATGACAAAGTTTTCCAGTGTAACAATCTATCGAAATCCCCCTGCAGCAAAGTAATATCTTGCTCACATTGTATTACTTTCCAATTTTTGTGTCATCTGCAAACACTCGCAGATGACTTTCAATGCCTTTTTCAAGATCATTTATGGATAGATTGAATATTATTATTATTATTCTTTATTTATAAAGCGCCAGCATATTCCGCAGCGCTGTACAATAAGCACAGTATAGACAGGGTTACAATACATTGAACAAAATTTGACAAACAGTACAGGAGGAGATGAGGGCCCTATTCCCGTAGGAACTCACAATCTGGGAGGGTTGGGGTTGGAAACAGGAGGAGAAGACTGTAAGGTGAGAGTGATTGATGGTTGCGTCAGTGAGTTAGGTGGTAGGCTTCCCTAAATAGGAATGTTTTAAGGGAGCGTTTGAAGGAAGAGAAGTTAGGGGAAAGTCTGACAGTATGAGGGAGAGCGTTCCAGAGAGTGGGGGCTGCGCGTGAGAAATCCTGCAGTCTATCATGGGAAGAGGTGATGGGGGAGAAGCTAGGCACAGGTCACTGTTTGACCTTAGGGAGCGGGCTGTGGTGTATTTGGTGATTAGTGAGGACAGGTAGTGGGGAGCTGAGTTAGTGAGGGTTTTGTAGGTAAGGATAAGGATTTTTAACTTAATTCTGCAGTGGATGGGGAGCCAGTGAAGGGACTCGCAGAGGGCAGCGGCAGAGACAGAGCGGCGGGTGAGGTGAATTAGCCTGGCGGAGGCGTTCAGGATGGATTGTAGGGGGGAGAGGCGGGACAGAGGGAGGCCAGATAAGAGATTATTGCAATAGTCGAGTCGGGAGATTACCAGGGCGTGTATGAGTTGTTTTGTGGTGACAGCGGTAAGAAATGGCCGAATTCTGGAAATATTACGCAGTTGGTATCGGCAGGAGGAGGAAAGAGACTTGATGTGGGGGATGAAGGAAAGAGCAGAGTCAAGTGTAACTCCAATACAACGAACTTGGTTTGATGGGGAGATGGTGATACCCTCCACCGTGATAGAGAAGTCAGGAGGTGGGGAGGCATTGGAGGGAGGAATAAGTAGGAGTTCAGTCTTTGACATGTTGATCTTTAGGTGGTGGGAGGGCATCCAGGAGGAGATGCCAGATAAACAGTCACTGACTTTTGAAAGGACAGGGAGAGAGAGATCAGGGGTAGAGAGGTAGATCTGAGTGTCATCAGCGTAGAGGTGGTAATTAAAGCCAAAGCTTGTAATGCAGGGTTTGAGTCCCCTGTGAAGTGTGAGTATGGAACCCAATGGCAAGCTGTGGATAAGGAAATCAGGAGACGATGGAGAGTAAAGCAATCTTTTTAGTGAATCATGAATAGTAACTGAAGTCCAGAAAATAATACAGTCAAAAGGTTGGAATGAAATTCGTAGGCAAGTCCCAGAAAGAACAACGGGAAATAACGAAGATGATGGCGTGGTCAATGGTACAATCCGAGTCCAAGGGTTGTAGAAGGTGGCGTAGTCGGTGGCACAATCCGGGTCGAAGAAGGCAGCGTAGTCGGTGGCACAAACCGGGTCGAAGAAGGCAGCGGAGTCGGTGGCACAATCCGGGTCGAAGGGTTGAAGAAGGCGGCGTAGTCGGTGGCACAATCCGGGTCGAAGGGTTGAAGAAGGCAGCGTAGTCGGTGGCACAATCCGGGTCGAAGGGTTGAAGAAGGCAGCGTAGTCGGTGGCACAATCCGGGTCGAAGGGTTGAAGAAGGCAGCGTAGTCGGTGGCACAATCCGGGTCGAAGGGTTGAAGAAGGCAGCATAGTCGGTGGCACAATCCGGGTCGAAGGGTCGAAGAAGGCAGCGTAGTCGGTGGCACAATCCGGGTCGAAGGGTTGAAGAAGGCGACGTAGTCGGTGGCACAATCCGGGTTGAAGAGTTGAGATAACGTGGTCAAGGATACGAGGAGCACTAGGAGACTGAGGTGGAAGGCACAGTAGAACTTGGTTAATGTGCTGGGAAGGAAGACGGAATTAAATAGGGTTCATGGGATCATGGAAATACCTTTCACCTGGGTATTGTAGGTGGAGTTGAGGTACCTGGAATTTTGGTAGGTCAATGGGAGGCATTCGAGGATCTCCAGAGCAGGTGTCATGCAGTACCCCTAATCGGCCAGCCGAGGGCGCCAGAGTACCCGGTTTTATACTACTTAGGAGAGTTTGTTCTCGCGCGTGCGCACTTTCCTCTTCAGGACTCGGATTCAGTCGGCGGCGTGGGGCGTCTCCTGGCTCTCCCTCTCCATCCTGCGGACCAGGAACTTGGAGCGACGCGCCACGAGGGATCTCGGGTGAGTAGGGCACCTCTCCCAGCATGGTGGTCTGGACCGGGAGTGGGCCGTGGAGCGGGGCATGACAGGACCCCCCACCAAGGCGCGACCCCCGGGTGCGCTTCACTGACGGCTTGGAAGGGTAACGAAGGTGAAAGGCACGAACCTTAGCCGGAGCATGGATATTGATGCCAGGTTCCCAGGATTGGTCCTCAGGACCGTAACCCTTCCAGTGAACTAGGTATTCCAACTTGCCATAGCGAAGCCGGGAATCCAGGATCTTCGAGACCTCGTACTCCTCTTCTCCGGACACAGACACGGGAGGGACCAGGTCGGTGTGCCATCCAGGAAAAGGATTTTCACGCCAAGGCTTTAGGAGGGAGACATGAAAAACAGGGTGAATCCTGTAGGAGGAAGGAAGAGTTAAATGGGCTGCCACAGGATTGACCATTTTGAGGACCTGGAACGGGCCGATGAAGCGGGGCCCCAATTTCTTAGATGGGCAGTCCAATCGGAGATGGGCAGTGGATAGCAACACTTTGTCTCCGGGTGTGTATTGTGGAGCAGGTCTTCGGTTACGGTCTGCATACTTTTTTTGGTTGTCTTGAGCCAGTTGTAGTTGTTGGCGTAACGTTCGTAACTGGAGACGTAGGGGTCTTAGTCGGTTTGATACTTCAGGAACCGGAGTGTTCAGAGGTATGTCGGGTAGAATATCGGGATGATATCCATAGTTGGCATAAAAAGGAGAAAGGCGAGTTGACGAATGTACCTGGTTGTTATAGGCGAACTCAGCGAGTGGCAAGATGTCCAGCCAGTCGTCTTGGAGATGTGTGGTGTAACAGCGAAGGTACTGTTCCAACGTCTGGTTCGTCCGTTCGGTTTGACCGTTGCTCTGGGGATGAAATGCAGAAGAGAGATATCTAGTAATTTTTAGGCTACGACACATCTGAGACCAGAAGCGAGAAGTGAATTGGGATCCCCTGTCTGAGACGATGGAATGAGGGATGCCATGGAGTCGGAATATTTCTCTGATAAAGAGGGTAGCCGTGTGGGCAGCGGTAGGGAGACCTATCGCTGGTATGAAGTGGGCCATCTTCGTACAACGGTCTACCACTACAAAGATAGTTGTGTGTTGACGTGAGGGAGGCAGGTCCACGATGAAATCCATCGAGAGGTCTTTCCATGGATGCAGTGGAAGCGCTAGGGGTTGTAGAAGACCGGCAGGACGAGCTCGTGGTTGTTTGTTTCGTGCACAGACAGGACAGGAAAGGACAAAGGCGGCAACGTCCTTCTTGATGGAGGGCCACCAAAAGTATCGTTGTACGGTGTTTATGGTCTTCTTGACACCCCCATGTCCGGAAGCTGGGATATCGTGCACATGTTGTAGAACTTGTAGACGGGCCTCAGGAGGCGCATATATCTGTTTCTCGTGGTACAGGAATCCTTCGATGGGAATGAGTCCCTGGATGTTAGTTGGTGGATTTCGACTGCGTCTTTGTATGTTTTCCATTAGAGTGTCTTTTGTGGCACAAAACAAGCCACCAGGCAGGATAGTGTCGTTAGGAATTGCGGTAGTGGGGGTGCTGGAATCATACTGACGGGAGAGGGCATCCGCCTTTCCATTTCTTGTTCCAGGTCAGTAGGTAATGAGCAATGAGAAACGAGAGAAGAAAAGTGCCCACCTGGCCTGTCGGGGTCGGAGTCGTTTGGCGGTGCGGAGATATTCAAGGTTGCGATGGTCGGTGAAAACTGTCACTGGATGTGTTGCTCCTTCAAGAAGGTGTCTCCATTCTTCGAGAGCATTTTTAATCGCCAGCAACTCTTTCTCACCTATGTTGTAGTTTCGTTCAGCAGAATTGAGGCGTCTGGAGTAAAAGGCTACCGGATGCAGGAGTTTCTTGTCCCCGAACTTCTGGGATAAGATTGCTCCTAAGGCAATGTCGGAGGCATCTGTTTCTAAGTAGTATGGGATGTGAATCTCAGGTTGTTTTAGAACGGGTGCTTGGGTGAAGCTCTCCTTAAGTCTTTCGAAGGCCTGCTGAGCCTCCGTAGACAAGTGAAATCGCACGTCCTTTTTGGTTAGCGATGTAATTGGTGCGCTAAGATGTGAGAAGGATCGGATGAAGCGTCGGTAGAAGTTGGCAAATCCCATGAATTGTTGGACCGCCTTTTTGTCTTTGGGTGTGGGCCAATCGAGGATGGCCTTGACTTTGGTTTTATCCATCTCGACGTGCCCCGGTGACAGGATGTATCCCAGAAACTCGATGGATGGAGTCTCGAAGGTGCTTTTTTCGATCTTTCCATACAATTTGTGTTGACGGAGGCGAGACAGGACGAGTCGGACGTGTTGTTCGTGCTCTTGGAGAGAACGGGAGAATATCAGTAGATCATCCAAGTAAATCACCAGGAAGGTATCCAGGATGTCACGAAAGATGTCATTGAGGAAGTGTTGAAAGGCGACTGGGGCGTTGCACAAGCCGAACGGCATGACGCGATACTCGAAGTGACCGTATCGAGAACGAAAAGCGGTCTTCCACTCGTCCCCCCGTCTCATGCGCACCAAGTTATAGGCTCCTCGAAGATCAATTTTAGTGAAAATACAAGCATCCTTCACTCAATCCAGTAGTTCGGGGATCAGTGGTAACGGGTAACGGTTACGTACCGTGATTGCGTTCAATGCTCTGTAGTCAACGCATGGTCGGAGCCCACCATCTCTTTTCCTGACAAAGAAGATACCAGCCTCGGCAGGTGAAGTGGAGTGATGTATGAATCCTTTTTGGAGCCCGTCCTCAATATACTACTTCAAGGATTGGGATTCAGGAACGGACAAGTTGTAAATGGGTCCATGGGGTATGGGTGCTCCTGGAAGGAGGTCGATGGGGCAATCGTATTCTCTGTGTGGAGGTAGTGTGTCCACCCCTCTCTTCTCAAACACATCCTGAAAGTCAGAATATTTGACCGGTAATTCAGAAGCTGGATAGGTAGAAAAAACGATCTTTTTGGTGGTATACCCGTTCATACAGAGGTGTTGACAATGATGAGAGGGAAAAGAGACGGTATTGGAGGACCAGTCGATGGAAGGGTTATGGGTACGGAGCCAAGGAAGCCCTAAAACCAGAGGGAACAAAGGGGAAGGTACAATGTCCCACTGAAGGTGCTCTTGGTGCTTGGTTCCGATGAGCAGCAACAGAGGAGTGGTTTCATGGGTGATGGGACCAGTACGTAGAGTGCTTCCATCGACCATTTATAACGGCGTGGGAGTCGTCTTTGGTCGTGTAGGAACTGCTAGGGAGGTGGCGAGGGTGAGATCGAAGAAGTTGTTACTAGCTCCGGAGTCTATGATGGCGGACACGTTCACACTCTATCTCCCCACTGCAGGATGACAGGAATGGTCAGATGAGCGGAGGTGGAACCAAATACACATTGAAGTGAAATTAAGGAAAGATGGTTCTTACCTCCGTCGGAAGGAAGCGGTGGTCGTATAGGACAGCTACGTAGGAGGTGACCAGGCTGACCGCAGTACAGGCAGAGGTTTTGAGTGCGTCGTCTGCTTCATTCGGCAGAGGACAGGGGACCTCGTGCTAGACCAATCTCCATAGGTTCGGGGAGCGAAGGAGTGGAGTCGGGAGGTTTGGCAGAGGTCGTAGAAGGAGTTTCAGACCGCCGGGCAGGTAGGGAAGGAGCGGCTGCCATTCTCTCCTGACGTCTTTCTCTGAAGCGTTGGTCAGGGTTAGAGATTGCAGGATCATGGCGTCCAGTGTTGTGGGTACCCCTATTCGGGCCAGTTCATCCTTTAGTTGATCAGAGAGGCCATAACGGAAATGATCTCTAAGACCTACGTCGTTCAGGCCTGTGTCTGCAGCCACGGCTCGAAATTCGGAGATGTAGTCCTCCACTGGTCGTCGTCCTTGTCGCAGATGTCGAATGGTGGATAATGCGGTTGATGAACGCAGAGGGTCATCATATATAGGGTTCATGGCTTGGACAAAGGAATTCCAGGAGGATAGAAGAGGACTCCCTTCACGTAGGAGTTGGAAGGCCCAGTCCTGTGGAGCCCCAGACATCAACGAGATGGCTGAACGCACCTTTACGGAATTGGATCCATAAGTACGGGGACAAAGAGAAAACATAAGTTCACAGGCGGTAATAAAGGTGCGGTACCTTGTGCGATCGCCGAAAAACCGTTCAGGTGCGTTGGCTCTGGGTTCTGGAGTAAGGAGTTCAGCTTGTTGGATGATGGAGCCGGAGGGTGAAGGAGGCAGTGCCGTGGCTTCGGCGCGACTCCTCTCTCTGTGGAGTAAGGTCTCTTGGCTGGTCTGTAGGTTCTGTACCATCTAAGCTAGGGCGGCCATCTGCTCAGTGAGAATAGCAAGAACTTGAGCTGTGCTTGCGGGTTCCATGATGAACCAAGTTCTTCTGTAATGCAGGGTTTGAGTCCCCTGTGAAGTGTGAGTATGGAACCCAATGGCAAGCTGTGGATAAGGAAATCAGGAGACGATGGAGAGTAAAGCAATCTTTTTAGTGAATCATGAATAGTAACTGAAGTCCAGAAAATAATACAGTCAAAAGGTTGGAATGAAATTCGTAGGCAAGTCCCAGAAAGAACAACGGGAAATAACGAAGATGATGGTGTGGTCAATGGTACAATCCGAGTCGAAGGGTTGTAGAAGGTGGCGTAGTCGGTGGCACAATCCGGGTCGAAGGGTCGAAGAAGGCAGCGTAGTCGGTGGCACAAACCGGGTCGAAGAAGGCAGCGGAGTCGGTGGCACAATCCGGGTCGAAGGGTTGAAGAAGGCGGCGTAGTCGGTGGCACAATCGGGGTCGAAGGGTTGAAGAAGGCAGCGTAGTCGGTGGCACAATCCGGGTCGAAGGGTTGAAGAAGGCAGCGTAGTCGGTGGCACAATCCGGGTCGAAGGGTTGAAGAAGGCAGTGTAGTCGGTGGCACAATCCGGGTCGAAGGGTTGAAGAAGGCAGCGTAGTCGGTGGCACAATTCGGGTCAAAGGGTCGAAGAAGGCAGCGTAGTCGGTGGCACAATCCGGGTCGAAGGGTTGAAGAAGGCGGCGTAGTCGGTGGCACAATCCGGGTTGAAGAGTTGAGATAACGTGGTCAAGGATACGAGGAGCACTAGGAGACTGAGGCGGAAGGCACAGTAGAACTTGGTTAATGTGCTGGGAAGGAAGGCGGAATTAAATAGGGTTCATGGGATCATGGAAATACCTTTCACCTGGGTATTGTAGGTGGAGTTGAGGTACCTGGAATTTTGGTAGGTCAATGGGAGGCATTCGAGGATCTCCAGAGCAGGTGTCATGCAGTACCCCTAATCGGACAGCCGAGGGCGCCAGAGTACCCGGTTTTATACTACTTAGGAGAGTTTGCTCTCGCGCGTGCGCACTTTCCTCTTCAGGACTCGGATTCAGTCGGCGGCGTGGGGCGTCTCCTGGCTCTCCCTCTCCATCCTGCGGACCAGGAACTTGGAGCGACACGCCACGAGGGATCTCGGGTGAGTAGGGCACCTCTCCCAGCATGGCGGTCTGGACCGGGAGTGGGCCGTGGAGCGGGGCATGACAAAGCTGTTGATGATTTTGCCCAGGGAGGAGGTGTAGATGGAAAAGAGCAGAGGACCAAGGACAGAGCCTTGAGGTACACCAACAGATAGAGGCAATGAAGAGGAGGAGTTTCCAGCAAAGGACACACAGAAGGACCTGTTGGATAAATAGGATTCGACCCAAGCGAGTGCAGTGTCACCGAGACCCAGAGAGTTGAGGGTCTGTAGAAGGAGGGGGTGGTCAACAGTGTCAAAAGCAGCCGAGAGGTCGAGCAGGATGAGAATAGAATAGTGGCCGTGTTTTTTAGCAGTTAGGAGGTCGTTGGTGACTTTGGTGAGGGCAGTTTCAGTTGAGTGTAGGGGACGGAAGCCAGATTGCAGGGGGTCAAGTAGGGAATTGGAGGACAGGAAGAGGGAGAGGCGGTTGAAGACTAGTTTTTCTAAGAGCTTTGATGTGAAGGGAAGCAGGGATACAGGGCGGTAGTTGGATGGAGAGTTGGGATCGAGGGATGGTTTCTTTAGAAGAGGGGTAACTAGCGCGTGTTTGAAGGCGGATGGAAAGGAGCCAGTGGAGAGAGATAGGTTGAAGATGTGTGTGAGAGCAGGGGTGAGGGAGGAGGAGAGGGGAGGAATTAGATGTGAGGGAATGGGGTCGAGCGGGCATGTGGTGAGATGTGAGGAGGACAATAAGGAATTGACTTCCTCCTCAGTGGCTGGGAGGAAGTGACAGAGGGTGGCAGAGGGGACCTCTGGGAGTGGAGGTGGCAGATAACTATCTTGTGTTGGGATGTTGCTTTTGATATTTAGAGTTTTACTGAGGAAGTAGTCTGCCAGGTCTTGAGCGCTGAAGGCAGCTGTGGGGGGAGGTGCAGGTGGGTAGAGGAGGGTGTTGAAGGTGGACCAGAGCCGTTTAGGGTTGGAGGACAGCGTAGAGTTGCTGTAGCACCTTTTCTTGAGTCAACCAATCACATTTTATTAGTAAGTTTTTATCAGTGACTTGCATGTCTCTTGTCAAAACTCCCTCTTTGATATATACTGAATTTAAATAGGCATTCAAAATTTCTGCCTTTTCTCGATCTTCAGTTACTAACGCCCCCTACACTTTCACTCTTGGGTTTTTAGAATTTATGTACTTAAAGAATCTTTTTGGGTTGGTCTTGCTCTTTTTGGCTATCTCTTTTTCATTTTCTAGTTTAGCCCATCTAACTGCTTTTTTTTTTTTACATATTTTATGGGTTACCTTATATGCTTTATAGGATGCCTCAGATTTATCTGATTTAAAAGCGATAAATGCCTTTTTATTTTTCATTTCCTGGATTACCTTCCTACTCAGCCACATTGGTTTCAGTCTGTTCCTATTATATTTATTACCCAGTGAAATATATTGAGACATGTAGGTTTCTAGTGTTAGCGTGATCAACATTCTCTATTACAAAATATAGCAAGAAAAAAGTTGTCATCTGCGCTCGTTTCTATACAATCCATGTGCAACAAAACACAATTACTGTAGAGGTTTTTGTTTGCTAGGATGGCCGGTGAATACGTAAGCTCACTCACCACATCACAGTGCCTTTTGGTAGAGTACCTAACCAATGTAACCAAAAACCGCTCCTCTGAGCAGTTGCATGCTCTCTTGCTGCTTTTCAACTAAGAGGCAAAAAATGGTGGGTTTTATTTATACACGCACTAAGCACTTTCCATTTTGGGTTGTAAATAAAAACATGGAAAAAGGAACAGCAGCAAAAATGACTTAACAGGTGTTACAACTAAATATACATACATATAGAAAAACTGGCATCGCGCACATACTCACCAGAGCAACTGCAACAGCCAGGAGTAACAACCCAGTTCATGTATAAAATATAGCAAGAAAAGTGAGTATGAGCGCAATGCCATTTATTCTGTAGGCATGTACAGTTGTGTTCAAAATTATTCAACCCCCAATGCTGTAAAGGGTTTTAGGGAATTTAGTGTACATTTGTAATTGTATTCAGAATGAAATCCTACAAGGACTTTTTAAAGAACCATATGCAACTAAAATGACATCAATTGGTTTTGTAATACAGTAGTAAATGTTTCTTTTGTGAATTCTTCATTGACACAATTATTCAACCCCCTAAAGACTTCCACTCTGAAGAACAGAGGTTCATTCAAGTGTTTTCAATCAGGTATTGAAAACACCTGTGGATGTCACGGAGCAGCAATAAAGCATAATAAGCACCAATTAGGCAGCTTTAAAATGACTGTGATACTCAGCTCCTTCTAGACATTTACTGGTGTGGTTACAAACATGGTGAAGTCAAGAGAATGGTCCAGGAATTCAAGAGAAGAGGTGATTACTCTTCACAGGAAGGGCAATGGCTATAAGAAGATTGCAAAGATGTTAAACATACCAAGAGAGACCATAGGAAGCATCATTCGCAAATTCAAGGCAAAGGGCACTGTTGAAACGCTACCTGGTCGTGGCAGAAAGAAGATGCTGACTTCGACTGCTGTGCGCTACCTGAAGCGTAGAGTGGAGAAAAGTCCCCATGTGACTGCTGAGGAACTGAGAAAAGATTTGTCAGATGTGGGTACTGAAGTTTCAGCTCAGACAATACGGCGCACACTGCGTAATGAAGGCCTCCATGCCAGAACTCCCAGGCGCACCCCCTTGCTGTCTCCAAAGAATAAGAAGAGTCGACTGCAGTATGCCAAAAGTCATGTGGACAAACCACAGAAGTTTTGGGATAGTGTTCTGTGGACTGATGAAACAAAATTAGAACTGTTTGGGCCCATGGATCAACGCTATGTTTGGAGGAGGAAGAACAAGGCCTATGAAGAAAAGAACACCTTGCCTACTGTGAAGCATGGCGGGGGGTCAATCATGCTTTGGGGCTGTTTTGCTTCTGCAGGTACAGGGAAGCTTCAGCATGTGCAAGGTACCATGAATTCTCTTCAGTACCTGGAGATATTGGATGACAATGTGATGCAGTCCGTCACAAACCTGAGGCTTGGGAGACGTTGGACCTTTCAACAGGACAATGATCCCAAGCATACCTCCAAGTCCACTAGAGCATGGTTGCAGATTAAAGGCTGGAACATTTTGGAGTGGCCATCGCAGTCACCTGACTTAAATCCGATTGAGAACCTCTGGTGGGACTTAAAGAAAGCAGTTGCAGTGCGCAAGCCTAAGAATGTGACTGAACTGGAGGCTTTTGCCCATGACGAATGGGCGAAGATACCCGTAGATCGCTGCAAGACACTTGTGTCAAGCTATGCTTCACGTTTAAAAGCTGTTATATCTGGAAAAGGATGTTGTACTAAGTACTAAGATTGAATGTCACTTGGGGGTTGAATAAAACTGATAATGATGTGAGCACAGAAAAGACATTTGTGGTTATTTCATTATAAATGTTATGTTATATTTGTCTGACCTACACGTGCCTCTTTGATTTAATTGTAAGCAAGATGACTGAATGATCAACATCAATGTCAAACTGGCCAAAACACTCAATTTCAGTGGGGGTTGAATAATTTTGAACACAACTGTATATTTTTGTATAACAATAAAGAAGACAGTGAAGCGCCCTCAGGAAAAATGGATACTCTTAGGCTAGGGTCAGACTGAGGCAGTGCGAACGCGCGTGCAGGCGCACTTAATCACGGCCGCACTAGCAGCAAGTGCCGGGCAATGACGGCCAATATACGAAGTACGGTCGCACAAAAGTCCGGCTGCGCAACGCAAGTGGAAAATGAACGCATTTTTTCGAGAACGTGAAACCGCAGGTACTGACGTACAGAGTGCGCTGCGTCCGCTAGCGGCGTGTGTGTGTGATTAGGAGACGTCAGACGCTGCTAATGTCCGGCCAACATAACGTCCAGACGCGAAAAGTGTTTTATTGATGATCCGTACAAATCAAGAACGAAAAGGCGCATCGTATGACCGCTATCGCGTATTCCGTGAAAAAATACGTTCATTCGTTCGAACGCACTTTTTCACAGACAACGCGAAAAATGCGTTAGTCTGACCCTAGCCATATACGCTACATGTCGTATATGGAGGTTCCTCTAAAAACCTGAGAATATACAGAATGAGCAATCAACGGAGCGCCAGTTACAACTGGTATATATGATTAAACACTATACATGTCCATCGGTGTTTCTTCTGAATTCTCCCAGAATCCACTCTTTACAGTGTGTAAACGTCTCTACAAAAGAGGAAAAAAAACACAAATAGTGCAATATGTAGATTCAGATGTGTAGAAGGAATAGGAAACAGTTATCCAACTCACATATTTCTGAGCCTAACCTAGGCTCTAGGATGAATTGCGTTTATGGGTCTTCAGTTGTGTTCAGGTGCCCATAGACCTCCGGTATACTTGTTATCTTCAGACGATTTTCCCCTGCAGTGAATAACAAATAATACTGAAGCACTCCCCTTGTGCAACACCGTTAAAGTGTAATGGAAGTGGATATGTAGAAATGTCACACTCACATGTTAATGAGCCGCACTTGGCTCCAAGATGGTGCATAAGAATTGTAAGGCAATTCTGAAAACCTTCTTTAGAAATATGTACCAGGAAGCAGCAGTAATATAAAATAAATTTAATACATAATTAAAATAATATTACCAGAACGCGTTTCGCTCCTCAGAGCTTCTGCAGCTGGCATCACTAGTCTTGTGTCTGCTGCTCCCTTATATAATGTTTAAAATGTCCCAACAAATCATTCATGAATTAATTAACATCAGGTTAAAATCATGAAAACAATTGAAACCACATGTAAAACCAATAATTACTCCGTCATATCAACGCATGCGCATCAACGCTGTTTTCTACCGTGATACGCTATTTCCTAACATAATATGCAGAAATTTTAACCATAGTAATACGCCGTCTCAACGCATGCGCATCAACGCTGTTTTTTACAGTGATACGCTATTTCCTACCGTCATATGCGGAAATCTTAGCCATATTATTATAAAGGGTCTGCATTCAGTCCGCCATCTTGGCGTACAAACCTCCCATAATGCGCATATGCACCTGCGCAGCCCCTAACTCACTGTGTGCCTCATTCAATCCGCCAGCTTGGCGTCCAGAATTCCCATTAAAGCGCATATGCGCCTGCGCACCACAGTACATGCGCATCATATATTGCGCATCGAGACTAAGTTCGACATAAATGTGACCCCTATTATACCATAACAGCGCATGCGCACCCTCACCACTCTCCATCACAGCACGTGGAAGCAATGGCAACAATATTTTAGGATTATCTACATTCAGTACGTCATTTGTGCGCCTGCGTGTATACATAGTGCGTTCATACCGAATCATGCGCAGCAAAATAAAGAGCAGATACGGTTGCGGCCTTTCCCTATATGCGGCATATATTACCGCCGTAATAACTACATAAGGGTCAGCAACATTGGTCTGGCCCTGACGTTTGGCCGCAAGGGACTACATTTATAACGAACCATATTTAAAGAACGGCCATATCTATTACTATTTATCTAAACTGTAAATTAAAGCCAATAAATCATAATATCTATATCAATTTAAGTGACACTCTTAGTGCTATTATCTCTAAACCTACAATCATATTATTCAAAGTGACAATAATAATAATTAATTATATAACTAACCCAATTTTGAGCTAAAGTGCACTTGCAATCATAATATAATCCACCATATTTTATAACCATATATCTGTGATTTTACTATTATTCTTAATTCCCAGAATATATATCATAAATAATTGGCACTAATTACAGCACTTTATGATATATTTTCTAGGAATTAGAAATCAGCCTAAAGGGCTTAGCAATCCGCATAAAGGGCCCACCTTGGCTCATGCCGGATGCGTCCGTGGCACCATGTCCTCCGCGTCATCAGGTGGCACTAGTGGAACCTTGTCAGGGGCCACAGCAAGGTCAAAATCTAATTGAATCCCATCATCTAGAGCAAGGTTGTGAAGCATCGCACATGCTACTATGATCAACACAGCTTTCTGGGGTTGGTACTACAGGGCAACGCCAGACCTGTTCAAAAGGCAGAACCTAATTTTAAAGAGTCCAAAGTCCTCTTTATCACACTTGTTGACCTCTGATGCACAACGTTGTAGGCCTCTTGATCCATTCCTTCAGGCATCCTAATGGGGGTCATCAGCCACTGCCAGAGACGGTATCCTGAATCACCTAAAACATGGTACATAACACCCTCTAATGCCACCCCACCTCCTGACTTCTCGATCACGGTGGAGGGTATCACCATCTCCCCATCAAACCAAGTTCGCTGTCTTGGAGTTACACTTGACTCTGCTCTTTCCTTCATCCCCCACATCAAGTCTCTTTCCTCCTCCTGCCGATACCAACTGCGTAATATTTACAGAATTCGGCCATTTCTTACCGCTGTCGCCACAAAACAACTCATACACGCCCTGGTAATCTCCCGACTCGACTATTGCAATAATCTCTTATCTGGCCTCCCTCTGTCCCACCTCTCCCCCCTACAATCCATCCTGAACGCCTCCGCCAGGCTAATTCACCTCACCCGCCGCTCTGTCTCTGCCGCTCCCCTCTGCGAGTCCCTTCACTGGCTCCCCATCCACTGCAGAATTAAGTTCAAAATCCTTATCCTTACCTACAAAAGCCTCACTAACTCAGCTCCCCACTACCTGTCCTCACTAATCACCAAATACACCCCAGCCCGCTCCCTAAGGTCAAACAGTGACCTGCGCCTAGCTTCTCCCCGCATCACCTCTTCCCATGATAGACTGCAGGATTTCTCACGCGCAGCCCCCACTCTCTGGAACGCTCTCCCTCGTACTGTCAGACTTTCCCCTAACTTCTCTTCCTTCAAACGCTCCCTTAAAACATTCCTATTTAGGGAAGCCTACCACCCAACTCACTGACGCAACCATCAATCACTCTCACCTTACAGTCCTCTCCTCCTGTTTCCAACCCCAACCCTCCCAGATTGTGAGTTCCTACGGGAATAGGGCCCTCATCTCCTTCTGTACTGTTTGTCAAATGTTGTTCAATGTATTGTAACCCTGTCTATACTGTGCTTATTGTACAGCGCTGCGGAATATGCTGGCGCTTTATAAATAAAGAATAATAATAATAATAATAATAATAATAATAATAACACACATTAATGTTCTGTTAGAGTAGCCAATACTTACAATTAGGATATTTGGTTAAAGGATATGTATACCCACCGAGAAGCCATCCTTCTGGGACCTCCTGCCTGTTCTGGATTTTACGTGATACGAGGAGGTCTGCAGAATATAGTCAGAATATAGAGTCATGAGCCCTTATAGGGAACGCTGCAAATACATTCATGATGTGCATGTTGGCATCACAAACCATTTGCACATTTATAGAATGGAAGTGCTTGGATTGATATAAACTGCAGGATCCTTCCAGGGTGCACAGATCTTTATGTGGGTGCAATTGATTGCCCCCATGACATTGAGATACCCTCCAATGTTCTACCCTCCCATTCTCCAACGTGACTATAGTACTTTGGAAACAAGGTACCCGTGATACTGTACTTGCCCTGTCCAACTCCTGCTGGTGTCGTACACGGCTTCTGCATATTTAACGGAATACAAGCATCAGCGATAACATGACATGCCTGGCGACATCGGACGTACAATAACTCTGGCAAGTGGCCAATAGAACATGTGCTGTGCTGCATTCCTTTTTATAGGCTGAGTAATTTGTGTTTCGACAGGTTCCTCGAGTTTGGAATTAGCACCAGCTTTGAAGAGTAGCTAAAATTTTCAACATTGCGTCCCGTCGGTAGAGCCATTACTTTGTAATACCTTGCTTATCATAGCGCTGTCACGTTCCTCCACGATAGCTATAATACTAATCCCTGTATGCAACACAACTATCCTACACCTCTGATCCTTAGAATGGTTGCCCCCATGACATTGAGATACCCTCCAATGTTCTACCCTCCCATTCTCCAACGTGAGTATAGTACTTTGGAAACAAGGTACCGTGATACTGTACTTGCCCTGTCCAACTCCTGCTGGTGTCGTACACGGCTTCTGCATATTTAACGGAATACAAACATCAGCGATAACATGACATGCCTGGCGACATCGGTCGTACAATAACTCTGGCAAGTGGCCAATAGAACATGTGCTGTGCTGCATTCCTTTTTATAGGCTGAGTAATTTGTGTTTCGACAGGTTCCTCGAGTTTGGAATTAGCACCAGCTTTGAAGAGTAGCTAAAATTTTCAACATTGCGTCCCGTCGGTAGAGCCATTACTTTGTAATACCTTGCTTATCATAGCGCTGTCACGTTCCTCCACGATAGCTATAATACTAATCCCTGTATGCAACACAACTATCCTACACCTCTGATCCTTAGAATGGTTGGCACATCTACCTAGGACAGAATCGGAGGAGTACATTTCCAGAACAATACACCAGGGATTAATACAAAATCGGAATGTCAAAGCAATACCAGGGGTCATGTATCAGAGCGGGTTCTCAGAAACGCCACAGAATGTATTGCTAGAGAGATCGTCAGCCAGGTGCCAGAAGTCATTTACCAGATCGAGTAGTCAATAGGATGCCAATGGTTAAAGAGTCTGGAGAGAAGAGTCAGACAAGCCAGAATCGATACACTGAAAATCACACAAATTGTAAAGAGCACTGAGAGGAGTGTAAACCACTTCAGGGCACTGGACCTGTTTAAGGCTGCTGATTTTGAACACAGTGGGCACCACATCATCACGCCATGCCCTGCCCATGACGTACCACCTGATCGTGGCCACCCAGCTTCTTCACTCAGCAGCCAGCCAACAAGTAGCGTGGAAGGCGCTGCCAGTCGCCAGGAGATACAGACATCATGGGATGCGACAAGTGATACAGATCGCTTGGGGTCCCCATGTTAGTCATGGGAAGCGCAAAATACAGTTAGCTTGCGCAAGCTCCGATGCGCTAAGGGTGTAGCATCAAGAATGTAATATGGGGGCACGTGCTAAACCCACTTATCCTGGTGGTAACGGTTACATATCGAGACGCTAATGTTAGCGCCAACTATGGAATAGTGCCCATAGGTTAATAAAAGCCTGGTGGTGCTGAGGCACTGCTGTTGGTATTAACTCCATAAAATAAAAGACATTCTAGGAGCAAATGAGCATCAGCTCACTTAATTTTTCAAAGCATATCTCTCAGACTGCCATTTAAAAATCACCCCAATGTGCAATAACTTCTGGTTTCCAGCAGAACAAGCCAAATCATTGCTTGGTGCTCTTTTATCAGAGGTTTGAGCCAACTGTAATGGACTCAGGTAGTTCATGGATTACAGCTAGCACTATTTGATGGGACACAGAATACTCCCCATACATACAGAGTTATTCAAAGAGCACAGAAATTCCACCCAAATTTCGGTGCTCTTATGTTCCCTGCACTTCGGGGAATCAAATTAAAAAATAACACTGCCACAAACCAGCTGAAATTTTTGGATCCGATCTGCAAAAGCTGCCAGTAAACATCGGATCCGATCCAAAACCCACCGAACGTGTCCGATAAAAGCCGACGATCCACCAAACACAGCACCGACAAGCTGACGAACGGGTTAAAAGAAATAACACGGTTGAAGCTTTCAAAATTTTAAACTCTGAAAAAAAACTATTGGACGAAAATGTCTGGACTTAACATATAAGGGCCTATGAATAATAATAAAAAGATCTGTTACATAAAAAAATTGCTGGGAGAAAGGGGGTTTTGTGAGGGTCCTGAGGACGAGCAACAGCACTAGTGGCCTGCTCTATGGTGAGTGCCCGCTCAGGTCTCACAAGGTTTTAGCTTGCTTGTGCCATTATTATTATTATTATTATTCTTTATTTATAAAGCGCCAGCATATTCCGTAGCGCTGTACAATAAGCACAGTATAGACAGGGTTACAATACATTAAACAACATTTGACAAACAGTACAGGAGGAGATGAGGGCCCTATTCCCGTAGGAACTCACAATCTGGGAGGGTTGGGGTTGGAAACAGGAGGAGAGGCCTGTAAGGTGAGAGTGATTGATGGTTGCGTCAGTGAGTTGGGTGGTAGGCTTCCCTAAATAGGAACGTTTTAAGGGAGCGTTTGAAGGAAGACAAGTTAGGGGAAAGTCTGACAGTACGAGGGAGAGTACGGGGATGAATGCTCCATATGCAAATCAGCCTGCTCTCACCCAAAAAAGGGTGGTCAGTACTGACTGCCAAGGACCTCATCCCTGAACGAGAGGTGCAGTAACCCCTGACGATCATTTTGGCCTTGTTAGGCCTCGTCAGGAGGGTATAGCTGACACCTCTCTAGGCACATCAAGCAAGGAGTCCACTTCTGGATGACCCTGTAAACTTATAGTTAGAGAAAGGGGGTTTGTGAGGATCCTGAGAACAAGCAACAGCACTAGTGGCCTGCTCTACGGTGGGGGCCCGCTCAGGTCTCACAAGGTTTTAGCTTGCTTGTGCCATTAAAGGGATGAATGCTCCATATGAAAATCATCCTGCTCTCACCCAATAAGGGTGGCCAGTACTGACTGCCAAGGACGTTTTTTTTGAGTGAGTGGAGGTCACATGGACACTGGACGTCGGTCCTAGATCTTCCTGTGGCCTTACTTGCTCCTCCCCTGAGCATCTCCTGCATCTGAATCCGTCACGTCTTCTGCGAGTTCTCTCCCTCGCTGCTCGCTCAGTGTACACACCGAGGGCACTTCCAGCCGCAGCCAACGGGCACAGGAAATCCTCACTGCAAAAGGAACAAGAGGGCTAGAGCTGTTAAACCATGTACAAAGGAGGAGGCTGAGAAATAGAAGAAAGACGTGTAGAAGAGGATCTGTGGACTACTCGGGATTCCTAAGGACTCCAGGGCTACACGACCGGTGAACGTTGAGGGCTATTGGGTGAGCCGATTAAAACACCCGCAGGTGAAGTGATCAAGCCTAACGAGGCTCTTGAAAGTGTGAGTGGGTCCACCCCCCCTTTTCCCTTATCACATTGTGAAAGCTGGACTTCACTATTGTACATTTTTTCTTCCTTTCTAGGAATATTTTGATGAACTGGACTGTACGACTATGAACTGTCACATGTACTGAATATCAGAGCATATGTTTGTATATATATATGTATGTATCTTTAAGAAATATAAGGATTTTGTTTATATCTTGTGAACGCGTGACCACTGAGCACCTGCCCTTCGTTTGTTGTACATCAAGCAAGGGGTCCACTTCTGGATGACCCTGTAAACTTATAGTGAGAGAAAGAGGGTTTGTGAGGATCCTGAGAACAAGCAACAGCACTAGTGGCCTGCTCTATGGTGGGGGCCCGCTCAGGTCTCACAAGGTTTTAGCTTGCTTGTTCCATTAAAGGGATGAATGCTCCATATGCAAATCATCCTGCTCTCACCCAATAAGGGTGGCCAGTACTGACTGCTAGGGATGAGCTGTTCGGTTCGATCAGTTCGGAGTTCGAACCGAACTTTTGTCATTCGAAAGTTCGCGAACTTCGAACTTTTTGGGTGTGTTCGGTTCGAGTTAGCAAAAAAAAGGAAATTTTGAAAAAAGTATAGAAAATGATTAAAAAAATACTAAAAAATCTAGAAATAAACAGACTCTTTACTGCAGAATATTATAAGCAACGGTTTATTGGATATTGAATTAAAAACTAATGTGTACGTGCAAAGATTCTCAACTCTAAATGACCCGTGTTTTTCAAGCGGCATAACAGGTGTTTTTAGTCTGGTCTAATCAATTTGATACATTGTAGACTATATTGAGGGGGTGGGGTGGTGTCTGCTTCTGATTGAGATTTGAGAAGTGTTAATTTCCCTCCTAAAACTTCTAATATGCTGTATTTCACCGCTGTGTGCTCAGCTCATTTTTACCGCTTTCGCTCATCATGTTTAAACACGATTTTGATGCCACATTTTGTTAAATAACCGACATGTTAGATATCGTTCTTTCCGGCAGACTCCACAGATTCATAATATATCATTTTTATATTGAAGGAGATTCAGGCAAGAAGAGGGTCGCCATTATGAGCCAGGCGGCCATCTTGTTCAGAATATTGGTTCACTTGAATATAACTAGGTAGATATTAGTTTGATTAAGGGAGGTACGAACCCACGTGGGGTGGGATAGTGTCACCGGGAGGTGGGCTAATTGGGGTGTACCTAATTATGTATTCAGGGTATAAGACCTCATGTCAGGGGGTATTCGAGGCTCAGTCTTTGCGATTCAATCCTGTCTGAGCATCTGTGATATCACAATAAAGTTTGCCTTTCCTGAAGAGACTCGTGTTCAGTCAATCCTTGTCCGTGCCGGCCCGGCATCGTCCCGAGTGAACCAAGTGGATTCTGGTTACAATATGTATACGTCCTGTCCTGGCTGTATATTATGAAACAAATGCAATAATAATTGAATTTTTAATCATCTGCAGTGTGTAAAGTGTTGTTTTTTTTTCACATTTAAGCACATCAGCGTTTGCGGTTATGTTTTCTATGGGGTGCGCTTGTACAAAAATTAGAAATGGGGACTTGTTACATTTTGTGGGGGGAATTACGTGATTTATAGCGAACACACCCCATAGAAAAAATCATTAGTGCATCATCGTTCACATTATAATTGCAATGTGAACAATATTGCTGCATTAATAAAAATAACACACAAAAAAAATACATGTTTTTATTTTATTTTTTAATTTTTTTACTTTATACCTGGTCATGTTGGGTATCATTCAAAAGGCCATGCTCAGGCCTTTCGATTGACACCCTCCATGACCCACTAGATGCCTGGAGATATCGGGGTTCAAATGAACCCCCTATCTCCACCAGGGGATTGGCCTGTGCAATATACAGTTGTGTTCAAAATTATTCAACCCCCACTGAAATTGAGTGTTTTGGCCAGTTTGACATTGATTTTGATCATTCAGTCATCTTGCTTACAATTAAATCAAAGAGGCACGTGTAGGTCAGACAAATATAACATAACATTTATAATGAAATAACCACAAATGTCTTTTCTGTGCTCACATCATTATCAGTTTTATTCAACCCCCAAGTGACATTCAATCTTAGTACTTAGTACAACATCCTTTTACAGTTATAACAGCTTTTAAACGTGAAGCATAGCTTGACACAAGTGTCTTGCAGCGATCTACGGGTATCTTCGCCCATTCGTCATGGGCAAAAGCCTCCAGTTCAGTCACATTCTTAGGCTTGCGCACTGCAACTGCTTTCTTTAAGTCCCACCAGAGGTTCTCAATCGGATTTAAGTCAGGTGACTGCGATTTCCACTCCAAAATGTTCCAGCCTTTAATCTGCAACCATGCTCTAGTGGACTTGGAGGTATGCTTGGGATCATTGTCCTGTTGAAAGGTCCAACGTCTCCCAAGCCTCAGGTTTGTGACGGACTGCATCACATTGTCATCCAATATCTCCTGGTACTGAAGAGAATTCATGGTACCTTGCACACGCTGAAGCTTCCCTGTACCTGCAGAAGCAAAACTGCCCCAAAGCATGATTGACCCCCCGCCATGCTTCACAGTAGGCAAGGTGTTCTTTTCTTCATAGGCCTTGTTCTTCTTCCTCCAAACATAGCGTTGATCCATGGGCCCAAACAGTTCTAATTTTGTTTCATCAGTCCACAGAACACTATCCCAAAACTTCTGTGGTTTGTCCCCATGACTTTTGGCATACTGCAGTCGACTCTTCTTATTCTTTGGAGACAGCAAGGGGGTGCGCCTGGGAGTTCTGGCATGGAGGCCTTCATTACGCAGTGTGCGCCGTATTGTCTGAGCTGAAACTTCAGTACCCACATCTGACAAATCTTTTCTCAGTTCCTCAGCAGTCACATGGGGACTCTTCTCCACTCTACGCTTCAGGTAGCGCACAGCAGTCGAAGTCAGCATCTTCTTTCTGCCACGACCAGGTATTGTTTCAACAGTGCCCTTTGCCTTGAATTTGCGAATGATGCTTCCTATGGTCTCTCTTGGTATGTTTAACATCTGTGCAATCTTCTTATAGCCATTGCCCTTCCTGTGAAGAGTAATCACCTCTTCTCTTGTCTTCCTGGACCATTCTCTTGACTTCACCATGTTTGTAACCACACCAGTAAATGTCTAGAAGGAGCTGAGTATCACAGTCATTTTAAAGCTCCCTAATTGGTGCTTATTATGCTTTATTGCTGCTCCGTGACATCCACAGGTGTTTTCAATACCCGATTGAAAACACTTGAATGAACCTCTGTTCTTCAGAGTGGTAGTCTTTAAGGGGTTGAATAATTGTGTCAATGAAGAATTCACAAAATAAACATTTACTACTGTATTACAAAACCAATTGATGTCATTTTAGTTGCATATGGTTCTTTAAAAAGTCCTTGTAGGATTTCATTCTGAATACAATTACAAATGTACACTAAATTCCCTAAAACCCTTTACAGCATTGGGGGTTGAATAATTTTGAACACAACTGTATATACGCATGATGTGAGCTGGCCTGGGCAATATATTTATATATATATACGCATGATGAAAATTTGCAAAGGATAAGGCACGCAAAGTGAAATTTTGATGTGTCTGAAATTGAAACATTACGTGACAACTCTTATTTTTTTTTTTCGTTAATTTATATTTGTTCAATACAGTTAATTTTAATTTGTTTAATAGAGTTAATTTAAAATGGTTTAATACAGTTTATTTATATTTATTTTACCTTTACTATTGGTGCTTTTCAAACTTTATTCTTAAGTAAAAAGAAATTTAGCAGTTTCATGTTGTGTCGTTTTTTTTTTTTGTGGGGGTGCAAGTAGCTGGTCTTGCCTAGGGCGCAAAATAGTCTAGCACCGGCCCTGACCGCATGGTCCACCCCTGCACTCTTCCACAATACCACAGAGGGGTTACTGTATGATGGCACTTGCTGGCCTGGCACCAAAGGCACAATATTTGGCTGCACTGCCACTAACGCCTGTATCAGATTCATATCCTCAGAGGGGTGAGACTGTGTGACGGCACTGTTGCCGACGCTAAAGGCCCAATTTTAGGCCAGGGTCAAACAAACGCATTTTTTGCAGCAAACATCAAAAAGTGCGTCCGAACGCATTGAGGTGTTTTTTCACGGAAAGCGCTTAAACGGTCATACGATGGGCATGTTTGTGCGTGATTTTTTACGGATCCAAACCAGGAAACTTTGGGTGTCTGGACGTTATGTTGGCCGGACATGAGCAGTGTCTGACGTCTCCTAATCACGTACACACGCCGCTATGCGGACGCAGCGCACTCTGTACGTCAGTACTAGCGGTTCAGCGTTCTCGAAAAAATGCGTTCATTTTCCACTTGCTTTGCGCGGCCGGACTTTCGTGCGGCCGTACTTCGTATATTAGCCGTCATTGCGTGTCATTTTCTGCTAGTGCGGCCAAGATTAAGTGCGCCTAAACGCACGTTAAAAGTGCGCTAGTCTGAACCCAGCCTTAAAGCACCTATTGTTACTTTCATCCAAAGCCTGCATAAGTTTCCCAATAATTTAGCCCAAAAAATCACTAAACTTTCACTGCCTTCGAAAAGGCACCATATTTTGCTGGCAATTCTCCAATATTTGGGGTGAATTGCTAGGTTTTAAATAGCCGATTGGCCCCAAAATTGCACCATACGGGGAAATTCAATTTCGGGGTGAGTTTGGCTCTTTCTGAATATGCCCTGTAGTGTATTTTAGATTAAATAGATTAGTATGGCTTAAGAAAAAACTTTGGTAATCCTGTTTTTTAACTTTATGAATGCGTTTTCGCCTTCTACAGCACAATAACTCAGGAAAATGTGTTTTCGACATTTAGTTTGCTAAACTGGCATGCTGATGTGATTGCATAATAAAACATTTTGATCAGGTATATATATATGAACAGCAATCTGAAGACTTAATTTGATGATCTAAGCCAAAGAAAACAGTGTAGTCTGGCCAAATGACTTCAGCTGCAAGAAACTGTAAACTCTGCCTCCCTGACAGTCATTGCCCTCCAGTGGGCATTGTGCAGATTGTGTACAATCAGTTTCAGCTACATTAACTAAAACTAATTGAAACCCTGGAAGGCTGTTCAGGAGGAATTAATTGGCAGCCTTCAGGGTCTCCTACGAAGGTTTGTCCCAGCCCCCAGGGACAGTTAATCAAATGAATGTGCTCACGGCAGCTAGAGTATCGTTTTAATGTGAAGAGATATTATTGTACGATACTAAAATACAATGTCTCCAAATAGAGTGTGATCTTTTCCACTGTTTATTAACACATGCTATTAACCTTTAGAAGCTAAAGAATAAATCTGAAAACATATACTGGAAGAAAATGTATATGCTATATAAAAAAAAGTGCACACCTTTAACAGAAATAAATGATATGCACTCAGAGTAAAATGAAAACGCAACAGAAATCTGCAAGCTGTGAGAAAGCTTTTTCACATCATAGTTTAGCAATATGTATTCTGATCATTCTGTCTTATATGTATTTTAGCATTTTAATGAAGATATAAAAACCAAAGGGCTACCAAAAACTACTGCACAAACACTTGTGAAGTAAATTTTCTTACCTAACACTCCAGCGACACAATGCAGAGGCAGAAAAGCGTGGCTACCACAGTGGGAGCAACCCTGTCGTATGGTAACTCCTGGGTGCTCCACCAAGGGGTCCGAAGTCCTGTACCAGACACTCACAAAAATGATGGTCCACACCAAAGCAACCACAGAAAAAAAATATCGTTGTTCACTTCCCAAGGGGGGCTAAAATTGTGACGCTTTGGCATGACTAAGGCCTAGAGCTGAAGCGTCGCAAATTTAGCCCCCTTGGGCAGTGAATAAAGATATTTTTTTCTGTGGTTGCTTTGGTGTGGCCCATCGTTTTTGTGAGACTCCAGCGACACCGTTTGCCACATGAGTAAACAAAAGGACATATTTAATATTTATTATACTTTTATCTTTATTTCATCAACATAATTAATTCCGAATCAGTTGGTTTAATGGTACTATTCCACACAAATTTAATAAAAGGACCATGATGTATATGCATTTCAAAGGTTCCTTACCTGGCATTGTAACTAGCCACCTGAATGTCAGCATGCAAATCTTGATTTATGATTGCTGTCACCAAGGTATCAAAGATAGACTAAAAAGAGAATACGGAGTAACCTTTGCACACTCTTTGCCAACTCTAATCTTTCTTCATCTCTTTCTCTGCAAAACGAGACCTTGTCAAAAACATTTATTTGCCCTATGAACACATTACACACTGCCTGTCTAAAGTAGTTATAGAGCACACTGGATTCTCTTTGCCCTGTTGCTCTTTGGGAGATGACCTCTGCCAAAGTACTCACGTCATGTTTGAAGTCTACTGGCCGCAGCTGCTTGAATCCTGGTGAGCAGGTGTAGTGTGGCTGCTTGCAAATGAACCGAGGATGAAACAACCATAGTAAAACAAACTACACAATTATTTTTTTTCATTATCAACCATATCATATGATTCGAACTTTGGAAGTGTTTCATGTCAGCAGGGCCAGTTCTACTATTTGTGGGGCCAGGTGCAAGGTAAAATGCGGGGCCACTTTATCTTATTTTTAAAACATTTATTTATTCATTTCAACTAATAAGGAATAGTCAGTGTGTATATATATATATTGTATATACGTATATATATAAAACTCTGGGATGCAATTCTTTGAATTGCTATGATGTGCAGGTGGCTTCTGCAATAATAAACACACTATATACAGTCAGGTCCAGAAATATTGGGACATCGACACAATTCTAACATCTTTGGCTCTATACACCACCACACTGGAGTTGGAATGAAACAAACACAATGTGCTTTAACTGCAGACTGTCAGCTTTAATTTGAGGGTATGTACATCCAACTCAGGTGAACGGTGTAGGACTTACAGCAGTTTGCAGATGTGCTTCCCACTTGTTAAGGGACCAAAGGTAATAAGACAATTGGCTTCTCCGCTGTTCCATGGCAGATGTGTGATATTCCCTCATTACCCCAATTACAATGTGCAGATAAAAGGCCCAGAGTTCATTTCAAGTGTGCTATTTGCATATGGAATCTGTTTCTGTCAACTCTCAAGATGAGATCCAAAGAGCTGTCACTATCAGTGAAGCAAGCCATCATTAGGCTGAAGAAACAAAACAAACCCATCAGAGAGATAGCAAGAACATTAGGCGTGCCCAAAAAAACAGTTTGGAACATTCTCAAAAAGAAGGAACGCACCGGTGAGCTCAGCAACACCAAAAGACCCGGGAGACCACGGAAAACAACTGTGGTGGATGACCGAAGAATTCTTTCCCTGGTGAAGAAAACAACCTTCACAACAGTTGGCCAGATCAAGAACACTCTCCAGGAGGTAGGTTTATGTGTGTCAAAGTCAACAATCAAGAGAAGATTTCACCAGAATGAATACAGAGGGTTCGCCACAAGATGTAAACCATTGGTGAGCCTCAAAAACCGGAATGCTAGATTAGAGTTTGCCAAACAACACCTAACAAAGCCTTCACAGTTCTGGAACAAGATCCTATGGACAGATGAGACCAAGATCAACTTGTACCAGAGTGATGGGAAGAGAAGAGTATGGAGAAGGAAAGGAACTGCTCATGATCCTAAGCATACCACCTCATCAGTGAAGCATGGTGGTGGTAGTGTCATGGTGTGGGCATGTATGGCTGCCAATGGAACTGGTTCTCTTGTATTTATTGATGATGTGACTGCTGACAAAATCTTCCCCCAGTCTTAGGTCACTCAAGAGCACCCTATTAACATACCTCAATATGGAAGGCACGTGTCAACATGTAACATAATGACTATTTCCTACATATTTATTTTCTGTGTAAATCTGTATTTTGTGTTTTGTTTTTTAATATCTTGCATTTATCACTTTGTATTTCTATAGCAACTGTAACATTTCAATGTTCTTGAACCCAGGACATTACTTGAAAATGAGAGAAATCTCAATGTATCCTTCCTGGTAAAATACTTTATAAATAAATAAATACATTGCAGCACAAAGCGGCAGAATGAGTTATACCATGTAGTAAGTTTCTGTAGGTGCTTTTGCGGAGAAGGAAAGGAATTGCTCATGATCCTAAGCATACCACCTCATCAGTGAAGCATGGTGGTGGTAGTGTCATGGCGTGGGCATGTATGGGCATGTAAGTCTGCCGGAAAGAACGATATATGACATGTCTGGGTCATATTATAAAATAAGGCTTCAAAAAAACGCGTTTAAACAAGAGGAGCGAAACTGTTAAAAATTAGCTCAGCAGCAGACCGCAGTGCCGCACACAGGCGTGAAGGGAAGCCGTGAAATGCCTCAGCAGCGAAAGGGTTAATTTTTTTTGTTGTCTGTTTTAAATCTTTTTTTCTTTTTTTTTCGTTTCAGATAATTTTGATCAACTATTTTTCTGTTTTAAAACCTTTTTGTTCTGGTTTTTATTTTTAAAGTCAGACCATTCGAGTCAGTTTAGCGTTTTTTAAATCGTTTTGTTCATTTTTTTTTGTTCCTTGGCTTTCATACCATTTTTTAATGTGATTAAATAAAGTTGTTTAATGTATATTCATAAGAAAAAAAGGATCTTTATTTAATTAAAAAAAAACACGATAGAATCACCAGAATTATCGTATCGACAGAATGAATTATCGGATCCGAAAAACAAACCAAAAATTTATTATAAAAAAATATATAAAGTATAAAAAAGTAAACCATAGTAGTTTACATCAAAACGAATAGAGTTAGACAGCTTTGAAACGAGGAGAACAGACGTTCCGAAAAAATGAAAATTTCCGAAATCACGAAAAGTCGATACAAAAAAAGAGCAAAGTGACACGAAAATACGAAAAATGGTCGAGGAGAACAGACGGTCCGAAAAAACGAAAAGTCCCGAAATCACGAAAAGTCGATACAAAAAACGAGCAAAGTGACACGAAAATACGAAAAATGGTCGATATTCGGAAAAAAAATTTACACGAAAAACGAGTCGGGCGGAACCGAATCGAAACAGAAATCGGCCGAAACGAGCCGAATCAAAAAGTTTAAACATCCGAACGAATCGAACCGAATCGAACCGAAAAAAAAATCGGTGCACAAGCCTACTATATATGGTCCGCGATCAAATGGTGTACTAATAAAGTTAGAGAATAAGTAAAATATAAGGCGGACAATGTAAATAAAAGTGAGAAGACATAAGTGAATAAGAAAAAAATGAAGAATAAATGAATAAAAAAATAAAATAAAATAAATAAATAAATAAAAAACGTGTCCAATCAAAGCAACCAACAATGCAAAAAATGCAAAAAATATGTGATGTATAAACATGAGGGTGCAAATAAATAAAGGGCCAAAAGTGACAAATGAGTGATGTGTATATGAGCATTGAGTGGGTGCACATGTCACTGAATCTAAAAAGGGGAGAATATTAACGACCACTGACCTACATTATAGAGTATCAAAACATAAATAAATGGGTAAATACATGAGTGACTATAGCATCCAAACAAAGTGGCAATATGAACTCCATAATAATACACGAAAAAATAGTCGAAACCGGGGTCGACCACCTCTCCCAAGGAATTAACTTCAGTGTTTAACCTGTCCGATAAACTATTATCAGTTGACCATCTATCGGTACTTAATAAAGGACTCACCTTTGTTCCGAAACAAAATATTTCCTCATTTAAAATGGAAGTTGAAGCGTACAAAATACATCGTACCCTTGAGATCCAAGAACATGTGGGTGATACACCCTTTACGGACAAACAACCTAGATCCCGAAGTGTTCACGATGTTAAGACACAAAATCATACTATTCATACTTTCTCACAACAGATTAATAATGCAATTCATAGCATTGCTGCGAAACAACCAGCACACTCGAATTTTAAGAAAACAGAATGGGACGCTGTCCGTGATTTGTCTTCTGATTCATCTATAGTCATACGCCCAGCTGACAAGGGCGGTGGCATTGTGGTTCTCAATTACTCCGATTACAGATTAGAAATTGTACGTCAATTGTCAGACCCCTCCACATATATGAAACTTACATCAGATCCAACTAAGAAAATACAGGCACGTATTTCAACGACGCTGGATATGGGTCTTCAAGCCGGTTTCATTGACAATAAAATACACCAATTTTGTACGGTACCATTTCCCATCATGCCTGTACTGTACACCTTACCAAAGATTCACAAAAGTCTTCTGTATCCCCCAGGGCGACCAATCGTCTCTGCCAGAGGCAGCCTCCTAGAACCATTGGGCAAAATTATTGACCATTATTCCAAAAATTCTGTGTTAGCTCTTCCCACCTGTTTGAAGGACACACAGGACTTTATTCATCGACTTCAACAGGTTATTTTGCCCTCTCAAGACGTTTTGTTGGCTACTTTGGATGTTAAGAGTTTATACACCGTAATACCCCACCAACAGGGCATTGAAGCATTTACCAAAACATTATGTGACTCCGATTGTTACTCCGGCCCTCCTATCCAATACATTGAAGAATTGTTGCGGATTACTTTAGAGTGTAACTTTTTCCGTTTCGAAAAGGATGTTTATTTACAGACCTCTGGTACATCTATGGGCGCCGCGATGGCGCCAGGATATGCGAACTCCTATATGTATTTTTTTGAAACGGAACATTTGTTAAACCCCTACAAGAAACAGATCATTTTTTACGTAAGGTTTGTCGACGACATTTTTCTTCTTTGGTCCGATACATTGCAGACACTTGAGGAGGCTATATGCAACCTTAATGCGCTTAACACCCCGATTAAATTTTCGGCCACGATTCATACAGATACAATTAACTTTTTGGATTTACAGATCCAGATCATCAATCAACAGATTGGTTTTTCATTATTCCGCAAACCTACCGACCGTAATACTATTCTACATGCAGAAAGTTTTCATCCACCTCACCTTAAACAATCTCTTCCTGTTTCACAATTTTTAAGAGCTATGCGCAACAACTCAGACCCAGATATCAAACAAATACAGATTAAACATATGTTTGAACGCTTCATGCAACGTGGCTATCAACATGATACTTTATCTTTGGCATACACGAAAGCCCTGTCGAAGTATACATCCAACATCCCTAACGCGAAGTCATCAGAAGCACAGATTTTTCTTCCTCTTACTTACCATTCCCATAGCCACGTCATGACTCATGCTATACGTCGACATTGGAAGCTACTAAAAGACGATAGGACTTTACCTAAAAAGTTCAAACAAACACCTATGATTTCTTATAAAAGAGCTAACAATTTACGTGATCTTTTGGTTAACACAGACCCCATTAGGTCTTATTCCAATAGAATTCAACCAACTAGACTTGGCTGCTTTCGTTGTCCCAACTGCGTGACATGTAGTCACATGACTTCTGCGTCAACCTTTCCACATCCAACTTCAGGAAAGCGTATGAAAATTAATCATTATATCACCTGCACGACGGATCATGTAGTGTATCTCATTACATGCCCCTGCGGTCTCCCCTACGTCGGCAAGACCGATAGGACGCTTAGAGACCGCATCAGAGGACATCGATCTAATATAACCACGGCATTCAGAGACAACATTTCGGATAAGCCAGTCGCTAAACATTTTTTACAACACCATCATCAACTGTCTTCCTTACGATTCGTTGCCATTGATCATGTCCCCCCATTACCCAGGGGTGGCGATCGTTCCAAAATTTTGTTACAGCGTGAAACCTTCTGGATCCGAAGCGTGGACACAGTAGCCCCAAAGGGCCTGAACGAATATATATCATTTTCTTCATTTTTATGACTATTTTTTCGTGTATTATTATGGAGTTCATATTGCCACTTTGTTTGGACGCTATAGTCACTCATGTATTTACCCATTTATTTATGTTTTGATACTCTATAACAGGGCTCAAAATTTAAAGTCCCAAGCTACTAGCCATACCATAAGAGTTACTCGCCACCAGTTGCCCCACCTTCCCTGCCCTAAACTCCGCCCCTAAACACACCTTCTTAAATTATCTTATGAAATTACACTGTTAAAGGTTTTATTCAGAATAAAGTTACAAAATAATAAATAACATTAATACCCAGGCATCAGATACATGTATACCTAAGCACCAGACCCAGACAAGTAGTTTCATCCATTAAGTAGAAACATAGAAACATAGAAAAATGTCGGCAGATAAGAACCTTTCGGCCCATCTAGTCTGCCCAATTACATGGATACTTTACCTGGATTTATCTTTTGTTTAGGATAGCCTTATGCCTATCCCATGCTTGCTTAAATTCAATTACTGTTTTGGCCTCTACCACTTCTACTGGAAGACTGTTCCATGTATCCACCACCCTCTCAGTAAAATAATGCTTCCTGATGTTACTTTTAAACCTTTGCCCCTCTAATCTAAGACTATGTCCTCTTGTTTTGCTATTTTGTTTCCTTTTAAATATACTCCCTTCCTCTACCTTGTGGATTCCCTTTACGTATTTAAATGTTTCTATCATATCTCCTCTGTCTCGTCTTTTTTCCAAGCTGTACATGTTAAGATCATTAAGCCTTTCCTGGTAACTTTTCTCCTTCAAGCCGTACACCATTTTAGTAGCCCTTCTCTGAACTCTCTCTAAGAGGTCTATATCCTTCTGGAGATACGGTCTCCAGTACTGCACACAGTACTCCAAGTGAGGTCTCACCAGTGCTCTGTACAGTGGCATGAGCACTTCCCTTTTCCTACTGCTAATACCTCTCCCTACACAACCAAGCATTCTGCTAGCATTTCCTGCTGCTCTATTACATTGACTACTTACCCTTAGATCCTCTGAAATAATGACCCCTAAATCCCTTTCCTCAGATGTTGAGGTTAGGACTGTATCAAATATTCTATATTCAGCCCTTGGGTTTTTACGTCCCAGGTGCATTATCTTGCACTTATCCACATTAAAACTCAATTGCCACAACTCCGACCATTTTCTTAGTTTACCTAAATCATTTGTCATTTGGCTGATCCCTCCAGGAACGTCAACCCTGTGCAAATCTTTGTGTCATCAGCAAAAAGACATACTTTTCCATTAATACCTTCTGCAATATCACTAATAAAAATATTAAAGAGAATGGGTCCAAGTACTGACCCCTGAGGTACCCCACTGGTAACAAGACCTTGTGCCGAATAAACTCCATTTACCACAACCCTCTGTTGTCTGTCACTCAGCCACTGCCTAATCCAGTCAACAATATTGGAATCTAAACTCAAAGATTGCAATTTATTGATAAGCCTTCTATGCGGAACAGTATCAAAAGCCTTACTGAAATCTAAATAAGCAATGTCTACTGCACCACCTGTGTCTATTATTTTTGTTACCCAATCAAAAAAATCAATAAGATTAGTTTGGCATGATCTCCCTGAGGTAAACCCATGTTGTTTCTGATCCTGTAATCTATGTGTTTTTAGATGTTCAACAATCCTTTCCTTTAACATGGTTTCCATTAATTTCCCCACTACTGACGTAAGACTAACTGGCCTATAGTTCCCCGATTCCTCCCTACTACCCTTCTTGTAAATGGGCACAACATTTGCTAATTTCCAGTCTTCTGGACGACTCCCGTTAACAAGGATTGGTTAAATAAATCTGTTAACGGTTTTGCTATTACATCACTGAGCTCTTTTAATAATTTAGGGTGGATCCCATCAGGCCCCATTGACTTATTTGTCTTTACTTTAGACAGCTGCTGTAGAACCTCCTCCTCTGTAAACTGATATGTAAATGTCTCTTTAGTGTTCTCTCCTAACTGAGGTCCCTTTCCTTCCTTTTCTTCTGCAAAGACTGAACAAAAATATTCATTGAGGCAGTCAGCGAGACTTTTATCCTCTTCTACATACCTTCCTTCCTTTGTTTTTAATCTAACTAATCCTTGTTTTACTTTTCTTTTCTCGTTTATGTATCTAAAAAATGTTTTGTCCCCCTTTTTTACTGACTGAGCTATTTTCTCTTCTGCATGTGCTTTGGAAGCTCTTATAAATTGCTTTGCCTCTTTCTGCCTAATCTTATAGGTTTGCCTATCTTCTTCACTCTGAGTTTTTTATAATTATTGAATGCTGTCTTTTTGTTCTTCACTATTTTGGCCACTTCTGCAGAGTACCACAGTGGTTTCTTCCCTTTTTTGTTTTTGCTAACAAGCCGAATGCAATTTCCTGTGGCCTTCAATAATGCTTCCTTTAAATAATCCCATTTCTCCTGGACTCCCTTTAAACTCCTCCAGTCTGATAATGACTCCTTCACACAAAATCTCATTTTAGAAAAAATCTGTTTTTTTAAAGTCTAAAACTTTCGTTCTTGTGTGGTGCGGCTCCATCCCTGTTGTTATATTAAACCATACTGACTGGTGATCACTAGATCCCAAATTTTCAGTAGACTCCTCTCCAACAGTTTTTAGGACCAAATTAATTTGGTGTTTATGCATCTGATATATCAAGTGGAACCTATTACTCCCATTATTCATATGCCAGGTTATCAATAGAAGTTAGAGGACCCCAAAGTCAGGTTTCCCCCTTGGATGCTTATATAGATGAATCCATTAATTTTCATCTGCGATACTTCCATCCCCATTTTTTCTTTTTTTTTGCTCCTTCTGTATCACCCAGCTCTTTCTTTATAAATAGGATTTATTTTGCATAACCTCAAATGCCTCATAACCTCACCACCATTTCACCAATTATGGCCTCTAGCGGGCGTTGTAGTAGCGGCGCTGGTTCTGTTGTCACTTCCGGCGCGCTGACAGCTTGGCAGCTTTTTTACTTTCCCTTAGTTTACACCAGGGGTGGGGAACCTTTTTTCTGCCAAGGGGCCCCCTTTAATTAATTTCTCTCCCCACTTGAATTCATTTCTCCCTCCCTTTAATTTCTTTTGCCCAATTAATTTCTCTCTCCCCATTTATTTAATTTCTCTCTCCCCATTCATCTCCTCCTCCTCTTCATTCATCTCCTCCTCTTCATTCATCTCTCTCCATTTCCCCCCATTCATCTTTCATTTCCCCAATTCATCTTTCATTTCATTTCTCCCCCCCAGTTCATCTTTCATTTCATTTCTCCCCCCCAGTTCATCTTTCATTTCATTTCTCCCCCCCAGTTCATCTTTCATTTCATTTCTCCCCCAGTTCATCTTTCATTTCATTTCTACCCCCCAATTCATCTTTCATTTCATTTCTCCCCCCAATTCATCTTTCATTTAATTTCTCCCCCCAATTAATCTTTCATTTCATTTCTCCCCCCAGTTCATCTTTCATTTAATTTCTCCCCCCCAGGTTCATCTTTCATTTCATTTCTCCCCCCCCCAGTTCATTTTTCATTTCTCCTCCAATTCATCTCTCGATTTAATTTCTCTCCCCCCGCCCAATTCATCTCTTTCTCTCCATTTCAACCCCCTGCCGTTTATTTCTCTCCCCCCCCCTCCGCTTACCTGACCTGGAGAGTAGAATGAGGGGGCGGAGATTATCCTTCACGCTGTGCCCGGAATATAAGGGATGGTCTGATCTGATAAAGGTGCCACGGGTGAGAGAGAGTTTTTCGTGTAAATTTTTTTTCGGAATATCGACCATTTTTCGTATTTTCGTGTCACTTTGCTCGTTTTTTGTATCGACTTTTCGTGATTTCGGAAATTTTTGTTTTTTCGGAATGTCTGTTCTCCTCGTTTCAAAGCTGTCTAACTCTATTCGTTTTGATGTAAACTACTATGGTTTCGTTTTTTATACTTTATATATTTTTTTATAATAAATTTTTGGTTTGTTTTTCGGATCCGATAATTCATTCTGTCGATAAGATAATTCTGGCGATTCTATCGTGGTTTTTTTAAATTAAATAAAGATCCTTTTTTCTTATGAATATACATTTCACAACTTTATTTAATCACATTAAAAAATGGTATGAAAGCCAAGGAAAAAAAAAAATGAACAAAACGATTTAAAAAAACGCTAAACTGACCAGAATGGTCTGACTTTAAAAATAAAAACCAGAACAAAAAGGTTTTAAAACAGAAAAATAGTTGATCAAAATGATCTGAAACGAAAAAAAAAAAAAAAGATTTAAAGCAGACAAAAAAAAAATTATTAACCCTTTTGCTGCTGAGGCATTTCACGGCTTCCCTTCACGCCTGTGTGCGGCACTGCGGTCTGCTGCTGAGCTAATTTTTAACAGTTTCGCTCCTCTTGTTTAAACGCGTTTTTTTGAAGCCTTATTTTATAATATGACCCAGACATGTTATATATCGTTCTTTCCGGCAGACTCGGCAGATGATTCATAATATATCATTATCATATGTATGCGTCATGTCCTGTCTGTATATTATAACAAAAAATGCAATGAAATTAGAATTTTCAATGTTTGTTTTACAAGGTGTAAAGTATTTTTTTCACATTTTAACATGCGAGTGTTTGCGGTTATATTTTATGAGTTGCGTTTGTTAAAAAACAATTGAAAAGGGGACTTGTTATATTTTTTTGGGTGAAAATTACACTATTTTTAACAAACGCACCCCATACAAAAATCCTTAGTGCAGCATCATTGTTCACATTATAATTGAAATGGGAACAATATTGCTGCATTAACAAAACAAAACAAAAAACCTGTTTATTTTTTTTATATTTTAATTTTTTATAATTTTTAACATTGTCATGTTTGGTATTGTTGGAAAGGCCATGCTCTGGTCGATCCAAAGATACCAAACATTAACCAACCGATAGCTGCCGCGGATCGGGAGATAGGGGGTTCCAATGAACCCCCTATCTCCACCATTGGTCGCAGTTAGGGGTTAACTCCAGAACTGACGTCATTGTGACGAGGTCTTGGGACTGCCGTTCCCCCACGCTGTTGTCTTCCTGCAAAGACGTGACCATGTTGGCGGGCAGCGTCTTAGCGGGCAGTGGTGGGAAAGAGAGAGCTCATAGCTGGGAGGAGGTGTTGCGTGAAGCTGCAAACAGGGACAAATAAACTAGACCTGAGCCGCACTGAGGATCTTTGGGTTGTGTCGGAGAAGACTTCACGCAGTGCTGCCATCAATATTTTTTGATAAATTCTTGGTTATACAATGAATGTGACTGTGGACAAAATTCTGTGTTGTTGTGACATCGCCTAAGCTTAACAAAACCAGGCCACGTCTGTAATCAAATCTCAAGGCAGTACAACAAGGTTGTGTTAGTGTGTGACATTTTTTGGCCAGGCGGGCAGTGTAGAATGTGCACAGTCACATTCATGGCCACAAATATGTTGACAAATTTATGACAAAGGGTCCATAGAAATGTCAATAAATTTATGTACATATAATTTTAACAGTGTGGAAACCAAGCAATACATATTAACTTATTAAGTAAGGAAAAGCAACGCACACAAACAGGAAATATAGAAAAAATAGAAAATTTATTTACAACATGGGGAAGGGAAGGGAACATGCCAAGGATGGCAAACTGCCCAACAGTTACTGGCATTTGAGGAGATGTTGGAGCTGGTCCGCATCTTTGATTACAAAGATTATGACTGCCGTAAGGGCCCTTACAGCAGGAAGAATAACACCCGCAAGGATCGTATCCTTGACAAGCTACGCACCACCATCCTGGAACTGGTCGGGAAGGACCGGACGAAGGACCAGCTCCGAAAACGCTGGTCCGACCTCAAGGCACGCGAGCAGGAGCAGCTGAGGCACATTCTAGTTACATTCGGGAGGAGGCTGCCACTGGTCTCACTGCCGCTCCAGGATGTCAGCGGCATTGCTTATGTGCTCCCGCAGTTCCTGGAGCAGTTCCTGGATGGCGTCAATGGTGGTGACAGCCAGGCGTAGCTCGCCGATCGCCTCCCGATTTATTATCCTCAGCCTGACACTGGAGGACGTGTCCGGTCTGGCTTCTCCTTCTATATATCCAACAAATGAAAGAAGGAAAATACAGTAAGTAAAGCAGGTTTCTATTTTTGACTGAAAGTCTTGAAAAAATATAACAGTAGTATATACCAGTGCTGGCGGCCTCCTCCTGCTCCTCCTCCTGCTCCTCCTCTTCCTCCTCCTGCTCCTCTTGTGCTATACATAAAAAAAATTAATTAAAATACAGTAAACAAAAAATGTTTCTGTTTTTGACCAAAAGTCGTTGCAAAATAAAACAGTATATACCAGCGCTGGTGGTCGCCCGTGGCTCCTCCTCCACTGGGGCACTGGTGCCCGCCGGGGCAGATGCTGCCTTCTTCCTGTCTTCTGCCAAATCCAAAAAATAACACGTAAATAATGCAGACTGGAAAAAATGGTATATCTATACACTATATTGCCGAAAGTATTGCGACACCCCTCCACTACCCACTAGGACTACCAGCTTGACCCACCACTACTCCCATCTCATAGTTCTAACGTCACAAAATATTTATTTATTTCCTCTGCACATAGACATATATTACCGTTCAATTATATATTTTTTTCAGAATTAAACATTACGTTTCTTCAATAAAAACTATTATTTGTGTTGTGTGCATACAAAACACATTGTGCTGACTGCTTTTAGTTATTTTATAGAAGGCCTCAGCCTCAGTTTCACTTTCAGTTTCTGCTAATAAAACTGTGGATATTGCAGAAACAACAGAAATCCGCCATTTTGTTTTGAAATTTGCATCTAAAGCGTTCAATAATGACACTGCTGCAGCAAACTGAATTGCTGCGCTGCAACAATTCAGCAGCTGCTGAGGATGTATTGAACGCGGCTCTGTTTGGATGCACTTTCAGAAGAACTACATGTCCCATCCTACCACTTAGCAGAGACGCAGAGATTTTTGTTGATGCGCAGGTGGGAGCCAATATTGGGCAAGCTGCGGGTCATCTCGTATGCATCACTCAATCACAACAACCTCCCCCCCAGCACACTACAGTACACACAGTGCCAAAAGAAATCCAGCATTGTAATTTCATCTACATACATCAAATGTCACAATTTTCACGAATACGTAAAATCACAAAAAGGAAGAGCTATGGCAAAAATGCATGTATGACAAGTCGTGAAAACGCAAAGCTATACACAATCACATTGCATGAAAAAAGGACTAGATAAATCAACATATTTCTGTGCACATTAGCACATGCAAGCACATTATTATTATTATACAGGATTTATATAGCGCCAACAGTTTGCGTAGCGCTTTACAATATAACATGACACTTACGTTTGGCTATGACACACCGGATGTGCCTCAGCTGCTCCTGCTCGCGCGTCTTAAGGTCAGACCAGCGTTTTCGGAGCTGGTCCTTCGTCCGGTCTTTCCCAAATAATTCCGCGATGGTGGTGCGTAGCTTATCTAGGATACGGTTCTTGCGCGCGTTATTCTTTCTGCCGTAAGGGCCCTTACGGCAGTCGTAATCTTTAAGATCAAAGATGCGCACCAGCTCCAGCATCTCATCAAACGCCATGTTGCTGGCCCGCTTCTTCCTGGGTGTCTCTGGGGTGGAAGCAGATGAGGAGGTGTCCGAATGGGACTCTCTGTCTCTTCCTTCAGCCACAAAATATTTCGTTTCGGCTCGGAAAACTTTTTGGATCTGCCGTTTTCGGATCTAAAAATTTTCGGAAAATCGGCCGCATCCGAAAACACGAATCGGGAAATTTCGTGAAAATTCCGAAATTCCGAAACCCGAAACGCACATCCCTAATATATAGATTCAGACCCTTGATTGCTATTGGGTCTTCACACGGTAACTCTTTGCCATTTACGTTGTACTCCTTCTTCCCAAATTGGATTTAATACATTCTTCTATCGCGCAGCATATTTCATACTGTGCCCTCAGCACTTCACCGATTCTTTACTCTTTTCAGATATTTTCTTACATGGAATTTTTCCTCTCTTTTTATATGAGTGAGGGCGCATGTCTATAATATGCCATTATTAGGTCCTCTCCACATTCTTTGTGCTTCTTAATAAGCAGATCTGTTCCCTCTTGTGCCGTATTTTCTATCTTCTGCCCGCCTCTGTAGAAGGCACTTCTTGTTTTTAATGTCTTGCTCGCCGGGACGCGTCTCCCTGGTTACCATCCAGGGTGTTCGCACTCGGCGCACATAGACCACGTCACAGATTTGCGCGCCTCACCGGCTTCGGACGCCACGCCCCTTGGGGAATCGGCGCTTCGCCCGGTGGCACGCTACAAGCGCGGTGAGTATGACTGTGATGTTTTAATATTTTGTATAAATACACTCTCTTTGCCCATATCGATCACCTTGATAAAGGCTCCTGTGAGGGCCGAAACGTCGGCGAGTGCTTATGTGCACATCTCTCTTTTATATGCATCTTGAATAAACCATCGATTTTATTTTTTTCACCTAAATCCTGGTGTGTGTCCTATTTTTGACTTGTATACCATATTTTTGATTTTTTGCACCCAGGTTACACCATTGTACATGTGGTATATGCAGGTTGCCACCGGTTTTGGCTTCTATATATATAATATATATATATCTTTAGTTGCTAATCCGGCACTTTGGATTCGACATAGCACACGCCCGGTGCAACGCTAGGCCCAATGCAAATCGTCACAAACAGCGGCACACGGGGTCTCTTCCAATTAATGATAGGTATCTTTATTATATCAACGTTACAGTTTACTCCCTGTAAACTTTCTTCAGGATAAAAATACAGAGATAAACATTCACTTAACCCCTTAGTGACCGGGCGGTTTTACACAAATCCGTCCTTTAGTGACCGCTGCTGTTTTTACGTTTCTGCTCTGCTCGTGTTTAGATCAAATTTCCTCTTACTCGTTTATTCAACCCACACATATTATACACCCTTTTTCCCGCCATTAAATGGACTTTCTAGAAATACCATTATTTCCATCATATCCAATAATTTAATATAAAAAAATATGAAATATGATGAAAAAAATGGTAAAAACACACTTTTTCGTAATTTAATCCCCTAAAGCTATAACCACCAATAAAGACCCCGGCTAAATAGTTTCCAAATTTTATCCCGAGAATATAAATACCCAATTTTTACATGTTTTTACCTTTTAACCCTTTCACTGCTGAGCCAGTTCACCTATGTGCGCTGCGCTCATTCTGACCATTTTGTGCTAATTATTTTTAGATGACAGCCTAGGTCCTATTTAATTAAACTCCCCCCAGACAAAAAAAACTTTAAAAAAAAAAACATTTTTTTATTTTATTTAATTTTTTTATTATTTTTTTGTTTTTATTTAATTTTTTTTTTACATTTTTTTTTAAAACCAAACCTGGTCATGTTTGGTATCATTTGAAAGGCCATAATCAGGCCTTTCAAATATTGGCAAATATGACCATCTAGCTGCCATGGATCGGGAGATAAAGGGATCCTTAGGATCCCCTTATCTCTACATGGCAGCTAGAGGGTTAACTGGCCCACTGACATCCTCACACATATGGTGAGGTTGTCAGTGGGTGGGGGGGACCTGGAGGCTAGGCTGACATCCAAGATGTCAGCCCCCCTCCAGGTTTGAATCACGTTTTGGCGCCAATTGGCGCCGCAACATGATCCGGCGGCGAAATGGTTAATGCCATACACCGCTGGAAAGGGGAGACTCTCCCCTCTCCAGCGGTGCAAACGGCATCTCCCTAGCTTCAACGGTTGGGGAGATAGAGGGCTCCGAAGGAGCCCCCCCCTCCCCTCCATTGAAACACATGGGGGCACCTTCTGATGACGTCACCACGCAGCGTGGCGACGTCATCAACCTCGCCTGCCCATGTAAATCACATGGGCAGGCTTCCTCCCTGTCAGATCGACGTGGGATCCGACGAGGGAGGTGAGTATCGGGCGGGAGGGGGATTTGGCGCCGCTGACGTACCCTGTACGTCATCGGGTCTAAGGGAGACCCGAACACAGGACGTACAGGGTACGTCAGCGGTCGGGAAGGGGTTAAATAGGCAAATTAATACCCATAAACTTTCTTCAGGATAAAAATATAGAGATAAAGTGCCTGAGTGTCGTTGTTTGTGACAGTTCATATATGTTACGGTTAAAGCCCAAAGTGCAGTTACTCTTAAGATTACCCTGGTAATCCTGACATTACCCAAAATCGCCAGGTAAAGCTGCAAAAAAATGAAAAATTCGGACTTTACCCGGGTAATTTTAGGACTAACCAACTGCCCTTGGGTAAAAGTCTGGAACAAGTGAAAAATTCGCACTTTACCCGAATAATCTGCAGACTATCCAATCCTGTCCGATTAAAACCGAATTTTGTTATCGTTCAGATAAAAGTCTGAAGCTTCACCCGGGTAATCTGAGGACTATCCACAGCTTCACTTGGGAAATCTGCAGAGCATCAACCCCTCTTGGGTAAAATAGAATTTTGCTATTAGATAAGGATATTATCAATGGAAATGGCAAAAGACAAACATTAAAATGTATTAAGGTCGATATAATGAATATAGAGTAGAGTAGAGTAACAGGATAGGTTTTAGGGATGTGCATGGCTGGAAAATTTTTTGGTTTAGTTTCGTTTCGTTAAGTTTTTAAATAATTTCGTTTTTGATTTCGTAACTAATTTCTTTTCGTATTTCGTTTAGTTTTGGATCGATTTGAAATTTCATATATCAAGTCGATAGTTGATATCAATTTGAATTTTGGATCACTAAATAAAACCCCAATTACCTGTAGATACTCGAGTATACCGCTAGATTTCGGTGACAAAAATTTACCTTAAAATAGGAGGGGTCAGGTTATATTCAAGACATCTGCATCACGTGTAAAAAAAAAACTTGACTTGCTCAGAGATCCCAAGTCTACCTGACTATTGGCAGTGGATGAGCTTGCCTGCTGGAGCCAGAGGTCAGAAAACGACACCTCCTGTGTGCTGGCTATTGGTGAATGATTCACCTCGCTCCGCCGGCCATCTTATGGCAAGTAAGAAGACCGGTGGCCCGCGGCTTCATACTTAGTAACAACTACAATCATTCTAGAGCAGAGCACCCTGGCCTGAGGGGTAGCCTGACTGTGTTAAGAAAACCTGGAAGGATTTTAATGGTTTCCCAGTACAGTATACTTTTATAATTTTGCTCCTCGCGTTATATTCGAGTCTGGAGTATTCTCTTATTTCCATAATAAATCTCTATCCATCGCGTTATATTCGGGTCACGCTATACTCGAGTATCTACGGGTAATCAAATTTTGCTGTTAAACAAAAAGCTAGGGTTAAATTTTAAGTTGTGTCACAGCTTTAGTATTTAAGTCAATTTAAACAGTGAAACAATCTTAATTTGTTTCATAAAGTCCTTTGCTGACTATTACTTGTATTTTAAGTTAAGATCATTTCGATAGTTGATATCAATTTGACAGTTCATTTCAAATTCAATAGTTGATATCAATTTGATAGTTCATTTCAAATTTGATAGGATATCAATTATTCAAATTTTTCTTTAATGATGATGATGACAGTGTAAAATGAAATAAATTCGTTATATATACCATTTCGTTTTGATTCTAATTCGTATTGTATCGATTCGTTATTCGGAAGTACTTCCGAAATACGAATTATCAAATTTCGTTACAAATTCCAAATTTTTCCGAAATGAATGTACATCTCTTATATGAATGTTGAAGAGTTACATGATCTTTATTATGTGTCATATGTGCTTATATATAATTTAGAGAACATAATAACCATTAGGTTACTCTTTATATAATATCTGTATCTTCATAAATAAGTTTTCAGACAATTAACGCACAGAGTAGCATGACGGATACTTAGGGCTCTATTACAATCCCCGCGCTAAAATGGGGGCGGTAGGGAAAAAAAACTGCACCCACATTATTCCCCCAACCGCCCCCGTTTTAACGGGGGATTACAATGCAGGCGCAAAAAATGTTGCCTGCATTGCTTGCGCCTGCTAAGCGCAGCCGCACGCATCCTCTCAATGGAGTCCATAGGACTCCATTGAGCGTCACCCTGCCGGTCACATGACATTTTCCCTCAGTCTTTCCCTGCTCCCGCCGGCGACGAACAGAGCCGCGGTCCTCGGTGCGGGACAGAGGGTGAGTATGTGATTCTTTTTTTGTTTTTTAAGGCTGGTGTTAACGGATTCTGCAGAAGCGGAATCCGTTAACACCAAGTCCTGGCTCTGGTTAACATTGCGCTCACCAGAGCCAGGCGTTAATCAGCGCTGGGAGTTTGTAATACCAGCGCTGATTGACACTTTGCGATCCCCATGTTAAGTATAGGGAGCGCAAAGTACACTATCCTCATGCTGCAAAGCGCAAGGTACCAAACGCAAACGGGTTTTTTAACCCGTTTGCGTTTGGATTGTAATATGTGGTAGATACCGCAGCAAACGTTAGTGCTCACGCAGGTGAGCGCTACCGTTAGCGTTAGGAGTGTAATAGGGCCCTTAGTGTGGTATGTGACTAGTGGATACAATTTGGTTAAAAATAACAAAAAACACAATTTTGTTAACAGTTTGCAGCTTTACCCAGGAAATCCTCGGAATTCAGTCAACTGGAACCTGCTGAAAACCCAAGAAAAGCAGAGAATCCAGAGGCGTTTGGATACTTTGCAGTTTACCCGGATAAAGTTCGATGTTTCAAAGCACATCGCACTTTACCCAGCAACACTAAGGTAATGTGCGTCTTACCTGAGTGAAACACAGCAGAAAACCTGTGCTCAGAGGCCTCTGGATAATTTGCAGATTACCCGGATAAAGTCCGAAACTTCATTTCACTTCGGACGTTTGCTAATGACGCCTGGGTAGTAGGACAGTTACGCACAGGGTCGTCTCTTCATCATGTACCATTATGTCTCTTGTTTGTACTCTCCCAATGTTAAGCACTACATAATTTGTTGGTGCTATATAAATGACTGTAACTGTAAATATTAGCTGATTGCTATTACTTTGTATAAGACTCACAAATGTTGTGGTACCTGCAGAATAATTCTTAAAATAAAAAATACTGACTTACAATCACAAAATGCAGAGCTCATCTTATATTTTTAACCCCTCGCAGCCTGGTGGGCCGTGCCTGGCGGCGGGGCGTTAACACCAGCGGGGTGCCCGCTGGCTGGCTGCTTTGGCGGGCCCCTCCTCCAGCCCGCCTAAGCAGCTGACGTGCATCACGCCTCATTGGCTGCAGGGGGATGGCCTGAGTTCTTTAACAAACTTACCAAAAGAAGGAAGATTAATTTATCCATTTCAGCAATGACTTAAATTTCATTGATATTTTGATTTTTTTTCTTTTACATTTAACTAATACATGAAAAGGTAATTAAGGAATTTTAAAATGACTGGTCTTATGTAACTAAATACAATTTTTAGTTTTAATTAAAAGCATAGAAATATATTTTAAACGTTAATAATATTACTTGTATTAGCAAATTAATACATTACCCAAGAGAATACATAATTATATAGCAATACCTAAGGTAAATAACTTTATTATTTTAGTTTATAATACTAATATAGTAGTCTATCATGTAATATATGAAGTTAAAACTTTTAAAAATATGAAATTCACACAAGTAATTTACTGGCTTAAATTATTAACTTGTAAATATAATTTACTTAACCAATTCACTGCTGAGCCATTTCACCTCTATGTGCTGGGCTAATTTTTACTGGTTTTGCTCATCATGTTTAAATGTAATTTGAAGTCATGTTTTATTGAACAACCCAGATAAATTATATATCCTTTATTATGGCAGACTCGGCAGATTCATAATATACCATTATTAAATCTATACGTCATGTTTTGAGAGAATGTTATAACAAAAAATGTAAAAGAATTTGAATTTCCATTAAAATTTCAATCATTTACAGTGCGTAATATTATTTTTTCACATTTTATTATTCAAGCCTTAGCAGTTATATATTATATGGAGTATGCTTGTTAAAAAAAATTGAAATGGGAAACTGTTACTGTATTTTAACGATTTTAGCTACATGAATAAACTAAATTTTTCATTAGTGCAGCATCGTTGTTTATATTATAATTTAAAAGTGAACAGTAGTGCAGCATTAATAAATAAAAAAAAATGAAATAAGAATTAATTTTTATTTATTTATGATTTTTTTTTTACACTTTATTTTACACCAATCCATGCTCCGGCCTTTCCAATGATACCAAACATGACCATCTAGCTACCACCGATCAGAAAATACGGGGGTCCATTGAACCCCCTTATCTCCACCATAGGTGGCAGCTTTGGGTTAACCCTCTAACGTCATCGCGTCCAAGATGTCAGCCACCTCCAGGAGAGGACTGCGATCCGACACCAACAGACACCAAATTGTGATCCAGCACCTAAGGGGTTAAAGAGAGGCACCACCAGAAAGGACAGACTGTGCCCTTTCCAGCGGTGCCTCTCTTTCTCCTGTGGCCATCAGCAGTGGGGAGAGAGAGGGGTCCAAAAGACCCCCTCCCTTTCAGGAACTCTCCCTGCTCTGGCGGGGGGCGGGTTGCCTTAAACAGACGTCATCGTGCCGCCCGCACCAGGAGACCACAGTGATGAGCTAAAATAACGGCCGATTGCTGGCTACAATGTGAGGACATGCTCAGTGTGTCGTCCACACACTGAGCGCGATCGCGACAACACGCATAGTACGTCCTCTGCAGCCAAGTGGTTAAGGTTGCTGTTCACTAAAAAGTGAATTGTCAGGGAAACGGCAAAATTTAGTCCAGAATAGCTGAACTACAAATATTTGAATGTGTCATGTCCCACGCCGGCGGCGGTGTAAGAAGGGCAAATCCAGTGTTGCTTCAAACATGGATTCACCACAGCAGCACCCTTCAGACCCTGCCCTCGTGGATTCTGACCTAACCACAAATGCTCCCAATGACTAATCTGTATATGCCTAGCATTCTTACTGGCACTACAGGTGCATCACTTAGTATGCTGGACTCCTATTTAAATCAGGCACACCCCTAGCCCAATGCCTCTGCATTGTTGTGGTTTCCACAGTGTGTGCACCGGCCCACTAGTAACCTGCAGCTAGCTCTCCTGCTGTCTCTGAGAACCATGTCTCCTGGCAACCCACCGTGACACCTGATACCCACCATGTCTCCTGAATACTCACCATGATCCCTGGCAACCCACTGATTTCTGTTTCCCACCGTATTATCCTTCAGCTTACCCTCCGTGCCTCCCCGTGTTACTGTGCCATCCAGATATATGACCTCTACTTATGAACTTTTCACCACCCTTCTGCCAGCCACGTGCCTCGACCCTTGCTATGGACTGTGACCATTCCATTTGAATTTGCCTCTCTCTGGATACTGTGCCCTGAATACCTAGTTACCCATATTGTACCTAGTCTTCTGCCCACTGTGTCTTCTGGTCTTCTGCTCCTCTTCTTGTCCTGTCTGGTCTCAGTAACTTTCCTTGTGTCTCTTAGTTTCTGTCTCCTAATCTTCTGTTTACAGTCAGCCCTCTTCCTGTCCTGCTCTTCGTCTTTATTTTGGTGTTCTGTGTATTTTATGTCCAGTTCCTGTCCTGTCCGCCCTACCCTGTGTATTGCGTGTACCTGATCAGCCCCATTCCTGTCCAGTCCAGTCACCTCTGATATTTCCCTGTTGTTCAGTGTATCCCTTAGTTTACTTCTGCACCTTGTCTAATAAACCTGTGTTCATTACCCCTGAATATCTTCCTCACTCCTGTTTCACCGCATACAGGGCTCGGACCAGCAACCCTGCACACTGAGTCTTGACAGAATGGGAGAAAATTGTTCAGCTATTTGGGCTAGATTTTCCAATTATCTTGAAAATTAACCTATTCAGTTTTTTAGTGATTAAACCATATGAAACCTGAGACTTTCAGTGCTCATGCAGTGGACTTGCCGTGCTTTTGCAGGGCTCTTGCTGTAGACCTACTGGGTTCTTGCTGTGGATATGCAGCGCTCTTGCCGTGGACTTGCCATTGCAACTTTGCTCTTGCTAGAGGCTTGCAAAGGAAATTTGCTACAAATTGAAAAAGTGTCAACTAGAATTAGTGCTGCAAGTGTTCTGCAAGTTAACAACTTGCCAGTGAAAATTTGCAGCAAGTTTGCAAGACTTACAATTCAAATGTGCCACAAGTTTGTGGTAAATTATCTTTGCTATCTGGGAGAGAGTGCTTGTGTGAATGTGTATCGGCGAGTGCCTGTGTGAGTGTATACTAGAGAGCGCCTGTACCCAGATAGCAAGGATAACTTGCCATAAACTTGTGCCACATTTGAATTGTAAGTTTTGCAAACTTGCTGCAAATTTTCACTGGCAATAGTTAACTTGCAGCAAAAATTCTAGTTGAGGTCTAAAAGTAATATCTAAAAGGGAAGAAAGGCTGAGTTAATGTCATGAACCTCTGCGGGGTGACACAGCCTAATTATCCTACAGACCCGGGTCGCTACCGATTGTGATACACCAGAGACACATCATACCCAGGTTGGAGGGGTAAAATATACAGGGTTATTCAGAGAGCGTGAAAAGCAGGAGAATGACTGGAGAATGAAAAATTCTAGGTCAAAATAGTCGATTTGGAAAGTGAGATGAAAGGGAGAATTTTTCTGGTTTGGCTATTTTGACCTAGAATTTTTTATTCTCCAGTCATTCTCCAGTCATTCTCCTACTTTTCATGCTCTCTGAATAACCCTGTAAGTCTTTCCATCTGTCATTTATTGGTATTTTAATTGAATGGGGGATATTAGATAATTAGCGTGTGTTAAGTGTGGATTTATGATTTTTTTTAATTCTGTGCCCTTAGGGAATCTAGTTGTTACAGGAGCCAAGGTCGCAGTTTGTCCCTTAGTCGTCATACCAGTTTTCCTCCACTAGACCCTAGATTCTTCTCTCAGCAAGCAGCACTGAATTAATGTCATTTCTTAATTTCTCCCAATAAAGCAGACAACACCGGTCATATTGGGTTAAGCAGACTGCCTGTCCATTTCAACAGGCCTCCTTTTATTTGATACAGTATCAGATAGCAACATTTAATCCAATTACCAATCTCAGCCGAACCAAACATTCCGGCACCGCAATGTGTTGTCCAACATTTGGCAAACAAGTAAGAACAACATCCATTCACAATGTTAACAAGTACAAACATCTACCAGATAGTGGGAGTTGGACAAAACCAAGATAATCCATCGGAGTAATCTATCAGCAGATAGCAATAGATGCACACGTACACAATAACATTATTCATACATAACATAGATTCCACAAACAGTAATCCTGATAGCCCGAGAAGATTTCCAGTCTGTGGTGGAGAGAAAGCAGCAGGGGAATTTATGCAACACAAGACATAAAATAACATTACTAAAAACACAGGTGAACAGTTCGGAGCATGGGGTTCCGTGACACTAGTCATTGGTAATTTCATTATATTAAGGTTAATAGCTCTCCTTGAGATTTCACAACTCGTTTCTAGGGCTAGCAGGGTGCTCTAGTGAATCTAGGCCAATGCCTCACGTGTGTGCTCCTACATGCTCAGAAAAACATGAAAACTGACACTATCATCCGGCTCCAACTTACTATTCTGCAAGAAAAGTCAAGCTGCCCACACTCATTTGGAAGGAGTTCACTGTAACATGCTTCTCTATGACATTCTAAAGGGTGGGAGGGTGTTATCTCAACCCATGGCTCACCTGCCTGGGGCGGTGATCTGTTGGAGAAAAATTGTGCATTGTTTGGTGTTATTAGTCATACTTTAACTTCTAGTACATACCAAGTAATAAACATCCTCCATACGATCAGTATCTACTTCTAATTTTGAAATTATTTGTCTGAAAATAGCATGATCAGTTTTATGTCAGCACCCTCCATTGTTTAGCTTCCCCTTGATTGAGTTTGTAACACTTATTTAATATCGGATCCAATGTTATGTAAACTGCTGTCTCTGTATCAATAACTGTTATTAATAAAAAAATAACAGTAGGAGAACATGAAAAAAATCTTTCAGTTCCTGAATCTGACATTTTTCATTTTATTTAGTTTTTCTTGTTTTTGCAAGACCAGTTGGGTGATTTACGCTATGTATTTAGTGGTATTGAGTTGATTTTAGTTCCCTACAGATCTTTTAAAGTAAAAATTGATCACTGTGCTGTCTATTGCAAATATAATCATAACATAGTTCCTAGAATGCTCAGGCAAAGTAGGGTTCATTAATTGAGCCATAAAGTGTTTGGTTTGGAGGTTGCACTTAAAAAGAAAAAAAAGAGGAAGAATGGAGCTGGATGATTATTAGTCAGAATATTAAGCAGGAGCACTGAGCACATACAGGCTTAAACTGACCACGCATTGTCTAGGATATTTCAATTAATTTTCCTTTGTTAAATAGATTTTACAAATATATTTAATAACATTTTGAATAACAAAAACAATGTGAAAAAATAAATAAAAAAACAACAACCCACAATGCAATAAAACAACACCGAATATAAAACATAGTGCTGATAAGGTTCACAAGGTTAGGACCACCAAAGAGATTTGTCTTTGTCTTGGTGTGGAGGGTAGCTTAATACTTCAATAGCCTTCAAGTAGACACAAAAAAAATCTCTTTTTTTGCATGTATGTGTACATAGGATTATGAGTGTAGGTGTTATATCTTTTCTCTGTACAAAACTATGTGGCTGTCTGCTAGCGTTACTGTGCTGCCCAAGAGCAATTGGATTCGTGTACGCCAGGGCTCAAAATTTCCACTCGCCTACTCGCATTTGGCGAGTGGAAATTAAGTGAGGTCGAGTGGAAATGCACACACAGACAGCACAATTTCGTGCTGCGTATTCAAGTGGTGCCACTTTACAGCCCCCCCTTCCCCATTCTGCACATTGGCAGGGATCAGCTGCCTAAAGTGACCCAGCTCGTCACTGGCAGGGTAGTGGAGAGGAGCTTCCCTGCCTCCTCGCTCTGCTCACACTGGGATCTGATGACTGGGTATACATGTATCTGGGGTCTGATGTCTGGGTATGTTATTTTTGTAACTTTATTCTAAATAAAACCTTTAACAGTGTAATTTCATAAGATAATTTAAGGGTGTGTGTTTAGGGGCAGAGTTAAGGGCTGGGTTAGGGCTAGGTGGAGCAACTGGTGACGAGTAACTCTTATGGCCTGGTTAGTAGCTTGGGACTTGAAATTTTAAGCCCTGGTGTACACAACATATTTTCTTGTTGACTACTTTCTGCTAGTAGCTGCCAAATCAAGTGCTGCTAGTCCTCACCACATTTTCATGTTGCCACTTTTGTGGAGTATCTGGTGTTGTGTTTGGATATACAGTAGATAGAGACAAAGAAGGAGTGAGTGGGGGGAGAGAAGGAGTGAGGGTAACATACAAAGAAGGGAAGGACGGAGGAATGGGGAGAGAGAAATAGGGAGGGAGTTATGATTAGAGTAAAGAAGGGAGCAGATAGACAGATCAGGAATGAGGAAGAAAGAAGGAGGGAAAGAAATGTTGAAGAAAATGGAAAGAAAAATATTGACAGAAGCATATACACGCAAAACTAAGATGACCAGATTCTTAAAATGAAATCCGTGAACATTGTTTTTTTATTGGCAAACGGTAAAAAAAACTATTTAATTAGCATATTTTCCTCAAATTATATATGCAGTGTATTTGGTGTGTGTGGTATACAGAGTGACTGTATGATATGCTGTCCTTAGCTGTCCTCATCATCCTGATTCACATCAGGCTTTTTGTAAAATTTTATTCATGGGTATTTTGCTTTTTGTTAGACATTGTCATGCAAAGCAATTGCAGACACAAAGAGTGACAATAAATACTCCAAGTCCAATGAGCAACCACTTTAACAGTTTAACTAGTTTGCAAATTGAGTGGTCCTCACATATACTTGTCGGCCGTGTTTTTCATCCTCATCGATGAATGCTTGGACCTGTTTTTATTTATCTAATAAACCATTTATTCTTTTAATCTGCATTAAAAAGTCTCTTTATTTATTTTGCTTTAGGATTTTTTATTCATTTTTCAGGATTTCTTTACCAATTTTTTTTGTTAAAGTGTTTTTTTTATGTATAAAACATAACAAGGAAAAAAAGTGTCATCTGCGCTCGTTTCTATGTATTCCATGTGCAACAAAACACTGAGGTTTTTGTTTGGTTCAATGGCCATTGCAACGTAAGCTCATTCGCCACTTCAAGGCACCTCTTTGTAGAGTGAGTACCTAACCAATTTAACCAAAAAGCCGCTCTACTGAGCAGCTCCAAGCCCCTCCTGCTGCTTTTCAGCTAAGGAGAGGCAGAGAAATGGTGGGTTTTATTTATACACGCACCAAACATTTCCCATTTGGGATTAAAAACAAAAACATGGAAAGAGGAACAGCAGCAAAACGACGAACTGGAGTTACAAGCATAATATACATACAGAAAAAATGGCGTCATCCAGACATGGACCCCTTGCTTGATGTGCCTAGAGGGGTGTCAGCTATACCCTCCTGACGAGGCCCAATAAGGCCGAAACGATCGTCGGGGGTTGCTGCACCTCTCGTGCAGGGATGAAGTCCTTGGCAATCAGTGCTGGCCACTCTTTCTGGGTGAGAGCAGGCTGATTTGCATATGGAGAATTCATCCCTGTAATGGCACAATCAAGCTAAAACCTTGTTTGTGAGACCTGAGCGGGCACCCACCGTAGAGCAGGCCATTAGTGCTGTTGCTCGTTCTCAGGACCCTCAAACCCCCCCCCCTTTTCTCTATTTATTTATTTATTTGCAAAGTATTTTACCAGGAAGGATACATTGAGATTTCTCTTGTTTTCAAGTATGTCCTGGGATCAAGAACATTGAAATTTTACAGTCGTTACAGAAATAAAAAGTAATAAAATGCAAGATATTAAAAGCAAAACAAAAATATACAGATTAACACAGAAAATATATATGTAGGAAATATATTCACTATGTCACATGTTTACAGGTGCATTCTGTATATAGTAACTATCAGGGTAATTCAAAGAGATCTGAATGGCTGGAGAAAGGTAACCGAACGCTGAAATTCAGCGTTTGGGGGGGCGTGGCCGGACGTTGCAGCACGCGGTCGCATGTAAGGAGAGCTCCTGTGACCGACGCTGAATTTTCATTTCTTGCGGCTAAATAACAGCAACCCCGGGGCTGAAATTTCACCCACAGCTGGGTGACACTTCCTGGCTCCCAGATGGTGCCCCCTAAGGCGCAACGAGCATTGGAACCGGCAAAATCGGCGAAAAAAGACCGGGTTCGTGAGGCCCAAGATGGCGGATCTCCCTCCTCTGTTTCCTCTTTTACAACGGAAGCGGCTGTTGCAGGCCCACCCTGCATGTCTGACACCTTACCACCTTCAGAAAGCAGACTACATGCCATGCTGCAAGAGCTTCGATCTACTATACAAACGGATCTTAAAGAGGCGCTGCAGGAGCTGAGGCGCGATGTACAAGACCTGGGTGAGAGGACAGACTCTTTGGAGTTTAAGACAGACGACTTATGTTTGGCCCATAACGACTTAGTGGATCGCCATATAGCTTTGCAGACAGCACATGACACCATGGCAACGAAATTAGCCGATTTGGAAGACCGTTCACGGCGTAACAATGTACGGATCCGGGGCATTCCGGAGGCAGTAACCCCTGCTGATCTTCAGCCTTATATTATGGAACTTTTCCAGATCCTGGTACCAATGTACTCATCACAGGATTTCCTGGTGGATCGGGCACACAGACTGCCACGTGCCAAGAACCTGCCGCCCTCAGCTTCTAGAGCTGTTTTAGTCCGGGTGCACTTTTTCCATGTTAAAGAAGCGTTAATGAGAGCGTCACGGAAATCTATGCCTCTACCCTCTCCGTATGCTGAAGTTTCTTTCTACGCAGACCTGTCAACAGCTACCATGTCTAAAAGAAGGGAATTTTCGTCCTTCACGAAAATTTTACGTGACCACAACATGGCGTATCGATGGGGATTTCCCACAAAGATCTTGTTATGGCGGGAGGGAGTCTTGCACGTTATCCTTGACCCCCTCACTGGCATGCGCTTGCTGATGGAATGGAAAGTCGTGTCTGAGTTTACTCCCCCTCGGGAGGAATCATCTTCGCCGCTGAAAGTTTCTCCGGAGTGGCACCGGGTCCGGCCAAAATGAGGTGCTTTGGCCCTGCGTTATCCAGCTTCTGGGCATGCTTCTATTATTTCGCCATGTTGTTTTCCGTCTCCTTGGGCGTCAGAACTCATTCACAGATGCCGGACTGACCCCTTTTGATTCACCTCAATTGGGTGCTCCTGGGGGCCTGTTCTGTTCTTTTATTCGGCAAGCCCCGTGGCCTTCCAATGGCCTGTAAATTGGCGCGGTCACCTTCTCAGGTAGAGTTGGGACTGTTGTTTCCCCTACTGGAGTTTTTTCATGACCTTGTTTTTTTTCCCTACTTATACCAATCTGCTGTGTTGATTGACTCCACTCTGTGCTCATGGAGTGCAGTTTTTTTTTTCTGATGTTTGGTCGGGTTTTTTCTTTCCTTTTTTCTTTCCTTTTTATTTTTTATTTTTGTTTCTTTCTGGTTCAACCTATGTATGTAATGTATGTATTGTTTGTTAGTTTGGTATGCACTATAATATACGGTTCCAGGCGCTATTGTGCGCAGGAGAGTCCCTCCATTCTCCCGAGGAGATTGTCTGTACTGACCTAGAGATCTAGAGGGCTGGGCGTAACCAAAAATGAGTAAACCTCACTTCCAGATTTATTCCTTAAATGTTCGGGGCTTGAACACTCCGTACAAACGCCATGCTTTATTTCGCGACCTGCATAAGTCTCAACCGGCTATTGTATGTTTGCAAGAGGGGCTTGAGGTGGTCTACTTTTAAGTGGGCTATTTTCAAGTGGAGTTAAAAACAGGAATTCTATCTGTACTGGTCTGGTTTGTATCTTTAGAGGGAGAGAAACCTCTGGTTTATTTGTCAATTTAATTTCTCTTTTTGGTTTTGTTTTCTGCTGGGTTTTTTTTCTGTTGTGCTTTTTGGTTGTTTTTTTTTTTCCCTGGGTGGCTGGTGACTTGTTAATTGGGGGCGTGTAGCCTGTCAGGTGATTTCACTTGTATGGCTACATAATCTCAATGGCAGCTCACTGAGCTTGCTCACAGGGGCTTGAGGTGGTCTACTTTTAAGTGGAGTTAAAAACAGGAATTCTACCTGTACTGGTCTGGTTTGTATCTTTAGAGGGAGAGAAACCTCTGGTTTATTTGTCAATTTAATTTCTCTTTTTGGTTTTGTTTTCTGCTGGGTTTTTTTTCTGTTGTGCTTTTTGGTTGTTTTTTTTTTCCCTGGGTGGCTGGTGACTTGTTAATTGGGGGCGTGTAGCCTGTCAGGTGATTTCACTTGTATGGCTACATAATCTCAGTGGCAGCTCACTGAGCTTGCTCACAGGGGCTTGAGGTGGTCTACTTTTAAGTGGGCTATTTTCAAGTGGAGTTAAAAACAGGAGTTCAAATAACAGGTATCAATTGTTGTTTATATATTTGTTATCTTGTTTTGGGTATGAGTGTTAGCAAGCTTGAAGGTTTGACCCAGTGCACATCCTGCTGCATGTATGCATGTCTGGAGGAATCCTTCCAGGGTCCATATCTCTGTAACAAGTGTGAACGTGTAGCTCTTCTGGAAGCTCATATTGGAGATCTGGAAGGGCAAATCGTAACACTGAGGCAGATTGACAATCTTGAAAGGAGCCTGCTTCTCACGGAGCAAAGTATAGTTGAGGAATCTAGGGGTGTGGGAGGAGTGGAGTTAACCGGGGAACAGGTTGGTAGCTGGGTGTCAGTGACACGTGGTAGCAGGGGGGGAGGGAAGAGGAAAAGGTTGGCTAGTCCTGATCTTGCGCACACCAACAGATTTGCCCCCTTGAGCGAAGATGTTGGGTGCAGCAGCTCAGGTGTAGCAGTACTGGAGGCTGCTCCCTCTAACAGCCGGGGGATCAGCCCACCAAGTAAGGGAGGGATAAAGAGGGCAAGTAATCCTAGACAGGTTGTGGTGGTAGGGGACTCTATTATTAAGAGAGTAGACAGGGTAATCTGTCGCGCTGATCGCCTTAACCGGACAGTTTGCTGTCTGCCGGGTGCCCGTGTTAGGCATGTGGTTGACAGAGTTGATAGATTATTGGGAGGGGCTGGAGATGACCCAGCTGTCATGGTCCATATTGGTACCAATGACAAAGTAAGCGGAAGATGGAAGGACCTGAAGAATGATTTCAGGGAATTAGGAAGTAAACTGAAGAAGAGGTCCTCCAAGGTAGTATTTTCTGAGATCCTACCTGTGCCACGTGCTACAGTGGAAAGGCAGCGGGAGATTAGGGAGGTCAATGCGTGGCTTAAAGCTTGGTGCAGGAAGGAGGGCTTTGGGTTTTTAGAGCACTGGGCTCATTTTGCACTGGGGTACAATCTGTATAGTTGTGATAGATTGCACCTGAATGGAAGAGGGTCTGCTGTGCTAGGGGAGAGGATGGTTAAAAGGTTGGAGGAGACTTTAAACTAGTGGAAGGGGGGGAGGGATACAGTATCTTACAAAATGGAGACAGAGCAGATAGTGGAAGGGTTTCAGTTCAGACTAAGGGGGGTGGAGTCGGGGGATGGGTAATGTCAGAACAGTGGAGGCATGTAATGTAAAGTCGCATTCAGCATGTGTGGGTAGAGACAACATTAAATGTATGCTTGCTAATGCAAGGAGCCTCAATAACAAGATGGGGGAACTAGAGGTAATAGCATACACTAAGCAATACGACATTATAGGAATAACAGAAACGTGGTGGGACGAAACGCATGACTGGGCTGTAAACTTAAACGGTTATACATTGTTTAGAAAGGATAGGAAACATAAGAAAGGGGGTGGAGTGTGTTTATATGTAAATCAGGATTTAAAGCCTAATATTACACAACTGGAAAGCGATGAGGGAAATGTGGAATCCTTATGGGTAAATATTTCGTTGGGGAATAAACAGGGAAGTCAATTATTGGTTGGCATATGCTATAAACCACCTAATATAGATAATGATGAGGAAGAACAACTGTTAGAGCAAATTAGGAAGGCTGCACATCATGGTAGCACTTTAATTATTGGAGATTTTAATTACCCGGACATTAATTGGGATAGTGGGACTAGTAATTCAGCAAAGGGAATCCGGTTCCTGAACATTTTAAATGATACCTTCATGTCACAACTGGTAGAAACACCAACTAGAGAGGATAACTGTCTGGACCTGGTTATAACAAATAATGTGGATCTTTTCTCAAATATTAATGTAAAGGAACAGTTGGGAAACAGCGACCATAACATGGTGACTTTTGAAATAAACTCAAAAAAACACATTCATAAGGGGCATGCTAAAATATATAATTTTAAAAAGGCCAACTTTATTAAAATAAAGGAAGCTCTCAATGTCATTGACTGGCAGAAACTCTTTCACGGGAAAAACACTGAGGATAAGTGGAATATCTTTAAACTAACACTAGAAAAGTACACGTCACAATATATTCCACTGGTTAATAAATATAAAAGAAACAGACTGAAACCAATGTGGCTTAGTAGGAAGGTAACTAAGGAAATGAAAAATAAAAAGAAGGCATTTAAAGCTTTTAAATTTGATAAATCTGAGGCATCCTATAAAGCATATAGGGCAGCCAATAAAGCATGTAAAAATGCGATTAGATGGGCTAAACTAGAAAATGAAAAAGAAATAGCCAAAGAGAGCAAGACCAACCCTAAAAGATTCTTTAGGTACATAAATTCTAAAAAACCCAAGAGTGAAAATGTAGGTTCACTAAAAACTGAGTCAGGGCTATTGTTAACTGAAGATCAGGATAAGGCAGAAATTTTAAATGATTATTTTTCTTCAGTATTTATCAAAGAGAAACCTATAACAGGAGACATGAAATTCATTAATAAAAACTTACTAATACAAAGTGACTGGTTGACTCAGGACAAGGTTTTACACAAATTAAACAATGTGAATGTTAATAAAGCCTCAGGGCCAGATAGAATTCACCCGCGAGTACTAAGAGAGCTATGTGTTGAAATATGTAAACCTCTGTTATTGATCTTTCAAGATTCTTTTCTTTCAGGAATAGTACCAGAGGATTGGAGAAAAGCTGACGTGGTCCCTATATTTAAGAAAGGTTTAAAATTTGTGCCTGGGAATTATAGACCTGTGAGCTTAACATCTGTGGCTGGGAAAGTATTTGAGGGGTTACTAAGGGATAGTATTCAGGAATTTATTGGGAGGTATAATGTAATTGGCAAAAATCAGCATGGTTTCATGAAACACAGATCATGTCAGACTAACCTAATTACGTTCTATGAGGAAGTAAGTAGAAGTATAGATCAGGGGGTCGCAGTGGATGTGATTTACTTAGATTTTGCCAAAGCTTTCGACACAGTTCCACACAAAAGGTTACTATTTAAATTAAGAAAAAATGGTCTAGATGAAAATACTTGTTCTTGGATAGAAAACTGGCTAAAAGATAGGGTACAGAGAGTGGTCATAAATGGTACATTTTCAAGATGGACACCAGTGGTAAGTGGTGTCCCTCAGGGGTCTGTTATAGGACCAATACTATTCAATTTATTTATAAATGACCTTGAGATAGGCATTGAAAGTCATGTATCAGTGTTTGCAGATGACACAAAGCTAGGAAAAGTAATACAATGTGAGCAGGATGTTACTTCGCTGCAGAGGGATTTAGATAGATTGGGGGACTGGGCACTTAAATGGCAGATGAAATTTAATCTAGATAAATGCAAAGTTATGCACTTTGGAGTGAAGAACACACAAGCAATTTATACCCTAAATGGTACGGAGTTAGGGAAATCCAAGCAGGAGAAGGATTTGGGAATAATCATAGACTTCAAACTAAGTAACAATGTGCAATGTCAAACAGCAGCCGCCAAGGCCAGCAAAGTACTGGCATGCATTAAAAGGGGAGTTCACTCACGGGATGAAAACATAATTTTGCCTCTGTATAAATCAATGGTCAGGCCGCACCTTGAATATGCCGTGCAATTTTGGGCACCTGTCTTAAAAAAAGATATTATATCGCTAGAAAAAGTGCAGAGACGGGCAACTAAATTAATAAGGGGGATGGAAGGGTTAAGTTATGAGGAAAGACTAACAAGCTTAAACCTGTTTAGTTTAGAGAAAAGGCGCCTTAGAGGGGATCTGATAACCTTATATAAATATATACGGGGCCATTATCAACCATTGTCTGATAACCTATTCATTAACAGGACTATACATAGGACAAGGGGTCATCCATTTAGACTGGAAGAAAGAAAATTTAGCTTAAAGCATAGGAAGGGTTATTTTACGGTGAGAACAATAAAGCTGTGGAATTCTCTGCCTGTTGAGGTGGTTGGCTCAGAGTCTGTACAGACTTTTAAAAAACGACTGGATGACTTCCTGCAGACACAGAATATTAAGGGTTAAAATATTTAACATGTGGGTAAAAGCTTCTTGATCCAAGGAGAAATCTGACTGCCATTCTGGGGTCAAGAAGGAATTTTTTCCTAGTATGTTGCATATTTCAGACTGGGTTTTTCGCCTTCTTTTGGATCAACAGCAGTAGGTTATGTGGGAGAGGCTGAACCCGATGGACGCATGTCTTTTTTCAGCCTATATAACTATGTAACTATGTAACTATGTAACTATGTAAGAGACTCATTTTTGTAAGAGGCGTCCGCCGTTTTTGAAATCGTGCATGTACTGAGGCCTACCACTCCACTGCTCTGACGAAGTCCAAAGGTGTCTCGATCCTGTTCCATAGAGACTGGACCTTTGTGTGTTCGGCTCAGTATGTTGATCCGTTGGGCCACCTTGTGATTCTTGTGGGCACGCTGAACGAATTACCAATCACTATTGCTAACCTATATCTCCCTAATGATAATCCGTTTTCTTATCTGCGGAAAGCTTTTGGTAGAGTGAATAAAATGTCTAGTGGTACGATGTTCCTATGTGGGGACTTTAATTGCACTCCTGACCCCGATGTTGACACTTAGATGAGCCAATCCCGCTCCCATTCCCGCTCCCCCCCGTCCTCTAGTAAACAACTACGGGAATTCATGCATTCGTTTGACCTATATGATATTTGGAGGATATGTCACCCCAATACACGTCATTACACATATTTTTCTCATGTCCATTCCTCATATAGTAGAATTTACTTGTGTTTGATACATAGCTCAGCTTTGTCTCGTCTCCTGGAGGCGACCATCGGCATCATTACGTGGTCTGACCATGCTCCGCTTACGCTTACCTTTGAGGCTGCTTTTCCACCGAGGGGTATGGGGAATTGGAGACTCAATGACTCACTCATTGTAGATAGGGATGACGTGACAACAACGCTACAACTCCTTCAGGAGTACTTCACGATGAACGTGACTGGGGACGTTGCAACAGCGTTGATATGGTTGGCCCACAAAGCTGTTATGCGAGGACATTTTATACAGAAAGGAGCGCAACGTAAACAACGTTTTAATGCTCAGATGACTGCCCTTACACGACGAATCACGGTATTAGAAACCCAGAATAAATCCTCGCCTACCCCTAATATTACCGCTCAGTTGATTTCGCAGCGCCGCGAGTTGGAACACCTTATGCTCCAAATCACTGCGCGCTCAATTAGACGGCTTAACTATGCTCATTATACCCAAGGGAATAAACCGGGGAAATTGCTGGCGTCTAAATTGAAAGGGAAAAGAATGCAAACCAACATACCGTACCTATTGGATGCTAATAACATAAAAATTTATAACCCAGCCCTTATTACTGATGAATTTGCACGTTATTATGCCTCCCTGTACAACCTAGGATCAGACCACACCATGCCGTCCCCTACCCAGGACGATATAGATCTCTTTCTTCAGGCGGCGAGCCTCCCCTCCCTCTCTCCCTCTCAGGCTACAGGTTTGCTTGCTGCATTTACAGAGGAGGAGGTACTTAAGGCTATTAATGCACTTCCAAAAAATAAAGCCCCAGGCCCTGACGGTTTTACGAATCTGTATTATCAGGTATTTGCTCCTTCACTGGTTCCGACTCTTACCCTGTTTTTTAATGACATTAAGAACACTGGCATCATTCCTCCGGAGATGTTGCAGGCAACAGTAGTGACCCTGCCTAAACCTGGTAAACCCCCGACACACTGTGCAAACTTCCGCCCTATTTCCCTGTTGAATGTAGACGCCAAACTGTATGCTAAATTACTAGCTACTAGGTTGGCTCCCCTACTCCCGTCCTTGATCGCGTCTGAACAAACCGGCTGTGTCCCGGGCCGTCAAACATGTGACAACACCCGATGTTTTTATGATATAATCGACTTGGCCCATAGGACTAATACCTCCGGACTCCTGCTGGCATTGGACGCCGAAAAGGCGTTCAATCGCCTGCACTGGGGGTATATGCGGATGGTGTTACTAAGGTTTGGTCTCCCAGCATAATTTGTACATAGTATTAAGGCCCTTTACTCTGCTCCGTCGGCGAAAGTTTTGGCATCGGGGTTTCTATCCTCCTCTTTCCACATAACCAATGGCACCCGACAGGGTTGTCCATTATCCCCGTTAATATTTATTCTGGCCCTAGAACCCTTAGCGCTGCAGATTAAGATTTCCCCGGCAATCAAAGGTATGCCGACCCCGAATGGGGAGCACAACCAACTTTTCGCGGACGACATACTGCTTTTTTTGACCACACCGGAGATTTCGCTTCCTTCCCTGTTTCACCTCCTTGATAGCTTTGGCACGTTATCTTACAATAAAAATAATGTGAGTAAAACACAAGCTCTCCCTATAAATATTGCTGCTTCATCCCTCGGCTCTCTGCGTAGTAAGTTGGGAATCTCCCTTTCTAAATCGCGAGGCACCATCCTTAAGGAAAACTTCACGCCACTATTGAACTCCATCGAGACGCAGCTCTCCACATGGAGCACAAATGACTCCTCCTGGTTGGGTCGTATGGCGGCCATAAAGATGTGTATCCTACCCCAAATTTTATACTATTTAAGAAATATCCCTGTTTTCATACCGGCGCATTTATTGCTCCGGCTGCAAAAACTGCTCCATGCGCATATTTGGAAAGGGAAGCCCCCTCGAGTATCGGCCTCTACAGTCACTGCGCTGCGACGTAACGGAGGGTTGGGTTTTTTGGATCTACAATCGTACTACAAAGCATCCTTACTAGCCCAACTGTTGTCGTCAATGCGTCTAAAAGAATCACCTCTATGGTTACAGTTGGAGAATGCCATGATTTTTCCATATAAACTTCATGACCTGATGTGGCTTCCATTCCTTCCTAGGAATAGCACCATGGGTCTGCTACCCGCCTCGATGCTCTCCCTCATGTCCTGGCGCCAGTGGGGTCGTCCGTTGGTACGGCCTTATGACTTATTATGTCTCGCCCCTCTCAGAGTTTTGTGTCGCTATATCCCAGACTTAAATTTAGATTCTTGGTTCTTTCGCGGCTTGACGCATGTGTGGCAGCTCTTTACACCCAACTCTCTGAAACCCTTCCCCGACTTGGTACAGGAGTTTGCCATCCCATTGAGTGACTGTTTCACTTACCTACGTGTGAAGCATGCTTTACACCAGAAGGGCCTGACCTCTTTCACAACTACGAACCTTTCAGCTTTTCCCAAATTGTGTATGGGGAAGAAATGTCAAATGAAACCATTATCTCTCTGTTACAACAGCCTCCTAACCCCGACCCCACCTAAAAAATTACCCTATATGGTTAAATGGGAAAAAGACTTAGCTTTCACGCTCTCCGTAGATGACTGGTCATATGCCATGAACACAATATACAAATATTCTAGAAGCACCAATCTACGCGAGGCCCATATCAAACTACTGTGCAGATGGTACTTAACACCAACCCGATTGGCCCATATCTCGGGGAATACCGGCTTCTGCTGGAGATGCCTTACTGGCCTCGGTTCTCTACTGCATACATTTTGGTTATGTCCCGCACTAGGGGGGTTATTGGGAAAAAATAAGCAGACTGATTTCCCACTGCACTTCACTCATACTCCCACTATGCCCGAAATTGTACCTCCTACATATTATACCCATTACTATTTAAATCCGTCAAAGGAGGTTTATCTCTATGGTACTGGGGACAGCAAAAACAGTTATAGCGAGACATTGGCGTTCCTCACTAGGTCCCTCTATGAAAGAAGTTATGATTGCCCTCGAAAGTGTTTTTCAATATGAAGGAATGTTCCACACCGCGAATAACTCAATGTGCCAGTTTTATGATACATGGGAGGGATGGAGGGTGTTTGTTGAGTCTGGAACCTTGATATAAGATATTTTACCATGTACGACTGTAGTGTTGCCGTGTTTTGTGTTTTATGTTAGTTTAGGATTTTATCTGTTATTGGAAAATGGAGTCTGCACAAATGACCTCTTATCGGATAATATTGATACTTCATTTGACTTGTCTATTGTCAATGCTGCGAATTTATGTCCTTTATCTTTGAAGTTTCCTTCTTTTTGCAATGTTGTACCATTCTATGTGTGAACTCCAATAAAAACTTTTATATTAAAAAATAAAATAAAAGCCATATTGAATTCTGGCAAAAAAAAAAAAAGAAATTCAGCGTTCAGTTACCTTTCTTGGCCGTTCGGCTATCCAGAGAGCAGGCAATACGCCCAAGTCCTGGCGAATTGCCTGCACATTCAGTGCCTGTTCGAGGGCAGTGAAATCCCCACAAAAAAGCAAAGCTTCAGCTATTCAGAGAACACAAACCAGCAGTGAAAGGTTCCCGAAATGCGGGAGGTTTAATTCAGTGGTTTAATTCAACAGGTTTATTCAGGAGAATCCCATGGGCTTCAATGTTAAAAATATTCCCGTTTTAATTCAATATCTAATAAACCATTCATTATAAAAATCTGCAGTAAAGAGTCTTTTTATTTATAGATTTTTTGGGATAATTTAAGCATTTTTCTGAATTTTTATTAAAAAAAGTCAGATTATTATTTTTTATTTTTTTAAGTTTACTTATTTTTTCTGTAACAGCCCTTTTTATTATCATTCCTTGGACCTCATATGTCAATTTCAGACATTTTCGCTCAGTAGTTTCTTTGCAAACAGCGTTTCACTTTTTATACATTCAAGCAAACTGTTTTCCTAATTTATTCACTTCACTCGTCTGCGGTGTCGGCTTTTTCTGGCAGCTGCGCTGCGTGTGATCGGCTCCTGCTCGTGTTTTTCCGCCGTCTTCGGCAGGTTAATCCAGATGTCTTTGCGGGTTTCGGCGTGCATTCGCCAGGTACTTGCGGTGACTTTTCGTCGGGTTTGCGGCAGCTTTTCCCTACGCTTCGACGGCTCTGTGGTGCTTGCTGAATACACCTCAGGGTCGCCGAAATGGGATTGCCGAAATGGCCCGAATTGAAGAGAACGAAAAGTCACCGAACATGCAGTGACTTTTCGATTCTCTTTGAATAACCCTGTATGTTACATGTTTACAGGTGCATTCTGTATCGAGGTATGTTAATAGAGATCTCTTGAGTAATTTAAGATTGGGGGAAGATTTGATGGCGTCTAGGAGGTTATTCCATAATTGTGGTGCTCTGTAGGAAAATGAGGATTTAGCCACGCTCTTTTTGTATTGTGGCACTGCAAGTAAAGTGCTGGTCCTGGATCGGAGGCTATAGGATGAGGGAGCTGCTGAGGGAAGCAGCCTATTCAGGTAGTTACAGTTACATGTATTTATAAAGAGAGAGACAGAATAACAAATATACATACACGTTACACACAGAACAGAAGGAGGGAAGACCCTGCTTAAGAGCTTACAATCTGAGAGGAGAGGGGAGACCCATTAGGTGAGGGTGAATAGGGTAGGTGAAGTGGCAGGTTGCAGGAGGGCTGAATGGGAAGAGGAGGAAATGACAGTGGGGCGATCATGGTGTAAGCATGTAGGCTTCTCTAAAGTAATGCGTTTTCAGAGACTTTTTGAAGGACTGGAGAGACGGGGAAAGTCTAACGTTGCGGGGGACGGAGTTCCATAGTAAGGGGGCATCTTCCCAGAAAGCCTCAAACACCAGTTTCGAAAGGTGAAGGGTGCGCCTGGATTCCAGCGACGGCCAGTTTAGCTCTTTTAACATGTCACAATGGTGGGCCATGTAGTTACATTGGTATTGGTGATTACACGCTAACCTGGTTTCAATCGTATGTATCTGACCAATCACAATATGTTTCCATTTCTGGTAGCTCCTCCCTCCCCTTCCCAGTCACATGCGGTGTACCCCAAGGCTCAATACTCAGCCCCTTGCTATTCATGATATTCATAAATGATCTGCCCAACGTCTGCAAAGCCTCAACTGTACACATGTATGCAGATGACACCGTAATCTATAACAGCAAACCAACTCTCCCACAGCTGGAGGCCGTGCTGCAAGAACAATTCACAGAGGTAGAAAGTGGATCAAACACAACAAACTTTTTTTAAATGCTGACAAAACTGTCACCATGATCTATGGAACAGCACCTAAACTACATAAATTGCAATCTCCCCATCTATGTGTCAGGACAAATTCAAATGGCACACTGACCACAGTCACTAGCGTCGCTGGGTGGGGCCGGGAGGTGCGGCCCGCACCGGGTGACGCCCGCCCTTAGGGTGGCACCAAAGACTTTGATTTTTGAACCGGCCAGTTCAAAAATGAAAGTCTTGGGCGGACTGACCCCTCGGGCGCTGCCTGAGGACCCGTGGGTCAGTGGGGACCCAGTTTTGTAAGGGACGTCAACTTCCAACCACGGCGGGGAAACAAACAAACCGGCTCATCGGCGGTGTTCCATAAGTGCCTTCCTGGGCCCCACGTGCACCCTGCATTGATGCAGCCCCCTCACATGAAGCACGCGCATCACGTGGGGGGGGACGGCGTCAATGCAGGGTGCACGTGGAGCCCAGGAAGGCATGCTGGAACACCGCCGATGAGGCGGTTTGTTAGTGCGCCGCCGTGGTCGGACGTTAACGTCCCTTACAAAACCAGGCTCCTGAGCTGCCTGCTGGGGTCAGTATACATCCATATGTGAGCTGGGGCACTATATATCCATGGTGAGCTGAGGCAATATATCCATATGTGATCTGGGGCACTGTATATCCATATGCGAGCTGGGGCACTGTATATCCATATGCGAGCTGGGGCACTGTATATCCATATGTGAGCTGGGGCACTGTATATCCATATGTGAGCTGGGGCAATATATATGTGAGCTGGGGCAATATATATCCATGGGTGAGCTGCTGTGGGCAATATAAAATTGTGAGCTGGGGCAATATATCTATATGTGAGATGGGGTAATATATCCAGAGCTGCTGGGGGCAATATATATCCATGTGTGCCTTCACTTTCACTGCCTTCAAACAGGCACTGTACTTGCTGGCAGTTGGCCAAAATTTGTGTGTGAGTATATGAGAGAACTCCACAGCAATAAATCTCACAGTAATGTGCACTGTGCAAGAGCGTTCAGTGTTATATGGGAGTACTTATTTAGAAGTAAGAGTAGTTTAAAAAAAAAACGTAAAACTCGGGGGGGTGACACCATAAATTAACGCACCGGGTGACACCAACCCTAGTGACGCCACTGACCACAGTCAATTCTCTCAAATATCTTGGTATGTGGTTAGACCCAAATCTATCTTTTGGCCCCCACATTGAAAAACTCATCTAAACTTTATCCCAAACTAGGTGGCCTGTACAGAAACAAATCCTGCCTGAGCCCTGCGGTAAGAAAGCAGATTGTACAACAAATGCTTATGCCGGCTATTGAATATGGAGATGTAGTGTATGTAGCTGCCCCGCAAACACACCTCCAGAAACTTACTACATTGTATAACTCATTCTGCCGCTTTGTGCTACAATGTAACTACATGACACACCATCGTGACATGTTAAAAGAGCTAAACTGTCTGTCGCTGGAATCCAGACGCACCCTTCACCTTTCCAACCTGGTGTTTAAGAGCTTTTCTGGAAAGCTGCCACCCTACCTGAATAGACTGCTTCCCCCAGCAGTTCCCTCCTCCTATAACCTCCGATCCAGGACCAGCACCTTACTTACAATACCACAATACAAAAAGAAAGTGGCTTTATCCTCATTTTCCTACAGAGCGCTGCAGTTATGGAATAACCTCCCAGACGCCATCAAATCTTACCCCAGTCTTAGGTCACTCGAGCACCCTACTTACATACCTCAATATGGAAGGCACGTGTCAACATGTAACATAATGACTATTTCCTACATATTTATTTTCTGTGTATATCTGTATTTTGTGTTTTGTTTTTTAATATCTTGCATTTATTACTTTGTATTTCTGTAGCAACTGTAACATTTCAATGTTCTTGAACCCAGGACATACTTGAAAACGAGAGAAATCGTGATATGCCCTTGTGGGAAATATTATGTGGGTCGAACCATTAGATCACTGTATATTCGAGTTAGGGAACATATGCGAAACATAGAGAGGGGTATTGAACACCACAATGTTCCGGCTCACTATAAGATTCATCACAATTGTTTACCAATAGGACTACAATTTTTTGCGTTCCAAAAGGTTAAACCAAATTGGAGGGGGGAAGATCTTCTAAATAAAATCAATCGCATAGAAATGCAATGGATCTTCAAGTTGGGAACTTTGGTCCCTTATGGTTCAAACAATTCTAACTCTCATGCATTGACTTATCTCTCACTTATACCAAGGAGATGATAAAAGATATTATCAGGCATTGATAATTTTCACATATTCCAAAACAATACATCATATCCAAAGAATACTGCTGCTGTAACTACAGAAACATTGAATTCAGATTGGACAGGTAATGTATGGAAAGCAAATTTAAGTGGGATTAATGTAAGATATATATATATATATCGAGGTGGATATACAGTCAGGTCCAGAAATATTGGGACAGCGACACAATTCTAACATCTTTGGCTCTATACACCACCGCACTGGAGTTGGAATGAAACAAACACAATGTGCTTTAACTGCAGACTGTCAGCTTTAATTTGAGGGTATGTACATCCAACTCAGGTGAACGGTGTAGGATTTACAGCAGTTTGCAGATGTGCCTCCCACTTGTTAAGGGACCAAAGGTAATGGGACAATTGGCTTCTCAGCTGTTCCATGGCCAGGTGTGTGATATTCCCTCATTACCACAATTACAATGTGCAGATAAAAGGTCCAGAGTTCATTTCAAGTGTGCTATTTGCATTTGGAATCTGTTGCTGTCAACTATCAAGATGAGATCCAAATAGCTGTCACTATCAGTGAAGCAAGCCATCATTAGGCTGAAGAAACAAAACAAACCCATCAGAGATATAGCAAGAACATTAGGTGTGGCCAAAACAACTGTTTGGAACATTTTCAAAAAGAAGGAACGCACCGGTGAGCTCAGCAACACAAAAAGACCCGGGAGACCATGGAAAACAACTGTGGATGACCAAAGAATTCTTTCCCTGGTGAAGAAAGCACCCTTCACAACAGTTGGCCAGATCAAGAACACTCTCCAAGAGGTAGGTGTATGTGTGTCAAAGTCAACAATCAAGGGAAGACTTCACCAGAGTGAATACAGAGGGTTCACCACAAGATGTAAACCATTGGTGAGCCTCAAAAACAGAAAGGCCAGATTAGAGTTTGCCAAGCAACACCTAACAAAGCCTTCACAGTTCTGGAACAAGATCCTATGGACAGATGAGACCAAGATCAACTTGTACCAGAGTGATGGGAAGAGAAGAGTATGGAGAAGGAAAGGAACTGCTCATGATCCTAAGTGAAGCATTGTGGTGGTAGTGTCATGGCGTGGGCATGTATGGCTGCCAATGGAACTGGTTCTCTTGTATTTATTGATGATGTGACTGCTGACAAAAGCAGCAGGATGAATTCTGAAGTGTTTCGGGCAATATTATCTGCTCACATTCAGCCAAATGCTGCAGAACGCATTGGACGGCGCTTCACAGTGCAGATGGACAATGACAATTACTGCAAAAGCAACCAAAGAGTTTTTGAAGGGACTGAAGTGGAATGTTATGCAATGGCCAAGTCAATCACCTGACTTGAATCCCATTGAGCATGCATTTCACTTGCTGAAGACAAAACTGAAGGGAAAATGCCCCAAGAACAAGCAGGAACTGAAGACAATTGCAGTAGAGGCCTGGCAGAGCATCACCAGGGATGAAACTCAGCATCTGGTGATGTCTATGCGTTCCAGACTTCAGGCTGTAATTGACTGCAAAGGATTTGCAACCAAGTATTACGAAGGGAAAGTTTGATTTATGATTATTATTCTGTCCCATTACTTTTGGTCCCTTAACAAGTGGGAGGCACATCTGCAAACTGCTGTAAGTCCTACACCGTTCACTTGAGTTGGATGTACATACCCTCAAATTAAAGCTGACAGTCTGCAGTTAAAGTAGACCCACATAATATTTGCCACTGATATGCCCTTGTGGGAAATATTATGTGGGTCGAACCATTAGATCACTGTATATTCGAGTTAGGGAACATATGCGAAACCTAGAGAGGGGTATTGAACACCACAATGTTCCGGCTCACTATAAGATTCATCACAATTGTTTACCAGTAGGACTATAATTTTTTGCGTTCCAAAAGGTTAAACCAAATTGGAGGGGGGAAGATCTTCTAAATAAAATCAATCGTGTAGAAATGTAATGGATCTTCAAGTTGGGAACTTTGGTCCCTTATGGTTCAAACAAGGATTTCGAAGTCTGCCATTTTTCGAAATTAGGGTCCCCCATTATTTCCAATATTAATGTCATGTTTTCTCTTCCCCCAACTTTATATTTGTTATTATGACCGAACACTCCAGGAGAATGGAGATGCGCTCCATGCGATATGGACAAAAGACCTATGACACGCAAGCTTTGCCCGAGGAAACGGAAGTAAACATCAGCACGTGGATGTTTTGGAAAGTACGCATGCGCGAGGAAGGTCTTTGTTGATTGGATGCCAAAGCGGAAATAGAGTATAAGAAGAACAAACTTCACGAGAGTCACTGAAAGCCGACTGAGGAAGCATAAGACGGGAGGACTCCTGCAGCGAAACGCGTCTCGGCGTTAAAGAGACTTTGAAGTTGTTTTCCATTTATTTTATGGTGTTTATGTAATTTTATTTTATTTTTACCGTTGACATCCATTCTTTTACTATTGGAGTGTCTGGAGTTCTAAACGCACTTTGGACAGAGCCTGGACACAGCTCTAAACCACGTGAGTGAGACATCCAGATCTTATATTGTTATTAGAGTGTTAACAATATCACACTATTGGCGAATTCTCTATTCTTTCTCCCCATCTGGAGGATTATTTTAAGAGAAAGAAACACAAAGAAAAGACGGCAGACGGGTGGCCGTATAAACAACCCTAAAGCCCAAACCTCTGAGAGCCCAGATTGGCTCAGAGTCATGTGAGTGAAGGATATATATTTGTTTGCTCATGCTACTTTTACATATGGGGTGCGCTATGATATATTATCTTTGTGTTTCTCCCAAATCGGTACATCAAATCGAAGCCGCATCAGAATTCGTGTTGTAGCATAACGTATACTAATGAGATACTCACCTGTGGTGATCTCTAAAATAAAAATTAATCTGGTGTATAAGACTTTAAATCCACACGGATTTATACTATAAGTATTATTGTGAATTAAGGGAAGCGCCATACTTATTTTCTATTCATCTCCTTATCTTTATCTGTGTGTCCAGGGATAGAGGGCACTTTGGGTGTTTGGCGACTTGTGACTTTGATGAAGATGACGTGGCATTTTTTGACCAATTCATGCAGAAAACCAACCAATTTCAAATTGTTCACGTTTTCTTGCCTTTGCCAATGTATCATTCTAAAAAAAGTGGCGATATGAGGTCAGACTCTATCATGCCGTGTTATGATGACTATGCTGAGACATATGTATCTCCAACCTAACATACCTTCACTGGCGTGCGCAGCCCGTTACATTAGGGTGTGCACCCATAGAACATTTATTAACTGAAACTAAAGTTTAGAAGATTTTGCAAAAAACACACATTCAAAATAATGAGCCTGTAACCAGAGATACAGTCAGTTTTAATGTTATTTATCATGAACCAGATAAGGGACATCTAAAATGTCAATGTAGGAGGTGAAGGATATCATTCTTCTTCTTAGGCACACCAAGCACACCTTCTGGCATAACCAATGTTTATGCTGAGATACAGTCATTATTCATGTAATAGTAATCATGAAACAGATAAGGAACATCCAAAATAACTATGTAGGGGGTCAAAGATGACCCCTTCACCCAACATTAGGGTGTGCCCGGGCACACCAGGCACACCCTGTGCGCACGCCTATGCATACTTTAAAGGTCACCTTGTACTAGAGCACCTGGACAAAATAGCCATCAAGGAGATACAGTTCAATGTTTTTTACTGAAGATTTAAATATGAGATTACAAAAGTACACCTAATAATATGCAGAGTTAATGAGTGTATTATAAAAATGAAATGCCTGTCTGAACACCGTTAGAAATTGCGGTCACAAATCGCATACCTATGTCACCCACATCTGCACTATATTAATTCCATATTTGGAGCACAGAGCTATCTCATGCTCCACAGGATCAATAGATCCTTTTTTTAAATCAAAAAACCATTAGTAACCTATTAATTTCATCACTCAGCTTCCATTGTGTAAATGACTTCTTAAACTGAAGTGCCTTTTAAAAATGATAAATTTTAGAACTGATAGTTGATACGTTTAATCTAGTCAAGAAGCAGGATATAATGGTTATTTGGTACGATGATAAGGGTAAAATTAATATTGTAGACAAATTCCTGTAGTGCTGAAATTACCTGAAAATGAAACTGTAAAAACCACACACAGAAATGGATACATTAATGGATATCATTTGTAAATTTTGCAGATGCTGAAGTAAGCGAACCTGTATAATATTCCTATGTCTGCTAATGGTCTGAATAGTAATATTAAACATGCATAAAGATATTATCTTTCTAACAGCCTTTGCACTCACCTCTCAAGGAAAAGGTTATTTGTATTTTTCGGGAAAAATAGGTTTTAGTATATTTTTTAAAAATCAACACATTCAGGGTTATTCAAAGAGAATCGAAAAGTCACCGCACGTTCGGTGACTTTTCATTCTCTTCAACTCGCTACGATTTGGCGATCCCATTTTGGCGACCCTGCGGTGTATTCCGCAAGCACCACAGGGCCGCCGTAATGCAGGGAAAAGTCGCCGCAAACCCGCCGAAAACTCACCGCAAAACCCGCAATAACATCTGGATTAACCCTGCCGAAAAACCCGAGCAGGAGCCAATCACATGCAGAGCAGCCGCCGGAAAAATCTGACACCGTAGACGAATGGACTAAAAAAAAAAAAAAAACAGTTTGCTTGAATGTTTGAAAAATGAAACGCTGTTTACAAAGAAACTACTGAACGAAAATGTATGAAATTTACATATGAGGTCGATGATAATAAAAAGGGCTGTTACAGAAAAAAGAGAAGTTTTAAAAAAAAATCGGAAGAATGTTTTTGACAATAAAATCCCCAAAAATGCTTAAAATATCCAAAACAAATCTATAAATAAAAGATACTTTTTACTGCAGAATATTATAATCAGTGGTTTATTAGATATTGAATTAAAATGGGAATATTTTTAACATCGAAGCCTATGGGATTCGCCTGAATAAATCTGCCACATGAAGCAACCAAATGGCAGGGCAATTCGGCAACTTTTCACTGTTTTTTTTTCTCTGAATAGATGAAGCTATGGGATTTCACTGCCCTCGAACAGGCACCGAACAGGCACCGTATGGGGAGGCAATTCGCCAACATTTGGCGAATTGCCTGCTCTCTGAATAGCCGAATGGCCAAGAAAGGTAACCGAACATAGATTTTCAGTGTTCGGTTACCTTTCGGCAGCCATTCAGATCTCTTTGAATAACCCTGATTACTATTGGTTTAGAGCTTGAAGTAATACATGACCAATATAGTTTTTATCTTGGTGTTCAAGTAATAGCAGATACATTTTGTTCTGATTGATATTTAACTGTTTTTCAAAATGACATTTTAGGTCAGCAGCATAGTTCATGTCAAAAATCTGTGGAATTGTGGACATTAGGTATTGTACTAAATTATTATCAATCGATTAAAAAAACAAGGTGGTTTAACCACTTGAATGCTAAGGACGCGCTGAGCGCGTCCTCAGCATTCCCGCTGGTGTGCTGAGGACGCGCTGAGCGCGTCCTCACATTGGGGTCAGCGTTCGGCCGGGTTCCGGCCGATCGCTGGCCCCTCCGGTGCGGGCTGACATCCTGGATGTCAGCCCGGCATCCGGACCACCAGCCGCCAGAATTAGGTGTCATCGCGGGGGCGCGATGACACCTAATTCAGGCGCCCCCCCCGCATGTGCGGAGGAGGCGCCTGAAAGGGAGGGGGGGGAGGTCCTTCGGACCTCTCTCCCTCCCGATCGGTGGCTCTGCGGGGCTTAACCCAGGCATCATTTGGAAGGGCACAGCCTGCCCTTCCAAATGATGCCTGGCATTAACCCCTGGGGAGCTGGATCGCGAATCGGCGCTGAAAAGCGCCGGTTCGCGATCCTTTCCCGGAGCTGGCCGACATCTTGGATGTCGGCCAAGCCTCCGGGAACTCCCCCAGAGGACTGGCGTCATCGTGCGTAGCACGATGACGCCAGTCCTAGAGGTAACCCCTAACTGCCACCAACTGTGGAGATAGGGAGTTCCAATGAACTCCCTATCTCCCGATCCGTGGCAGTTAGGGGTTAAATTTTGGTATGGTTGGATCGGCCAGAGCATGGCCGTTCCAATGATACCAAACATGAAAGTGTAAAATTTTGTAAAAAAAAAAAATAATAAAAAAAAAATAAACACTTTTTTTTTATTTTTTTGGGTTTGTTAATGCAGCAATATTGTTCCCATTTCAATTATAATGTGAACAATGATGCTGCACTAACGATTTTTGTATGCGGTGCGTTTGTTAAAAATAGTGTCATTTTCCCCAAAAAAAAATGTAACGAGACCCCATCTCTAATTTTTTTAACAAGCGCACCCCATACAAAATATAACCGCAATTGCTCGCATGTTAAAATGTGAAAAAAACACTTTACACATTGTAAATTATTGAAAATACATATTTTATTGCATTTTTTGTTATAATATACAGACATGACATAACGTATACATATAATAATGACATATTATGAATCTACTGAGTCTGACGGAAAGAACGATATATAATATGTCTGGTCATATACTAAAATAAGCCTTCAAAACACGTTTAAACATGATGCGCAAAACAGGTAAAAATGACCTCAGCACAGGGGCGGGAAAAGCCTCAGCAGCGAAAGGGTTAAATATCCAGATGTTTAACATGTAGTTAGTGCAGGACAGTGCAAAACTACATAATTAAACACTATAGTAAAAAAATACCCCCCATCTTCCTTTGTTTTTTCCAAGAGAAAATTAAGCATGTTATTTTATTTTATTATTTTAGCTGTAAAAACTCATCTTTTCACTCTCGGCTCGCATTGCTCCTCCTTGGCTCAGGGCTTCTGAAACATGGAAGTCCCTGCAGCTTTTTACACAATTTACGTAGAGAACGTAACTAGCATAGTGTACAGTATGCAAATTGCGCAAGTTATAGACAATGGAGAGTGCACATGCACAAAGTGTGATGACATCATCGGTTCCCTGAGGTGGTCCCTGGCAAGCAGAATATTCAAATCTCGTCTGCCGAGTGACACTTGTGTGCAGAGATGAAACTCCTCATCCCGTACATTAAATATGTTTGCAGGTACAAGAAAAAAATGTAAATAAGGATTAAAAATCAGTAAATGAGGAAGCGGAATGAGGAAGGAAAACAGAGAAGAAAAGATCAGTCATACAGATGACTGCAAGCATTCTTACAAGACTTCAAGTAAAGATAGGTCCTCCAGCAAGCCAAATCATAAAATAAGACTAATAAAAAGAGAGAAAGATGGGGGGGTAGACTTACTAGGCGCAGTTATTCAGCCGGGTCTGTAAATTTAAAAGATGATGAGCTAGATTATAATCCTCAGGATAAAATGGAGACGCTAATCGGAAAAACCTGCGTCTACATGTTTCCCCGTAACGTCCCCATTTTAGCATGATATTCCGGGGCAGGTTCTACTTCAGCACCTTGCCCTGGAATGAAGCGTTTACCTAGGTGATACTTGCGGTAGCACTTCTGCACTGCTGCGAGTATCACCTCCTGGAGTCCCATGGACTCCAAGGAGGGTGGCGCTGCCGGGTCACGAGCTCTGAGTGTTCTCGCTCTCACGAGATTGCGGAGCGCCGCAGAGGGAGGCTGGGGACTATCTGTTCCCAGTCTCACTTTGCTCCCGGCAACAAGAAGCAACGGTTCGGACCACCGCTCTCACCGTGGGATGAAAGGTGAGTATCTGATTTATTGGAGGATTTTAGGTCTTGCTAAATGATTCTGAAAAAGTACCAATGCGGATTTTTACTGGGTTTGACTTTAGGGATGTAATATGGGGGACATGTGTTAAAGTAACGTATCCTGATGTTAACGCTTACATATCCAACTGCTACAGTTAGTGTTCAGTATGTAGTCTAGCCCAATGTGTACAAGACCTGAAGGTGTAGTTAGGCTCTTTGCCTACTGAAGTCCATTTATTAAAGATTGCAGTCCCAGGTGAGCAGTGTAAATACTAAAATAGTTTGTCTTCTATGTGTCACAATTTTTCTCAATGTAAACAAGGATTCGTGGATGTCTAAATACATATCAACTATATTGTTAACCCCTTCACTACCATGATCATGTGTACACCAGAGGTAGCAGACACAGCAGCTCAAGATCATGTTAACACTGTGATTGAAAATTAAATTTGCTTGATGCAAAAAAAATTGTTTACTTTTGGCCTCCAGAGGGTGCCACTTTTGGAGGCAAAAAACAAACGCGTTTGCTAAAAAGCTAAGTTTTTGTCCTGTGCACAAAATGTCCAAGGTACTAAAACTGGTTAAAATTGGCTAAGGAATACAGTAAGAATACAAGAAATACAGAAATACATCCCAAATATCTCTTACAGAATAATCAATTAAAAATTATTTCCCAAAATCCACTGGTTTCTGGCAGTGGATCTTTGGAAAATCACTTGGCAGTGAAGGGGTTAATTATCATTAAGAGTGTCTCTTTGTCCAGTGAAATGTTTATCTCAGATTACAAGCTTACAAAAAGACTAGTTAGCCTAAACTTGTTGTTGTGTTGTCCAATAGATCTGTTTAAAAAGGAGTTTAAGCACCCGTTCTAGTGTGTCACTCCTTCTATGGCACTATAATTGTTGTACAATTGTATGCTATAAGAATGTCCTTCAGACGAAGAATAGAAAAAAAAAATCTAGTAATGTGATTATTTGCAAGTGAACTGAAATTTGTATGGATGGAATTTAGTTTCCCTGTTCATCTAATGGCCAGCAGAAATGTGCCTGCTCTACTTTCATTTGTCACGATGCATGCAGTGAATTAACTGCAATGCAAGAAACCTAATACAGCTAAACATGTAAAAACACTCTCATCTCATAGAATATACAGCAGTAAGTCCTTCAATATAGAAACCTCTTAAATATATTATTATTTTTTCTATCAAAAGGAGATCCACCACTATGAATAGTCAAGAGCGTTTCACTCTCTTAAAATTCTTGTGTTCCTCCGTCTAAATATTCTGTAAGAGCCACATTATAGAATTTTTTTTTCCCAGAGACCCCTGATCTCTTTTAATAACATTTCTAAAAGATCTCTGATACTTGAGATTGTAAGTGATGTGAATAGTTGATAAGAAAATATAGATAATTTGAGAATATGCAACACAGAGATACCTGGTACTATCAATATATGATAGATAATCAGATAGAAGAATAATATTTATAGAAGTTAACTAGACAACAGGAGGAGCCAATAGCGTTAGTGAAATCCGTTTGCCTGACCATACTGTTTGATGAGGAACCACATACAGTAGGTAATGGTATCTTGTCGCCAAGAGTCCTTTCTTCAATGTGTAGGGACACTATAAACTGAAGGGACACTAGAAACTATTTGGTTTCTCATTTAAAAGTACAGTCAGACAATTAGGTTTCCCTTGTGCTATTGGCTCTTCTTTTTGTTAGTCTAATTGCAAGTGTATATGATCTTTGAGGACAGGAGATGTTTTGTTGCATGTCTAAGAGTCAGAGTCGAATTTGGTTTGTTACTTTTTTTGAACATAGGTGGAGTTTCTGGAGGTGAGTCCCCTTCCTTATATTTTTACCGTTAGCTGTTATTCTTCTGTTATTGAGACTTTCTTTAGTTGATTGGAAATTGGTACGGTTTTCTGTTTTACACTACTTTTAGTGTATACCAAAAATCAGCAGGCCACACCAGGAGCTTGACCATATAAAAATATTTAATGTGGAGCGGCTACATGGCTACTGGATTCAAATGATGTTTCGGCGAAGTGCCTTAGTCATGCTCCTGGTGTGGCCTGCTGATTTTTGGTATACACTATAGGTGGACAGCGGTTACCAGACAGTGGAGCACCCCGGCGCTGACCTGGCATTTGGTGAGTCCCCCTGTGTTAGTCATGCTGTGTTTGACTTTCCTTATACTATTTTTAGTTACTGGTGTTAGAATATATGAATTCAAATTTAGTGCGTAGAACCTGTACTTATGAATATGTAGCATATTGCCTGGTGAGTCCCATGTCATCAACTTCAAGTCTGTAATCTCAACCATTACCTGTTCAGAGTTCCATTTCAGAAAATAATGTTCTCTTGAAAGATTGTTGCAGGATTATACATCTATTTTCTTATAGTCCTTATTTCTACAACAGTCTCCAATTTTTCTAACATCAGACATTCTGATTTTTTTATTCCAATATCCAAAGATATTAAATATAAAATTACAGTAGCAAAGATTTCATTTTTTACTTTGCTTATATTTAAAAAGGTAAAAAATAAAAACATAATTTCAAAAGATGAGAAATGCACATTTTACAGATTTACCATACTCACTTTTAGACATCTTTGATGCATATGAAGAATCTTCCAGCTAGGAATACAATCGAGAAAAATGGTGTACATGTAGTATGCAAAGACATCATCATGTTTTGGCCGATAAAAGAGCTTTCTTGTACCTGGCTCAAATCTCTGTTTTTGACCTCAGACTGAACTAGAGCAACTAGTTTCTGTATTTGAGAAATTTTATTTCATTATCCTTTTGTGAATAACATCATGTACAAAAAAAAATGCACTGTATTTGTTTCCTGGAAATTTTAATTATTAAAACACCACTCAGTTGGACACTCAAAATGTGTAAGTAGCATTAAGAACTCCAAATACCTATGTTTTTTTTAGAATACATATTGGATTCAGAAATATTTCGGATTACTTTACTTGCAGGGTTACTATTTGTCTTATATTATTGTTTGTTTTAGGTTTAGGGTTATTATCAGGGTTTGGGTTACTTTTAAGGTTAGGGTTCTATTTCTACTTGTTTTACAATTAGGGTTAGGGATTTCGCATTGCACACTGAGAAAAATCTTTTTTGGTCATCCAAATCAATCTGATTATATTCGTATTGATATATTACATATTGATATAATGAAACAGATTGGGACAGTGTTTGCCCACAAGACTGACTCACAACTCACATGCAGATAGACATAGCATTCTTCTATAATCACACTACAACAGGAACCTAATTACACTATTCTGGTTCCACACAGAAATAAATAACAGACTTGAAACTAAAACACAACAGTATGTCAACGAAAATAATAACGAAGCTCAGGCCTGTGCCTCAAACCTATCTCCATGCCCACACACACCAAACAATAAATGAAAATAAAGTCTTTCCCAAGGCAATGGCCTGTTTTCTTTGGAGTTTTCACCATGTGGATACAAGTCTGTAAAAATGAAGTGGGGAGCGCTATGTCACTTCCATGGCAACCATTGTAACCATGGCAACATAGAAACCATGACAGCCAGGTAACCTAGGCAACCATGGTAACTATGTCAATTATGTAATCATGGTAACACGGTAACAATGGCAACTACATGCTACATGCAATGCTATTGCTATTCAACAGTTGTTTTTAGGACCATCGCTCAGTTTTCACAGAATAAGTGCCTAATCAATTTGAATATGTAAATGATGCAGCGCCAAGAAATGTTGTCATTATCACAACATGGCAATATGGTTACCATGGCAACTGGGTAACCACGGTAACCATGGCAACATGGCAACAGTACGCATGACAACCAGGTTACCAAAGCAAATATGGGAACCATGGCAAAATAGTAACCATGGAAACCAGGTAACCATAGAAACAATGGTCATCACAGCATCCATGGTAACATAGTAACCATGGAAACCATGTAACATGACAACCAGGTAACCATGGAAACCGTGGCAACACTGTTCCCATGGCAATCAGTTAACCACAGCAACCATGGCAACATGGTTCCCTGGTTGTTATGCTATGGTTACCTGGTTGTTATGGTTACTATTTTGCAGTGGTTACTATGGTTGCTATGGTTACAAAACTTTCCATGGTTACAATATTGCCATGGTAACCAAGGCCGTCATGGTCACCTGGTTGCCATGGTTACCATGTTTGCTGGGGTTACATAGAAACATAGAAAAATGTCGGCAGATAAGAACCTTTCGGCCCATCTAGTCTGCCCAATTACATGGATACTTTACCTGGATTTATCTTTTGTTTAGGATAGCCTTATGCCTATCCCATGCCTGCTTAAATTCAATTACTGTTTTGGCCTCTACCACTTCAACTGGAAGACTGTTCCATGTATCCACCACCCTCTCAGTAAAATAATGCTTTCTGATGTTACTTTTAAACCTTTGCCCCTCTAATATAAGACTATGTCTTCTTGTTTTGCTACTTTGTTTCCTTTTAAATATACTCCCTTCCTCTACCTTGTGGATTCCCTTTACGTATTTAAATGTTTCTATCATATCTCCTCTGTCTCGTCTTTTTTCCAAGCTGTACATGTTAAGATCATTAAGCCTTTCCTGGTAACTTTTCTCCTTCAAGCCGTACACCATTTTAGTAGCCCTTCTCTGAACTCTCTCTAAGATGTCTATATCCTTCTGGAGATACGGTCTCCAGTACTGCACACAGTACTCCAAGTGAGGTCTCACCAGTGCTCTGTACAGTGGCATGAGCACTTCCCTTTTCCTACTGCTAATACCTCTCCCTACACAACCAAGCATTCTGCTAGCATTTCCTGCTGCTCTATTACATTGACTACTTACCTTTAGATCCTCTGCAATAATAACCCCTAAATCCCTTTCCTCAGATGTTGAGGTTAGGACTGTATCAAATATTCTATATTCAGCCCTTGGGTTTTTACGTCCCAGGTGCATTATCTTGCACTTATCCACGTTAAAACTCAATTGCCACAGCTCCGACCATTTTTTTAGTTTACCTAAATCATTTGTCATTTGGCTGATCCCTCCAGGAACGTCAACCCTGTTGCAAATCTTTGTGTCATCAGCAAAAAGACATACTTTTCCATTAATATCTTCTGCAATATCACTAATAAAAATATTAAATAGAATGGGTCCAAGTACTGACCCCTGAGGTACCCCACTGGTAACAAGACCTTGCGCCGAATAAACTCCATTTACCACAACCCTCTGTTGCCTGTCACTCAGCCACTGCCTAATCCATTCAACAATATTGGAATCCAAACTCAAAGATTGCAATTTATTGATAAGCCTTCTATGCGGAACAGTATCAAAAGCCTTACTGAAATCTAAATAAGCAATGTCTACTGCACCACCTGTGTCTATTATTTTTGTTACCCAATCAAAAAAATCAATAAGATTAGTTTGGCATGATCTCCCTGAGGTAAACCCATGTTGTTTCTGATCCTGTAATCTGTGTTTTTAGATGGTCAACAATCCTTTCCTTTAACATGGTTTCCATTCATTTCCCCACTACTGACGTAAGACTAACTGGCCTATAGTTCCCAGATTCCTCCCTACTACCCTTCTTGTGAATGGGCACAACATTTGCTAATTTCCAGTCTTCTGGGACGACTCCCGTTAGCAAGGATTGGTTAAATAAATCTGTTAACGGTTTTGCTATTACATCACTGAGCTCTTTTAATAATTTAGGGTGGATCCCATCAGGCCCCATTGACTTATTTGTCTTTACTTTAGACAGCTGCTGTAGAACCTCCTCCTCTGTAAACTCATATGTAATTGTCTCGTTAGTGTTTCCTCCTAACTGAGGTCCCTTTCCTTCCTTTTCTTCTGCAAAGACTGAACAAAAATATTCATTGAGGCAGTCAGCGAGACTTTTATCCTCTTCTACATACCTTCCTTCCTTTGTTTTTAATCTAACTAATCCTTGTTTTACTTTTGTTTTCTCGTTTATGTATCTAAAAAATGTTTTGTCCCCCTTTTTTACTGACTGAGCTATTTTCTCTTCTGCGTGTGCTTTGGAAGCCCTTATAAATTGCTTTGCCTCTTTCTGCCTAATCTTATAGGTTTGCCTATCTTCTTCACTCTGAGTTGTTTTGTAATTATTGAATGCTGTCTTTTTGTTCTTCACTATTTTGGCCACTTCTGCAGAGTACCACAGTGGTTTCTTCCCTTTTTTGATTTTGCTAACAAGTCGAATGCAATTGCCTGTGGCCTTCAATAATGCTTCCTTTAAATAATCCCATTTCTCCTGGACTCCCTTTAAACTCCTCCAGTCTGATAATGACTCCTTCACACAAAATCTCATTTTAGAAAAATCTGTTTTTTTAAAGTCTAAAACTTTTGTTTTTGTGTGGTGCGGCTCCATCCCTGTTCTTATATTAAACCATACTGACTGGTGATCACTAGATCCCAAATTTTCACCTACAACAACGTCCGATACCAAACCTCCATTTGTGAGTATTAAATCCAATATGGCCTCTTCACGGGTCCGCTCCTCAACTACTTGTGTTAGAGATAATCCCAGTAGGGAGTTTAGAATATTTGTACTCCTGGTGCACCCAGCTGTTTTGGTTTTCCAGTTCACTTCAGGAAGATTAAAGTCCCCCATGATAATAACTTCCCCCTTCATTGCCATTTTGGCTATTTCCTCAAGCAGCAGATTATCTAGCTCTTCTACTTGTCCAGGGGGTCTATAGATCACACCTACACGAGCTACTGTAGGATTGCCAAATGTTAGCGTAACCCAAACTGACTCTATGTTCACCTCGCTCACTTTTATTTGGTTCGTTTTTATGTTGTTTTTCACATACAGGGCCACTCCTCCTCCTTTCCTACCTTCTCTGTCTTTTCTATATAAAGAGTACCCCGGTATTGTTATGTCCCAGTTATTTTTCTCACTGAATCATGTCTCAGTAACCACCACTAAATCTACTTTTTCAGCTGCCATCATTGCCTCCAGTTCATTTATTTTATTGACTAAACTGCGAGCATTTATAGACACGACTCTGAGCATGTCATTTTTTTCCCCGCATGTTGCTTGCACCCTCCGATTTAGTTTTGGGGGACAATCAGGCAGATTGTTTTTAACCCTTTTGTCCCCCCCTCCTAGTTTAAATATTTATTTGCGAAACCTTTGAACTTCTCACTGAGAACATATGTTCCCCTATGAGTAAGATGCAAACCATCTTTTTTATACAGTTCCTTTCTGCTCCAATTAGAGCTATCATGGGGCACAAAGCCAAATCCTTGCTCTCGACACCATTCCTGAAGCCACAAATTAAATTCCCTATTGCGCATCTGCCTATCCTGAATGTTATGCATAGGCAAAACTTCAGAGAATGACACAGTGGATGCAATCTGCTGTATTTCACCTCCAAGAACACAAAAATCTTCCTTAATCTCAGAAACCTCATTGCTAGCAAAGTCATTTGTCCCTAGATGGACTAGAACATCCACTTCCCCTTGCTGCTTTGCTTGTTTGACAATATTGAGAATACGTCTCTTGTCTCTACGAGCAGTAGCCCCAGGAAGACATCTCACCAAACCACTACTCTCCAGCTCAACACCTCTTATGGTGTTATCATGGTTGCTATTGGTTACCATGTTGTTCTGGTTACCATGGTACCACATTAAAAGAAGGGGCAGAATTTGTTGCCTTAAAATGAAGCAAAAACAGAAATGAGAAGGTTAGTCCAACATCATTGTTCACTTTATAATTGAAAAGTAAACAATAGTGTTACCGGAATCCACCTGGCTCTTTCGTGAGAAGATCGTGCCGGCACGGACAAAGACTGACTGGACACGAGTCTCTTCAGGAAAGGCAAACTTTATTGTGACGTCACCACTCAGCCAGGATTGAATCGCTAAAACTGAGCCTCAATTACATTTAAACATGGGGTTTTATACCCCGACTAGATAATTAGGTACATCTCAATTAGCCCACCCCACGGTGACACTATCCCACCCCACGTGGGTCTGTACCTCCCTTGGCTGAATACAAAGACATTCCACACATTTTTCATAAATTGGCAGCTTTCATGGTATTTTGACAATTGAGAATTTAACACTCTTCTGGATCCTGCTCATGCCTACTTCCCTAGGACTTGTTTATTGTGTATTCTAGGTAAGGCCTCGTCTGATTTTCACATCTCTCTTTGTTTTTAATTTGGTTTTTAATCCCAAATGGGAAGTGTTTGGTGCGTGTATAAATAAAACCCACCATCTCTGCCTCTCCTTGGCTGAAAAGCAGCAGGAGGGGCTTGGAGCTGCTCAGTAGAGCGGCCTTTTGGTACATGTTAGGTACTCACTCTGTAAAGAGGTGCCGTGAAGTGGCGAGTGAGCTTACGTTGCAATGGCCATTGAAACAAACAAAAAACTCAGTTTTGTTGTACATGGAACACATAGAAACGAGCGCAGATGACACCTTTTTTCCTTGTTATGTTTTATACATTAACTGGGCTGTTACTCCTGGCAGTTGCTGCCACTCCGGTGAGTATGGGCGCGACGCCATTTTTTCTGTATTTATGTATATCATACTTGTAACACCAGTCCGTCGTTCTGCAGCTGTTCCTCTTTCCATGTTTTTGTTTTTAATCCCAAATGGGAAGTGTTTGGTGCGTGTATAAATAAAACCCACCATCTCTGCCTCTCCTTGGCTGAAAAGCAGCAGGAGGGGCTTGGAGCTGCTCAGTAGAGTGGCCTTTTGGTACATGTTAGGTACTCACTCTGTCAAGAGGTGCCGTGAAGTGGCGAGTGAGTTTACGTTGCAATGGCCATTGAAACAAACAAAAACCTCAGTTTTGTTGTACATGGAACACATAGAAACAAGCGCAGATGACACCTTTTTTCCTTGTTATGGTTACTATGATGCCATAGATACTATGATACCTGGTTACCATGCTTACTAAGGTCGCCATGATTGCCATGAATACTATATTGCCATGGTTGTCATGGTTACCTGGTTGCTGTGGTTAACTGGTTGTCATAGTTACTATGTTGCCATTTTACCTGATTGCCATGGTTACCTATGTTGCCATAGTTGCCGGGTTGCCAAGGTTGTCACAATTCCCTGGTTGCCATGGTTACCCAGTTGTCATGGTTACCTGTTTTCCATGGTTACTTAAGTTTCCATGGTTACTATATTGCCATGTTATCATGGTTACATTGCTGCCATGTTTACCATGGTAGTCTGGTTTCTATGGTCACCAAGGAAGTCATGGTTGCCTGTTTGCCATGCTTACTATATTGTCATGGTTACCATGGCTGTCATGGTTACTATGGTGCAGTGGTTACCACGTTACTTGGTTGCCATAGTTGCCATAGTTACCATTGTTTCCATGGTTGCCTTGGTTACTATGTTGCCGTGCTTACAATGGTTGCCATGGTTACTATGTTGTCATGGTTCCCATGGTTGCATGGCAGCCAGGTAGCCACAGCAATCAGGTAACCATGGCAATGTGTCAACCACGACAACCAGGTAACCATGGCAAACATGGTAACCATGGCAATCATTGTAACCATTGCAAGATGGTTCCCATGCCAACATAGTAACCTTGGCAATCATGGTTCCCATGGCAACCAGGTGACCACAGCAACGATGGCAACGTGGTAACATGACAAGCAGGTAACCGAAGCAACCATAACAACCATTGTAACCATGGCACCATAGCAAGCAGGTTACCACGGCAACATGGTTCCCATAGCAGCCAGGTAACCACAGCAACATAGTAACTATGGCAACCAGGTAACCACGGATACCATGACAACCAGGTAACCATGGCAACTAGTTAACATAGTAAGAACTGCAACATAGCAACCATGGCAACCTTGTTAATTTAGTAACCATGGCAACCAGGTAACATGGCAACCATGTAAACACAGCAACCATGGTAACCATGGCATCGAGGTAATCACAACAAGCAGGTAACCATGACAACCATTGTAACCATGGCAACCACGGTTCCGATCACAACCAGGTAGCCATGGCAACCATGGTTAGCATCGCAACCAGGTAGCCATGGCAACCAAGGCAACATGGTTCCCATGGAAACCAGGTAATCATGGCACCATGGTACCCACAGCAAGCATGGTAACCATGGCAACCAGGTAACATGGGAACCTAGGCAACATGGATACCAAGGCAACCAGATATCCTCAGTAACCATGGCAACCAGTTAACCATGATAAGCATGGCAACGTACTAACCATGACAAGCAGATAACCATGGCAAACATGTCAATTTGGTAACCAGGTAACCACAAAAACCATGGTAACCATGTAACCACGGCAACATGGTTACTATGGCAACCATGTAACATGGCAATATGGTAACCACGACAATCATGGCAACATCCTAACCTTGTGTAAACCATAACAAAGAAAAAAATGTCATCTGCGCTTATTCCCATTATACCGTGTGAAACAAAACATAGAGGCTTTGATTTCTTATTAATGGTCATTAAAAGATTAAGCTCACCTGCTGAACATCAAGGCACCTCTAATGAGGGTGAGTTCTATCCAAATATGAAGCCACAGGCTGCTGTATAGCAAACCATACCTGCTCATGCTGCTTGTCAGGCATGAGGTAGACTGGTGGGCCTTTATTTATGCTCCCCCCCCCAGAAACAAAATCCACTTTGGGATCGAAAACAAAGACACGGAGCGGAATCTTGCTGCAATGATGACCTGGCTGGAAGTACATTAAAACATACATAGTACAGGAGGGGTGGGGTCGCGCCTATTCCCCGATGGGGCGGCTGCAACCACCAAATGCATCCAGCCCAACAACTTGTGTAAAACATAACAAAGAAAAAAATGTCATCTGCGCTTATTCCCATTATACCGAGTGAAACAAAACACAGTTAGAGGCTTTGATTTCTTATTAATGGCCATTAAAAGATTAAGCTCTCCCGCCGAACGTCAAGGCACCTCTAATGAGGGTGAGTCCTATCCAAAAATGAAGCCACAGGCTGCTGTATAGCCAACCATACCTGCTCATGCTGCTTGTCAGACATGAGGTAGACTGGTGGACCTTTATTTATGCTCCCCCAGAAACAAAATCCACTTTGGGTTCAAAAACAAAGACACGGAGCGGAATCTTGCTGCAATGATGACCTGGCTGGAAGTACATTAAAACATACATGGTTCAGGAGGGGTGGGGTCGCGCCTATTCCCTGATGGGGCGGCTGCCATTAATAAGAAATCAAAGCCTCTAACTGTGTTTTGTTTCACATGGTATAATGGGAATAAGTGCAGATTAAATTTTTTTCTTTGTTATGTTGTTGGGCTGGATGCATTTGGTGGTTGCAGCCGCCCCATCGGGGAATAGGCGCGACCCCACCCCTCCTGTAACATCCTAACCTTGTTACCATGGCAGCCATAGCAACCAGGTAATCATGGAAACCTTGGTAACCATTGTAACTATTAATCATAGCAACCATGGGTTTACTTGGCGTGGGCAGATAGAATGTGTGCCCATTGGAGAGCGAATGCTAGCCTCGTGCCCGCAGACTATGGATAATTATGGCAGAGAATGTTCATAGGGCATGGGCATTACCAAACTGTAATTTGGTTTAAAGAATTTCTGTGTTGAACCAGTATAATGTAATTTGGTTTGTGTAATCTGGATTATGCAAGACTACTGCCTCACTATCTGTATGTGTGGGTAGCCGTTATCTGTGTGTATTTTGTAATCTATTTGTCAATCAGAATCACTCATTGTCTTAGTTCGTTAAGTAGTGTTTACTGTATCTCTCTACCGGATGTAATTAGATTTGGCAACCATGTCAATTTAGTAACCGTGGTAACCAGGTAACATGGTAATCATGGCAACCAGATAACCATGGCAACCATGTTAATTTAGTAACCATGGCAGCCAGGTAACCACGGCATCCATGTAACCATGGCCACAAGGTAACCATGGCAACACGGTAACATGACAACCATTGTAACCATGGCAACATAGTAGCCATGGTTCCCATCGCAACCATGGTAACCACGGCAAAATGGTAACCATGGCAACCGAGGCAACATGGATACCATGGCAACCAGGTAACCTGGGCAACCATGGCAATTTATTAACCATGGCAACCAGGTAACCATAGTAACCATATAACCATGGCAACATGGTTACTATGGCAACCTTGTAACATGGCAATATGGTAACCACGACAATCATGGCAACATCCTAACCTTTACCATGGCAGCCATAGCAACCAGGTAGCCATGGCAACCTTGGTAACCATGGCAACCATTGTAACTATGACAACCAGTTATCCATTGCAACCATATGTTTACATGGTGTGGGATGGTATTGGTATTTGTGATGGAGGCCTCTGCCACCTTTTCAGTGACTTGTGCTAAAAGTGTCTGGGACTGACTGGCTGGCGCGGGCACTCACAGCGATGACCTTACTACACATAGACTGTGTGCCCCTTGGAGAAGAGTGGCTTTCAGCCTCATGCTCACAGACTATCAGGGTTATCCAAAGAGATCCGAATTCCTTGAGAAAGGTAACCGAACGCTGAAAATCAGCGTTCGGTTGCCTTTCCTGGCCATTCGGCTATCCAGAGAGCAGGCAATTCGCCAAATCCTGGCGAATTGCCTGCACATACGGTCCCTGTTCGAGGGCAGTGAAATCCCCATAAAAAAGCACTGCTTCGGCTATTCAGAGAACACAAACCAGCATTGAAAGGTTCCCCTAATGTCCTGCCATTCGGTGGTTTAATTCGGCAAATTTATTCAGGAGAATCCCATAGACTTCAATGTTAAAAATATTCCCGTTTTAATTCAATATCTAATAAACCATTCATTATAAAATTCTGCAGCAAAAAGTCTCTTTATTTATAGATTTTTTAGGATACTTTAAGCATTTTTCTGAATTTCTTTTTTTTTTTAAGTTTACTTATTTTTTTCTGTAACCGCCCTCTTTATTATCATTCCCTGGACCTCCTGTGTAAAATTCAGACATTTTCGCTTAGTAGTTTCTTTGCAAACAGCGTTTCATTTTCACAGATTCATACAAACGGTTTTGCTAATTTATTCACTGTCTCCACTGCGTCTCAGCTGCTTCGGCTCTGTGTGATTCGGCTCCTGTTCGGCTGCTTCGCTGCGTGTGATCGGCTCCTGCTCGGGTTTTTCGAAGGTTAATCCAGATGTTTTTGCTTGTTTTCGGTGTGCATTCGGTGGGTTTGCGGTTAGTTTTCGTCAGGTTTGCGGTGACTTTTCCCTGCAATTCGGGGACCCTGTGGTGTTTGCTGAATACACCGCAGGGTCACCGAAATGGGATCGGCAAAAGGAACCGAATTGAAGAGAACGAAAAGTCACCGAACGTGCGGTGATGTTTCGAATCTCTTTGAATAACCCTGTATGGATAATTATGGCAGAAAATGTTCATTGCCAAACTGTTTGTAATTTGGTTTAAAGTATTTCTGTGTTGAACCAGTATAATGTAATTAGGTTTGCGTAATCTGGATTATGCAAGACTACTACCTCACTATCTGTGTGTGTGTAGCGGTTATCTGTGTATATTTTGTAATCTATTTGTCAATCAGGATCACCCATTCATTAAGTAGTGTTTACTGCAACTGTCTACCAAATGTAATTAGATTTCTCATTCCAAGAAGTCAATGTTTGCACAATTATCTGTATCAGTGTGATTAGGTCCCCTAGAAGAGTTTGTGATTTTTTTATATGTAATTGACCCCTGTCTGTCCCCCATAAAAATCTGTGCTTGTCATTTGATTAAACTAGTTCTATTCTGACCAAACTTGAAGTCATGGCTTATGTTTTGGGGTAGCAGTTACATCTTCTGCTCTCTGTGCCAATGAAAGGCTCCAGGTCTACAGCTTCGGTTTATTTCTGGGGATGCTAGCTAGGGATGAGCTGTTCGGTTCGATCAGTTCGGAGTTCGATTCGAACTTTGGCCGTTCGCAAGTTCGCGAACTTCGAACTTTTTGTCTGTTCGGTTCGAGTTCGAAAAATTGTTTTTTTAAAAAAGTATAAAAAAAGCTTAAAAAAAATACTAAAAAATCTAGAAATAAAGAGACTCTTTACTGCAGAATATTATAAACAACTGTTTATTAGATATTTAATTAAAAACTAATGTCTAAATGTCTAGGTGCAAAGATTCTCACCTCTAAATGACCTGTGCTCTCAAACGGCGTAAACAGGTGTTTAATTAGTGTTTGGAAATAACATGTGCTTCTAATTAGTCCGGTCTCATGAATTTGATACATTGTATGCAGACTGGGAGTGCCAGGTGTCGTGTGTGGGTCTGTGATGGCGATGTTTCCATACATCCTACAAATCCGCCACTTCACGGGCAGGTTATGGGGACCTCCTAGGCACGATATTTGAAGAAATTTTTCGTTTTTATTTTTAACCCTTATTTTATGGAAAACTCACTGTTCCTTTAACCCTTTTACTGCTGAGGCATTTCACCGCTGTGTGCTGAGCTAATTTTTACCGCTTTCGCTCATCATGTTTAAACGCGATTTGAAGCCACATTTTATTATACGACCCAGACATATTATATATCGTTCTTTCCGGCAGACTCGGCAGATTCATAATATATCATTTTTATATGTATACGTCATGTTCTGCCTGTATATTATAACAAAAATATGCAATAAAACTTGAATTTTTAATCATCTGCAGCTTGTAAAGTGTTTTTTTTCACCTTTTATCACATGAACATTTGCGGTTATATTTTCTATGGGGTACGCTTGTAAAAAAAATAGAAATGGGGACTTATTACATTTTTGGGGGGGAATTATGTGATTTTTAGCAAACGCACAGACAAACCATAGACAAAAATCATTAGTGCAGCATCATTGTTCACATAATTGAAATGTGAACAATATTGCTGCATTAATAAAAATAACACACAAAAAAAATACATGTTTTTATTTTTATTTTTTTACTTTATACCTGGTCATGTGGGGTATCATTCGAAAGGAATGGGGTATCATTTCAAATGAACCCCCTATCTCCACCAGGGGATTCCGGGCAGCTAGGGGTTCCCCGGCTATCTGAGGTCATCACACTATGCGGAATCCAAGATGGCGGCCCCACCGGAGCTAGGCCGGAGCTAGGCCGCACTTCGGCGCCGCAAGGTGCCGAAGTGCGACCCGGTGCCTAAGGGGTAAGGCTAGGGTCAGACTAACGCATTTTTCGCGTTGTCCGTGAAAAAGTGCGTTCGAACGAATGGACGCATTTTTTCACGGAACACGCGATAGCGGTCATACGATGTGCATTTTCGTCCGTGATTTTGTTCGGTTATCAATAAAACACTTTAGCAGCGTCTGATGTCTCCTAATCATACACACATGCCGCTAGCGGACGCAGCGCACTCTGTACATCAGTACTAGCGGTTTGACATTCTCGAAAAAATGCGTTCGTTTGCCACTTGCATTGCGCGGCCGTTCTTCGCATGCTGCCCGAATTTGGACGTCATTTGCTGCTAGCGCGGCCTTGATTTAGTGCGGCTAAACGCACATTAATACTGCGTTAGTCTGACCTTAGCCTTAAAGCCAGGCACCGCTTAAAAGGGGAGACTCTCCCCTTTTAAGTGGTGCCTTGGTTTTTTTGTGGGACCTCCCTATCGGGAGGGAGAGGGATCCGAACGGATTCCCCCCCTCCCTTCCAGGCGATCTCCCATAATTGCCGGGGGTCGCCTGGAAATGACGTCATTTACGCATGGCGCGATGACGTAATTTACGTCGGGAGGAGCTTGACTTCAGCGTCTGAGGACGCTGAAGTCAGAACGCCGCAGGATCCCAGACAGAGAGGTGAGTATCTCCGCCGGGGGTCCCGCAAAGCTGATGACGTGTGGTAGGCGTCCTCCTCAGCATACAGCGGGAGTAACTGAGGACATGTCCCACACGTCGTCAGCAGTGAAGGGGTTAAAAACATATTTTTAAAAACTTTTTGTCCTTGTTTCCTGTCCCCCAGGGCACTACCCGGACCCGGACATTGTTTTTAAATGTTTCTATACATCCTACAAATCCACCACTTCACGGGCAGGTTATGGGAACCTCCTAGGCACGATATTTGAAGGAATTTTTAGTTTTTATTTTTAACCCTTATTTCATGGAAAACTCACTGTCCCTTTAAAAACTATTTTTTTTTACTTTTTGTCCTTGTTTCCTGTCCCCCAGGGCACTACAGGGACCCCCATACACCTTTTATGGCAAATATCTAGCATATACTGTATGCCCTCTTGGAGGGCACTCTAAAAATCGAACTTTGAGTCCCATTGACTTGTATTGAGTTCGTGTTCGTGTTCGAGTTCGAATTCGAACTTTTGAAAAGTTCGAGTTTGAATGCGAACCGAACTTCAGGGTGTTCGGCTCATCCCTAATGCTAGCCAGGCTCTCTACATACACCTGTCTTTAAGCTGCGGTTATGGTACTGGAGAAAAACGTGAGTCACGAGGAGAACCCGGTGTCACATCTTCGGCCCCCGAGGCACATTGCCGAGTGCCAGGAGCTGGCAGATAGGCATCTGAGGGGGCGGGGCTTGGTGTGGTGAAATGGAGCCGCCGGCCTTCAATGCAGGGTGCGAGGATCTGCTCGTCGCCCTGACATGGAGTAACTTTCCTGCACCGCCAGTTAACTCTTGAGTCTGTCTCTGTGTATCTGGCATTTATTGCCGATCTTTTGCTAGTACGAGGACCTTGCTTTAGTCATTGACTCGGAATACCCACTGACGATTCTTACGCTTAACCCCTGTGTGTATGTTTGTGTTTCATGCCTATGTTGTATCGCATGGTTTCACTTGGGAGATCTGCCCTGCAGGTTGCTCATTACATCAACCACTCAATCTGCCTAACAAGTACCGGGCCTTGCTCTACATTACCATGTATCGTCTCAGTATGTGGGTCTGTCCTTTATGTTACTAGATCAATCAACAGTTCTATTTGCTTGTGTAACGTCTGGTCTGTTTCTATAGCATATCGCACGATCTATGATTGTAGGCCTGCCCTGCAGGTTGCTAAATATAACAGTCCTACAAGTTATCTGTTTAACACCAAGTCGCAGTACAAAAGCATAATCTCTGATTGTAGGCCTGCCCTGCAGGTTGCCGAATACAGTGAGTATTTACTCTATATGGTTGAGATCAAGTATATGAGTATTACCTCTGTTATCAATCCTGCAGATATCACAACCATTACTGGTACTGATCTGAAACCTACGAATAATCACGCTTTTGTTGCACAAGTCTCACATCGGAATATAGTTAATGTGTTTTTGCTCAGCAATCTCTTGGTCACGAAACCATTAGAGGCTGAGTGGGATCTAGAGTTTTGTATTACCTCCCTGGTTTGGGATTATAGGTATTGCAGTCTTTATTGCTTTCAAATTTCGTATCAGAGAAATTTGTCCATAAAGATCCAAACAACGCTGATCTGGGGTGAGCGCAATAGCGCCCGTTACACCCAGGTGTCCAGCAAGGAAGCAGCATTTAACAGATGTGACCCTGTCCGGGCACAGAGATCTGTTACAGTATTCAACTGTTATTTTTAGGCGCATCGCTCAGTTTGGCACAGAATAAGTGCCATCCGTGCCACAGGCACCATGCTAATCATTTTAAATATGTAACTCGTGCACATGCTAAGGGTTAAATTAACTCGTGCACACGTGGAATAAAACAAATTTTGCATGACACCGGCGGGGCTCCGTATGGCTAGTTGGGTTGAAAAGTCCTATTCTTTAATTCTGTTGCCACTTGTGGTAAAACTACTGGGTAAAAGCCCAATGCCACCTATCTCTCTATGAGTAAATGGAGCGCTCATTCGCCTGACGCCTCAAGTTCGCTGTCTTGGTGTCACTTTCGATTCTGACTCAACGTTCTCTTCCCACGTCCAGACAGTGACCAAATCCCTTACCATCATCTCAAGAAAATTGCCTGTGTCCGTTTCTGATGCAAGATACCGCAAAGGTGCTGGTTCATGCTCTTGTCATTTCACGGCTTGATTACTGCAACTCACTCCCTATTGGCTTACTATACGTTTCAGGATACAGTTAAACTGCTGACACTCACTTTCAAAACGCTCAATAACTCAACCCCCCCTTACATGTATTTTTTACTCAGCATGCACGTCCCATCTAGATCACTCCAGGTCATCGGGCGACCTCCACCGGATCTCTGTCTACACCCGCACTTCCAACTCTCGCCTCCAAGACTTCTCAAGGGCAGCTCCGGTCCTTTGGAATGACTTACCTTGCCCTATCAAACTCTGCCCTAATCTTCAGACCTTCAAGAAGTCCCCCAAAACCCATCTCTTCAGATTAGTGTACCACATCACTGATGCAACTCATTCCCCTGCTCACCTACTCCAACACGATTGAAGCCGCTTCCATTCCCCCACCATTCCTGAACCACTGGCACTAATGATCCTGACATCCAGTAAAACTCTCCTTGTCTGTCTCAACCCCAATCCCTCTAGACTGTAAATTCCCTTTGGTTATTGTAAAGCGCTACAGAAATTGGTGGCTTATATAAATGATAATGATAATAATAATAATAAGATTCATAGGGCAGTTGTTGCTCTTTCAGCTGACCAATAAAGGCATGGTTTACATGCTCCACCTCATGATATCTTCTCAACTCCCTATCAGACCTTTAACCCATGGCTGGTGCAGCCGCCCTCTTTACTATGCACAGAAAAAAAAAAGGTTATATATATACATTATACAGTATATAATGGATAAATTACTATTATTTATTTTTGATATATCACATGTAGTTGAGGTTTTAACACTTCTTGAATACTCATGGACCCTTTTTGATATTATTTTGGATCATCACCCTAAGTTTCAAATTTATTTTCTTCTAACAGGATGTTTCTCTTAATTTATAACACAAACAGTGTCTGTACAAAACTCACAGCGCTGTACTCAAAAATGTGTACATATATTCTTTGATCAAATAGTCTGTATGGCAGGAATATTCAAACTAATAAAAAAAAGTGTTTATGTATGATTCATGCTCTAGTTCAAGGATGCAATATCCTTTTTACGGTGAGCACTTTAACCGCAGGGCCATTATCATATGTCATTTCTAATATCTAGTCAGATAGCATGCTTTGAGCCTGCTGCCTGATCTGTCACTAAACAGTACTGTTTGCCATCTGCTTTATCCCACTTCAGTCTGTGACCATGAGCTGCTTTTATTTACAGCATGTTCGCTGTATAAATAATTCAAAAACCATGAACAATTTATATATAAACTATGTATCAGTTACCCTAGTTCATCAAAGTAGGCCAATGGGTCCGACTTCATTTTTACAGAGACTTTAACGATCAAAGAACCTTGCCAATAGAAATTTATCTAGTTGTAGCTGATGTGCTATACAAAATCTTTTTTTTTTAACATGAGTTGATACATTTGAACACCACACATGTATGCTATGGCCTGATTCAGGGGAAACCCTGTTCCCAAGGAAACTTCAATCCATATGAGAATTCTACGCATATTGCAAGGAACGCGGATCTATATTGTTAGTAGGGATGGGCTGCCAGTTCGATTCGAACATGGGTTTGAATGAACATCGGCCGCTTGAAAGTTCGGCGAACTTTGAATTTTTCTGATGTTTGTGAAAAGTTCGACCATTAGTGAAACGCTGTTTGCAAAAAAACTACTGAACGAAAATGTCTGGAATTTACACATAACATCCAATGAATGAATGATAATAAAAAGGACTGTTACAGAAAAATTAAAAAACGATTTTAAAAAAAATTTGCAAAAAAAAATTCAAAAAAATGGTTAAAAGATCCTAAAAAAATCTAAAAATAAAGAGACTCTTTACTGCAGAATATAATAATAAACGGTTTATTAGATATTGAGAATAAAACGGGAATATTTTTAACATTGAAGCCTATGGGATTCTCCTGAATAAACCTGCCAAATGAAAGCACCGAACAGCAGGGCATTTCGGCAACTTTTCACTGCTGGTTTTTGTTCTCTGAATAGCCGAAGCATTGCTTCTCTATAGGGATTTCACTGCTCTCGAACAGGCACCGACCAGGCACTGTATGTGCAGGCAATTCGCCAACATTTGGTGAACTGCCTGCTCTCTGAATAGCCGAATGGCCTGGAAATTTAACCGTACGCTGAATTTCAGTGTTCGGTTACCTTTCATCCACAATTCGGATCTCTTTGAATAACCCTGTTAGATTCCCGGTGTCGTGCACCACCGACTAAGACACAATTTTTTTGCACTTGAATGTGACAGATGCATAACATTTCAATATTTGACTGCAGGGCCCAACCCTGCACTCTTCCACAATACCTCAGAGGGCTTATAGTGTGAAGTCATTAGCTGGCACCAAAGGCCCAATATTTGGGTGCACTGACCCGTGTACCGGATGTATACAGGGCAGCCATCAGAAATTATGGGGCCCCTTACCGAACCTCACGTTGGGGCCCCCCCATAAACTTCCTCAACCCGTAACAGCTTTTCACCCCCTTCCAAAACAAAAAAGGGACATAACACAGTTCCACAGCAATAAAACTCACAGTAATGTGTGTATGAGCGTATCTGTCACGTCTGGGGCTCAGAGGGGGCCCCGCCACCTGGCGGCGCCATCAACAAGCCTGATGCCAGGAGTTGTACTGCCTTCCGGAGCTTGCAGGGCTGGTCAGGAGGCGGGGCACGGCATGATGACATGCGCCCACCAGGTTTAAATACAGACAGCGCGATCCGGCTCATCGCCCTGTCGTGGAGTTTGCTTCCCTCAGTGCTGAGTGTCTCCTGGCGTTTTACTACTTGCTTGATTTTTCAGTCTCCGTTGTTACCTGGCTTGCATGAGAACCACCCCGTGTACCAGTCCTTGTCTATTCCTTGACCACTCTAACTCTAATCGATTTTTGGCTTATATGATAGATACCCCTTGTGTACCGTTTTGGCTATCCCTGACCACTCTAACACTTATCAATTTGGGCTTGTGTTAGAAAGCGTGCTTGTATACCAACTGGCCTATTTAAGGTATACCTTGTCCTGTGTGTTGGTCAAACATTTCCCACTCGTTGTTGGTCAAACATTTCCCACGCATTGTTAGTCAAACGTTTCCCACTCATTGTTGGTCAAACATTTCCCACTCGTTGTTGGTCAAACATTTCCCACTCGTTGCTGATTAAACATTTCCCATGGATTCAGATCGCGTTTAAACATGAGCAAAAGCGGTAAAAATGTGCTCAGTGCACAGCGATGAAATGGCTCAACACTGAGCAGTGATAGGGTTAAAAGCTTTTTTTTTACTTTTTTTTCATTGTTTCCTGTCCCCCAGGGCAGTACCCAGACCCCCATAAACCTTTTATGGCCAATATCTTGCATATATGCCCTCTTGGAGGGCACTTTCATTTTGGAAGTTCGACCCTATTGACTTGCATTACGTTCGAGTTTGAATTCGAACTTTTAGGCCGTTTGGGTGTTTCGAGTTTGAACTGAACACGGGGGTTCAAGCACACATGCTGGTGATGTATTCTGAGTGAGATCTGAGTCTGCTTTCCATGATTGTAAAGCACTAACATGGTGGTGAGGTTGAATACGCTTCTCCACAGTTGTAAAGGAAGTCGGACATTCTGCTACCAAAAATCAGGGCATTTCACTGACATTGCGGTGATGTTCGGTGTTCTCTGAATAGATTAACCATTACTTCTCTATGGGGAATTTCACTGCAGCTATGGTGAACTGAACCACCAAAAATCAGGGTATTACACTGACATAAAATTTCATCCAAAAAATATTTTGACATTGAAACCTATGGGGAAAAAAAGCCTTGATTCTTTAAAATTAATTAGGAAACTTAGAATTTCACCCAAAAAATCCTGAAAAATGACTATAAAATCCCAAAAAATAAATAAATGAAGAGACTTCTTGCTGCAAGTGAAAAATTAAATGGTTTAATAAAGATTTAATAAAAACGGGACTTTTCTTTAAGATTGAAACCTATGGGATTATTTTGTTACCGCTGGTATTTCTATTGCAGTACCGGCTGTACTTTTTTGAGGCAATGTATGCCATGAACTGCTCCATCTAACAAGGAAGCAAAGTATGTTTGTCTTATTCAAAACCATGTGTGCGACTGTGCGCTTCACTTCTCTTTAAATTGTAAGCTTCATACGCTGCATTAATTAATTATACTGCAGAGAGGTGCTTCCCCACAGTGTGTTGATTCATATACTGCATTTTATACTGTAGATAGGTGCTTCCCTTCAGTGTGCGGATTCATATGTTGTATTAATTATACTGCAGCATAGAGGTGCTTCCCCTCAGTGTGTGGATTCATATACTACATTAAAATTAGTTTTGAATCATTTTGTTGTTTTTATTGTTTTAGATCAATTCGTTTTGTTGTTTTTTTTTCGTTTCAGATAATTTCGTTCTGTTTTTTTCCCCTGTTTTGGATCATTTTAGTTCCATTTTTATTTCATTTCGGTTCATTTTCGGATCGATTCATTTGTGTGCTTACTGCGATCCGAAATTTCAGACGGCCGATTTCCGTTTTCAGAAATCCTTCCGAAATACTGCAAATGCAGATTTTAATCCGAATTTGGATTCAGAATGAAACGAAACGCACATTTCTAGACATTACCACTATGCTACTAGGCTTTATTGTAGAAAAGCTTGAATTATTTAAATCCTTGATTCTTAATTTGCATTTTTAACCAGGTGGACAAATCTATGCAAAACATCTAAAACTATCATGGTTATTCAGAGAGCGTGAAAAGCAGGAGAATGACTGGAGAATGACTGGAGAATGACTGGAGAATGAAAAATTCTAGGTCAAAATAGCCAAACCAGAAAAATTCTCCCTTTCATCTCACTTTCCAAATCGGCTATTTTGACCTAGAATTTTTCATTCTCCAGTCATTCTCCTGCTTTTCACGCTCTCTGAATAACCCTGTATATGCTTGAAATTAAAAAAAGTTGTTGATTTTTATACCTTGAGAGCTACTAATTAAAGGGGGAAAAAAAGCAAAACGAACCAAATTTGGACCTCGCAAGGACCTCCTTGATTCACAATTCCACTCCAATAGTTAATTTTTAAGAATGAGCTGTTAATATTTACTAGTCGGAACATTATACCGCACCCCTGCTATTCAAAGCTGAGCTGCAACTCATCACAGGCATGTTTCTGTGTATTTATAAAGTATAGGAAGTGCAAATGAGACGGGGAATAAAGTGCTCATTATTCTCTTCTGCAGATACAAAATAAAAAAATGTCTGGAACCCAAACAACAAACAATTCTTAGGTGTCTTTCTGCTGGTACTGTGTCTTGCAGCTTTTGCACGAGCCTCTGTGGAGTCTGACGGACTTCAGGGCACAATAGCAGCTGCAGAACCATTTCTATTATTCCGTTGAAGCTATCAGCAAATGAACAGTAATAAAGCAGCTGGCTCATAATTGATCCAGTAATAAGGAACAAGTAAGACATTACATCTGAAAGGTTAATACCCCCATGATTAGGGATGAGCTGTTCGGTTCGATCTATTCGGAGTTCGCATTGAACATCGTCCGTTCGGCTGTTCGCCGAACTCCGAACATTTCTGCATGTTCGCCCACAATGCACCACAATGGACCACAATGCACTTTTCCACTGGCCTGAAGCTTGTAATTGGCTACAGCCTTGCACCTGGCCACAGGTCAGGTGCAAGACTATGCCAATCACGGTTCAGATTCCTGATTGGGCAAATTTTGCCCAATCATGGGCTCACAGAGCTAAGTCCCGCAGCACACTATATAAGGCTTTACACAGCCCCAGCACGTGTTTTTTGAGAGGAGATTGTTCTGTTAGTGTGTCTTCTCAGTGCCAGCAGCTATTGGGGGCTCTCACTTCTACAAGATATCTGGGAAATGTTGTAATCTGTGTGTTCTCACTGCCAGCAGCTATTGGGGGGGGGTCTCACTTCTACAAGATATCTGGGAATTGTGGTAATCTGTGTTCTCACTGCCAGCAGCTATTGGGGGGGCCCACATACTTCTAGAAGATATCTGGGAATTGTAATTTGTGTCTTGTCACTGCCACCCATCAGGGGGTGTCACTGATTTGTAGGAGGTTCCTGGGAATTGTAATCTGTGTCTTGTCACTGCCCACCATCAGGGGGTCTCACTGATTTATAGGAGGGTCCTGGCAATTGTAATTTGTGTCTTGTCACTGCCACCCATCAGGGGGTGTCACTGATTTGTAGGAGGTTCCTGGGAATTGTAATTTGTGTCTTGTCACTGCCACCCATCAGTGGGTCTCACTGATTTATAGGAGGGTCCTGGCAATTGTAATTTGTGTCTTGTCACTGCCACCCATCAGGGGGTCTCACTGATTTATAGGAGGTTCCTGGGAATTGTAATCTGTGTCTTCTCACTGCCAGCTATCAGGGGGTCCCACATACTTCTAGCAGATATCTGGGAATTGTAATTTGTGTCTTGTCACTGCCACCCATCAGGGGGTCTCACTGATTTATAGGAGGTTCCTGGGAATTGTAATTTGTGTTTTGTCACTGCCACCCATCAGGGGGTGTCACAGACTTGTAGCAGATATCTGGGAATTATAACCTGTGTCTTGTCACTGCCACCCATCAGGGGGTCTCACTAGGAATGAGCCGAACACCCCCATGTTCGGTTTGCATTCGAACTCGAACAATTTCAAAAATTCGAGTTTGAACTCGAACACGAACCAAACTCAATGCAAGGACAAGGACAAAAAGTAAAAAAAAAAGCATTTTTAAACCTTTCGCTGCTGAGGCTTTTCCCGCCTCTGTGCTGAGCTCATTTTTACTGGTTTCGCTCATCATGTTTAAACGTGTTTTGAAGGCTTATTTTAGTATATGACCTAGACATATTATATCGTTCTTTCCGTCAGACTCGGCAGATTCATAATATGTCATTATTATATGTATACATCATGACCTGTCTGTATATTATAACAAAAAATGCAATAAAATATGAATTTTCAATAATTTACAATGTGTAAAGTGTTTTTTTTCACATTTTAACATGCGAGCAATTGCGGTTATATTTTGCATGGGGTGCGCTTGTTAAAAAAATTAGAGATGGGGTCTCGTTACATTTTCTTTTGGGGAAAATTACGCGATTTTTAACAAACGCACCGCATACAAAAATCGTTAGTGCAGCATCATTGTTCACATTATAATTGAAATGGGAACAATATTGCTGCATTAACAAACCAAAAAAAAGAAAAAAATATTGTCTATTTTTTTTTATAATTTTTTTAAAATATTTTTTTATTTTTAATTTTTTTAAAAAAAATATTTTTTCACAGTCGTGTTTGGTATCGTTGGAACGGCCATGCTCTGGCCGATCCAACAGTACCAAACCTTAACCCCTAGCTGCCACGGATCGGGAGATAGGGGGTTCATTGGAACCCCTATCTCCACCATTGGTGGCAGCTAGGGGTTAACTCCAGGACTGGCGTCATCGTGCTATGCACGATGACTCCAGTCCTCAGGGGGAGTTCCCAGAGGCTTGGCCGACATCCAAGATGTCGGCCAGCTCCGGGAAAGGATCACGAACCGGCGCTTTTCAGCGCCGATTCGTGATCCGGCCCCCATGGGGTTAATGCCAGGTACCATTTGGAAGGGCAGGCTGTGCCCTTCCAAACGGTGCCTGGGTTAACCCCCTGCATGCCGCCGATCGGGAGGGAGAGAGGTCCGAAGGACCTCCCCCCCTCCCTTTCAGGCGCCTCCTCCGCACAGGCGGGGAGGCGCCTGAATTAGGTGTCATCGCGCCCCCGCGATGACACCTAATTACTCCAGCGGTGGTTCCAGGTGCTGGGCTGACATCGAGGATGTCAGCCTGCACCGGGGGGCCAGCGATCGGCCGGAACCCGGCCGAACGCTGGCCCCAAAGAGAGGACGCGCTCAGCGTGTCCACCGCATGGAACACTACCTGCGGTTGGACGCGCTGAGCGCGTCCGTAGCAGTGAAGTGGTTAAAGGAACAGTGATTTTTCCATGACATAAAGGTTAAGAATAAAAATGAAAAATTCCTTCAAATATCGTGCCTAGGAGGTCCCCATAACCTGCCCGTGAAGTGGCGGATTTGTAGGATTATAGAAACATTTAAAAACAAAAAAAAATCACATTTCAAATGACGGTAAACGGTTTTCCTTTAATCTATTCATAAACAACTGCTTGGGCGGCAGTCTGTATTAAAAGAGGAGACCTTTTAGGACACACAGAACAAGTTTAGTGATTTTTTGGCTAAATTATGGTGAAACTTATGCAGGCTTTGGATGAAAGAAACAATAGGTGCTTTAAAATTGGGCCTTAGTGCCAGCAACAGTGCCTTTACACCGTAACCCCTCTGTGGTATTGTGGAAGAGTGCAGGGTTGGACCCTGCATTCCAAAAAATTTAAAATGATATAAATCTGGTACAGGCATCAGTGCACCCAAATATTGTTCCTTTCATGGCAGCAAGTACCTTCACACCGTAACCTTTTTGTGGTATTGTGGAAGAGTGCAGGGTTGCACCCTGCGGTTCAAAAAATTAAAATGATATAAATCTGGTACAGGCGTCAGTGCAGACAAATATTGTGCCTTTGGTGGCAGCAAGTGCCTTCATACCGTAACCCTTTTGTGGTATTGTGGAAGAGTTCAGTGGTGGAGGTTTTGTGAATGCAGAAGACATCCCTGATCTATTCCGTTACGTCAGCATCAGGGGATTGATAGCTGCTGATCCAGGACTGATTCATTTTTATAAATGTCAGCCGGTCTACAGAGTAGGTGGAAAGACGCACTCTTTTGTCTGTGAAAAAACCTCTAGCGACACTGAACGTCCTTTCAGAAAGCACACTGGATGAAGGGCAACCTAGTAGCTGCATAGCATATTGGCTAAGTTCTGGCCAGTGATCCAATCTCAACACCCAGTAAGCCAGTTGATCATCTGCTGGAAAGGTATCCAGGTCTGCCCTTGCCCCTAGGTAGTCCTGCACCATATGGTGAAGACGCTGGCAATGGGTGCCTACATTTGACGTCCCTGGGCGTTGTGGACTAAAAAAATTTAAAAAGGCATCAGTCAAGCGGCCCCGGCCTTCACCACTATTCCTCTGATCATCCGCAGCCTCAGAAGCACCTGTGTCATCACTTGGTAACCTACCAGTGCCTGGAAAGGTGTTACACAAGTGTCGCTTTAGAGCGTCCTCAAGTTTTTCCATCCTGTGCTCCCTCTATGCGAGCAGGATGAGCTCTGCAACTTTACCCTTCTATCGTGGATCAAGAAGGGTTGCCAATCAGTAATGATCCCTCTCCTGGATAGCACGAATCCTGGGGTCCTTTACCAGGCTTTGCAGGATACGGGAGCCCATGCAGCATAGGTTGGAGGTGGCATTAGCTTCGAGTCTTCCTGGTCAATGGTGATGACCCCATCGTGCACTTCCTCCTCCCAGCCACGTACTAGTCCTTGGGTTTCTGGGCACACAAAACCCTCCCTTGAGGAATCCCCACCTTCAATGCCCCCACTACTTAAATATTCCTCCTCCTCCTCATCCTCCTCCTGTCTGATCTGAGGACCTGCAGGAATGCTGTCTGCGTAAAGACTGGGGCCTTGAGAGCTAGGGAAGTCCTCCTCTTCCTCCTGCTGCTCTGTCTCTAGTGCCACATCTATAATTCCCCGTAGAGTGTGTTCCAGCAGGAACACTAAAGGAATTGTGTCACTGATGCATGCACTGTCCCTGCTCACCATCCTCGTTGCCTCCTCAAATGGTGACAGTACAGTGCATGCATCCTTGATCATCAGCCACTTCGGGGGGAAAAACCAAGTTGACCTGAACCTGTCCTTGTGCCATACTCACACAGGTACTTATTGATGACACTCTGCTGCTTGTGCAGACGCTGCAGCATTGCTAATGTCGCGTTCCACCTGGTGGGCATGTCACAGATCAGACGGTTTGTGGGAAGGTGTATTTCTCTTTGAATTTCCACCAGGCGAACACTTGCTGGGAATGACCATCTGAAGTGGCTGCAGACTTTTCTGGCCTGGCTGAGAAGCTCTGCCAGCCCTGGGTACCTGGTTAGGAAACACTGTACCACCAGATTTAGGACGTGTGCTAGGCATGGTACATGCGTCAACTTACCCAGGCATAGGGCGGAGAGAAGGTTGATGCCATTATCTCAGACGACCATTCCTAGCTCACGCTGGCTTGGTGTTAACCATCTCTGCACCTGCCCCTGCAGAGCTGACAGAATTTCTGGCCCGGTGTGGCTCCTGTCCCCTAAACAAACCAGCTCAAGCACAGTATGGCATCATTTTGCTTGAGCCATTGCATAGCCCCTGCCACTTAAACTCGGTTTAACCTGCCACTTCGCCAGAGACAGAGACAGAGAAGGAGGAGGTGGAAGAGGGAGAGGTGGTGGTGGTGGAGCAGACAGACCTCATACAAGCAGCTTTCTGGAGGCATGGTGGATGAACAAGCTCCAACACAGAGCCCCGTCTTGGATCCCTCCCAGCTGCAATCAGAGTCACCCAGTGTGCCGTGAAGGAAATGTAACATGCTGTCCATGCTTGCTTGACCACGTGTCTAAAGTCACATGCACCTTGCTGCTGACTGCCTTTCCCAATGACTCGATAACATTATCTTCCACGTGCTGGTATAGTGCTGGAATGGCCTTCTGTGAAAAGTAATGGCATTTTGGAACCTGCCACTGTGGTACAGCACATTCAGCAAATTCACGGAAGGAAGCAGAGTCCACCAGCTGGAAATGCAGCAGCTGCAATGCGAGTAATTTTGCTAAGCTGGCATTTAGACGCTGTGCTTGGGGATGGTTGGGGCTATATTTTTTCTTACGCTGCAGCAGCTGGAGCAACGTAATCTGACTGCGTAAATGTTCAGCTGATGGGATGCTGTCACATTGTGAGGAAGGATCTGGTACATCCATTACTGTAGCATCATCCCTGTCAGTGGAGGTTGGAGTCAATGACATGGCAGGACATATAGTGGGGGTAGAGACTGGTGAGGAGGACCTACACAAAGTTTTGCACCAACGGGATGCATGGCAGGTGGTCATATGTCGCCTCAAGCACGTCGTACCCTAGCATCCTCTGTCTTTCCCACGCTTGAGCCTCATCTGACACAGATTACAAATAGCAACGGTGCGGTCTGCTGCACATTTCTTAAAGAACTCCCAGACAGCAGAGTTCCTGGATGTGTGCTTTGAGACAACAGTGCTCTGCACCTTAGCAGCTCTGACATCTGATGCCTTGGACTGGCTAGTGCTACGATTGGTCATAGAGGATGTTGTGCCTCGTGTTTGTTGTGCCTCCTGCTCCTCCTCACTTGACTCCTCTATTCGATCAGGCACCCAGGTGGAGTCAGTGACCTCATCATCATTGTCATCTCCCCCTATCTCCTCGTCACTGGAGCCAACTTGGCAGTATGCTGCAGCTGCTGGGGCAACATGAGTGCCAGTTATTTGTGTGTCATCACTGGCACCCCTTCCTCTAGGTTGATTATACTCCCTTGCTCAACCTCAGAGATTGAATCAGAGCACTGTACTTGCTGCGCATCCTCAAGCAGCATGTCACTGTCATTGTAGTCAAACAATTCAGCTGACTCCTCCGTGTATGATAGTGAGGCTACTGCAGGAGTAGCTGTGGACATGGAGGCTGCATTAGATGCTTTGGCAGCTGAGGTGGACTGTAAACCACTACAAGCCTGGCTGGCAGAGGACTCGGAGGATGAGGATGGCCTGGTTAGCCAATCCACCAAATCCTCTGTATGTTGCTGCTGCTGCTTAAGACGGCCAGCACCAGTTAGAAAGGACAAGCATGCCCCTGCAGAGGATGCACCACATCCACGATGACCAGAGGCACAGCCTCCCGACACAGAGGCTGCTTGCCCTCTTATCTGTGCCTCGGAGCGTCTGCCTGTCCTTTTTGGTCTTTCTGACATGGTGAGTGATATATAGATTAAAGATATGCAGAACTCTGATTCAACTTTGTTATCTACATTAAAGATTTCCAGAACTCTGGTATAACTCAGTGAGAAACCCTGATAGCTGGCAGCCAGTGTCAAGACACAGATTAAAATTCCCAGAAACCACCTATAAAGCAGTGAGACCTAGGGATGAGCTGTTCGGTTCGATCGGTTCTGAGTTCGATTCGAACATCGCCGGTTCGCATGTTCGCGAACTACAAACATTTTCGCGTGTTCGCCGCATGTTCGCCCACAATGCACTTTCCACTGGCCTGAAGCCAGAATTTTTCTAACAGAGTTGAATCAGAGTTCTGTATATCTTTAATCTATATATCACTCACCATGTCAGAAAGACCAAAAAGGACAGGCAGACGCTCCCAGACACAGATAAGAGGGCAAGCAGCCTCTGTGTCTGTAGGCTGTGCCTCTGGTCGGCAAGGACGTGGTGCATCCTCTGCAGGGGCACACTTGTCCTTTCTAACTGGTGCTGGCCGTCTTAAGCAGCAGCAACATACAGAGGATTTGGTGGATTGGCTAACCAGGCCATCCTCATCCTCTGAGTCCTCTGCCAGCCAGGCTTGTAGTGGTTTACAGTCCACCTCAGCTGCCAAACATCTAATTCAGCCTCCATGTCCACAGCTACTCCTGCCGTAGCTACTCCTGCCGTGAATTGTTTGACTACAATGACAGTGACATGCTGCTTGAGGATGCACAGCAACAACAGTGCTCTGATTCAAACTCTGAGGTTGAGGAAGGGAGTATAATCAACCTAGAGGAAAGGGGTGCCAGTGACACACAAATAACTGGCACTCATGTTGTTCCAGCAGCTGCAGCATACTGCCAAGTTGGCTGCAGTGATGAGGAGATAGGGGGTGATGATGATGATGAGGTCACTGACTCCACCTGGGTGCCTGATCGAACAGAGGAGTCAAGTGAGGAGGAGGCACAACAAACACGAGGCACAACATCCTCTATGACCAATCGTAGCACTAGCCAGTAGGGATGAGCTGTTCGGGTTCGGACGGTTCGGGGTTCGACCCGAACTTAGCCTGTTCGAGCAGATTGCGAACACCGAACATTTCCGGGTGTTCGCCGCATGTTCGACCACAATGGACCACGATGCATTTTCCCACTGGCCTGAAGCTTGTAATTGGCTACAGCCTTGCACCTGACCACAGGTCTTGTGCAAGACTGGTTCAACACTATGCCAATCACCGCTCAGAGCCCTGATTGGGCAAAGAGCTAAGTCCCACAGCACACTATATAACGTTTCCACGCAGTAACAGTAACCCCTCTGTAGTATTGTGGAAGAATGCAGGGGTGAACCTTGCGGTAGTATATTTAAAAGTTTTTTATCTATTAATGGGCGTCAGTGCACCCAGATATTGTGCCTGTAATGCCAGGCCAGCAAGTATCATCATACAGTAACCCCTCTTTGGTATTGTGGAAGAGTGCAGGGGTGGACCATGTGGTCCTATATTGAAAAGTTTTTGATCTGTTAATGGGCGTCAGTGCACCCAGATATTGTGCCTGTAATGCCAGGCCAGCAAGTATCATCATACAGTAACCCCTCTGTGGTATTGTGGAAGAGTGCAGGGGTGGACCATGTGGTCCTATATTGAAAAGTTTTTGATCTGTTAATGGGCGTCAATACACCCAGATATTGTGCCTTTAATGAAAGGCCAGCAAGTGTCATCATACAGTAACCCCTCTGTGGTAGTGTGGAAGAGTGCAGGGTTGGACCCTGCGGTTCAAAAAATTAAAATGATATAAATCTGGCACAGGCGTCAGTGCAGCCAAATATTGTGTCTTTCATGGCAGCAAGTGCCTTCACACCGTAACCCTTTTGTGGTATTGTGGAAGAGTTCAGTGCTGGAGGTTTTGTGCATGCAGAAGACATCCCCGATCTATTCCATTACGTCAGCATCAGGGGATTGATAACTGCTGATACAGGACTGATTCATTTTTATAAATGTCAGCCGGTCTACAGAGTCGGTGGACAGACGCACTCTTTTGTCTGTGACAAAATCTCCAGCGGCACTGAACGTCCTTTCGGAAAGCACGCTAGATGAAGGGCAACCTAGTAGCTGCATAGCATATTGGCTAAGTTCTGGCCTGTGATCCAATCTCAACACCCAGTAAGCCAGTGGATCATCTGCTGGAAAGGTATCCAGGTCTGCCCTTGCCCCTAGGTAGTCCTGCACCATATGGTGAAGACGTTGGCAAAGAGTGCCTACATTTGACGTCCCTGGGCGTCGAAGACTAAAAAAATTAAAAAATGCATCAGTCAAGCGGCCCTGGCCTTCAACACTATTCCTCTGATCACCCGCAGTCTCAGAAGCACGTGTGTCAGCACTTGGTAATCTACCAGTGCCTGAAAAGGTGTTACACAAGTGTCGCTTTAGAGCGTCCTCAAGTTTTTTCATCCTGTGCTCCCTCTGTGCGGGCAGGATGAGCTCTGCAACTTTACCCTTATATCGTGGATCAAGAAGGGTTGCCAACCAGTAATGATCCCTCTCCTTGATAGCACGAATCCTGGGGTCCTTTAGCAGGCTTTGCATCATTAGGGAGCCCATGCAGCGTAGGTTGGAGGTGACATTAGCTTCCGAGTCTTCCTGGTCAATGAGGATGACCGTATCGTGCACTTCCTCCTCCCAGCCACTCACTAGCCCTTGTGTTTCTGGGCACGCGAAACCCTCCCTTGAGGAATCCCTACCTTCAATGCACCCACTACTTAAATATTCTGCCTCCTCCTCCTCCTCATCCTCCTTCTGTCTGATCTGAGTAGGACCCGCTGGAATGCTGTCTGCGGAAAGACTGGGGCCTTGAGAGCTAGGGAAGGCCTCCTCTTCCTCCTGCTGCTCTGCCTCTAGAGCCACATCTATAATTCCCTGCAGAGTGTGCTCCAGCAGGAACACTAAAGGAATTGTGTCACTGATGCATGCACTGTCCCTGCTCACCATCCTCGTTGCCTCCTCAAATGGTGACAGTACAGTGCATGCATCCTTGATCATCAGCCACTTCGGGGGGGGAAAAAAAACAAGTTGACCTGAACCTGTCCTTGTGCCATACTCACACAGGTACTCGTTGATGGCCCTCTGCTGCTTGTGCAGACGTGTGACAAGACACAGATCACTGGCTGTGTGACAAGACACAGATCACCTCAATTCACAAATGTTTTAAAGAAATTAGTGAGCCCCAAAAAGATTTGCTGGCACAGTGACAAGACACAGAAGATCACCTCAATTCACAAATGTTTTAAAGTTGTAAACCCCAAAAATACTTGCTGGCACAGTGACAAGACACACATCACCTAAATTCCCTGATATTTGGTAGAAAAGAGACCCCCCAGACTCCCCCAGTAATGTGGCAGACCGGCAGTAACAACACACAACTATCTCCTTTGAAATCTCCTCTGAAATGCGTGCAGAATCGGCGCGTGGAAACGTTATATAGTGTGCTGCGGGACTTAGCTCTGTGAGCCCATGATTGGGCAAAATTTGCCCAATCAGGACTCTAAGTCGTGATTGGCATAGTGTTGAACCTGTCTTGCACCAGACCTGTGGTCAGGTGCAAGGCTGTAGCCAATTACGAGCTTCAGGCCAGTGGGAAAATGCATTGTGGTCGAAAATGCGGCGAACACCCGGAAATGTTCGGTGTTCGCGATCTAATCGAACAGGCTACATTCGGGTCGAACTCCAAACCATCCAAACCGAACAGCTCATCCCTAATCAGGTGCAGAGCGCTGTTGTCTCAAAGCACACATCCAGGAACTCTGCTGTCTGGGAGTTCTTTAAGAAATTTGCAGCAGACCGCACCATTGCTATTTGTAATCTACAGTCAGGTCCAGAAATATTGGGACATCAACACAATTCTAACATCTTTGGCTCTATACACCACCACAATGGAGTTGGAATGAAACAAACACAATGTGCTGTAACTGCAGACTGTCAGCTTTAATTTGAGGGTATGTACATCCAACTCAGGTGAACGGTGTAGTGACTTACAGCAGTTTGCAGATGTGCCTCCCACTTGTTAAGGGACCAAAGGTAATGGGACAGAATAATAATCATAAATCACACTTTCCCTTCTTAATACTTGGTTGCAAATCCTTTGCAGTCAATCAGAGCCTTAAGTCTGGAACGCATAGACATCACCAGATGCTGGGTTTCATCCCTGGTGATGCTCTGCCAGGCCTCTACTGCAACTGTCTTCAGTTCCTGCTTGTTCTTGGGGCATTTTCCCTTCAGTTTTGTCTTCAGCAAGTGAAATGCATGCTCAATGGGATTCAGGTCCAGTGATTGACTTGGCCATTGCATAACATTCCACTTCTGTCCCTTTAAAAACTCTTTGGTTGCTTTTGCAGTATGCTTTGGGTCATTGTCCATCTGCACTGTTAAGCGCCATCCAATGAGTTCTGCAGCATTTGGCTGAATGTGAGCAGATAATATTGCCCGAAACACTTCAGAATTCATCCTGCTGCTTTTGTCAGCAGTCACATCATCAATAAATACCAGAGAACCAGTTCCATTGGCATCCATACATGCCCACGCATGACACTACCACCACCATGCTTCACTGATGAGGTGGTATGCTTCGGGTCATGAGCAGTTCCTTTCCTTCAACATACTTTTCTCTTCCCATCACTCTGGTACAAGTTGATCTTCGTCTCATCTGTCCATAAGATCTTGTTCCAGAACTGTTAAGGCTTTGTTAGGTGTTGTTTTGGCAAACTCTAATCTGGCCTTCCTGTTTTTGAGGCTCACCAATGGTTTACATCTTGTGGTGAACCCTCTGTATTTACTTTGGTGAAGTCTTCTCTTGATTGTTGACTTTGACACACATACACATACCTCCTGGAGAGTGTTCTTGATCTGGCCAACTGTTGTGAAGGGTGTTTTCTTCACCAGGGAAAGAATTCTTCATTCACCCACCACAGTTGTTTTCCGTGGTCTCCCGGGTCTTTTGGTGTTGCTGAGCTCACCGGTGTGTTCCCTCTTTTTGAGAATGTTCCAAACAGTTGTTTTGGCCATGCCTAATGTTCTTGCTATCTCTCTGATGGGTTTGTTTTGTTTCTTCAGCCTAATGATGGCTTGTTTCACTGATAGTGTAGGCTCTTTGGATCTCATTTTGAGAGTTGACAGCAACAGATTCCAAATGCAAATAGCACACTTGAAATGAACTCTGGGCCTTTTATCTGAACATTGTAATTGGGGTAATGAGGGAATATCACACACCTGACCATGGAACAGCTGAGAAGCCAATTGTCCCATTACTTTTGGTCCCTTAACAAGTGGGAGGCACATCTGCAAACTGCTGTAAGTCCTACACCGTTCACCTGAGTTGGATGTACACACCCTCAAATTAAAGCTGACAGTCTGCAGCTAAAGCACATTGTGTTTGTTTCATTCCAAATCCATTGTGGTGGTGTATAGAGCCAAAGATGTTAGAATTGTGTCGATGTCCCAATATTTCTGGACCTGACTGTATATCAGATGAGGATCAAGCGCGGGAAAGACATCCCACGCTTGGGTACCACGTGCTTGAGGCGACATATGACCACCTGCCACGCATCTTGTTGGCACAACACTTTGCATAGGTCCTCCTCCTCATCTGTCTCTACCCCCACTATATGTCCTGCCATGTCATTGCCTGCAACCTCCACTGACAAGGACGATGCTACAATAATTGGTGTACCAGGTCTTTCCTCACAATGTGACAGCATCCCATCAGCTGAAGATTTACGCAGTCAGATTATGTTCCCCAGCTGCTGCAGCGTAAGAAAAAATGTAGTCCCAACCATCCCCAAGCACAGCGTCTAAATGCCAGCTTAGCAAAATTACTCGCATTGCAGCTGCTGCCTTTCCAGCTGGTGGACTCTGCTTCTTTCCATGAATTTGCTGAATGTGCTGTACCACAGTGGCATGTTCCAAAACACCATTTCTTTTCATGGAAGGCCATTCCAGCACTATACCAGCACGTGGAAGACAATGTTATGGAGACATTGGGAAAGGCAGTCAGCAGCAAGGTGCACATGACTTTAGGCACGTGGTCCAGCAAGCATGGACAGGCCCATTACATTTCCTTCACGGCACACTGGGTAACTCTGATTGCAGCTGGGAGGGACCCAGGATGGGGCTCTGTGCTGGAGCTTGTTCATCCACCACGCCTCCAGAAAGCTGCTTGTATGAGGTCTGTCTGCTCCACCACCTCTTCCACCTCCTCCTCCTCCTTCTCTGTCTCTGGTGAAGTGGCAGTTAAACCAACGCGTGTCAGGGCTATGCAATGGCTGAAGCAAAAATATGTCATACTGTGCATGAGCTGGTTTGTTTAGGGGACAAGAGCCACACCAGGCCAGAAATTCTGTCAGCTCTGCAGGGGCAGGTGCAGAGATGGTTAACACCACGCCAGCTTCAGCTGGGAAAGGTCACCTGTGATAATGGCAGCAACCTTCTCACCGCCCTACGCCAGGGTAAGTTGACGCATGTACCATGCCTAGTGACACAATTCCTTTAGTGTTCCTGCTGGAGCGCACTCGGCGGGGAATTATAGATGTGGCACTAGAGGCAGAGCAGCAGGAGGAAGAGGAGGCCTTCCCTAGCTCTCAAGGCCCCAGTCTTTATGCAGACAGCATTCCTGCAGGTCCTCAGATCAGACAGGAGGAGGATGAGGAGGAGGAGGAGGAATATTTAAGTAGTGGGGGCATTGAAGGTGGGGATTCCTCAAGGGAGGGTTTTGTGTGCCCAGAAACCCAAGGACTAGTATGTGGCTGTGAGGAGGAAGTGCACGATGGGGTCATCCTCATTGACCAGGAAGACTCGGAAGCTAATGCCACCTCCAACCTACGCTGCATGGGCTCCCTAATGATGCAAAGCCTGCTAAACGACCCCAGGATTCGTGCTATCAAGGAGAGGATCATTACTGGTTGGCAAGCCTTCTTGATCCACCGATACAAGGGTAAAGTTGCAGAGCTCACCCTGCCCGCACAGAGGGAGGACCGGATGAAACAACTTGAGTACGCTCTAAAGCGACACTTGTGTAACATCTTTCCAGGCACTGGTAGGTTACCAAGTGATGACACAGGTGCTTCTGAGGCTGTGGATGATCAGAGGAAGAGCGGTGAAGGCCGGGGCCGCTTGACTGATGCCTTTTTAAATTTTTTTAGTCCACTACGCCCAGGGACGTCAAATGTAGGCACCTATTGCCAGCGTCTTCACCATATGGTGCAGGACTACCTAGGGGCAAGGGCAGACCTGGATACCTTTACAGCAGATGATCCACTAGCTTACTGGGTGTTGAGATTGGATCACTGGCCAGAACTTAGCCAATATGCTATGCAGCTACTAGGTTGCCCTTCATCCAGTGTGCTTTCTGAAAGGACGTTCAGTGCTGCTGGAGGTTTTGTCACAGACAAAAGAGTGCGTCTGTCCACCGACTCTGTAGAACAGCTGACATTTATAAAAATGAATCAGTCCTGGATCAGCAGCTATCAATCCACTGATGCTGACGTAACTGAATAGATTGGGATCTCTTCTGCATTACAAAACCTACACCCCTGCACTTCTTCCACAATAACTCAGGGGTTACGTTGTGAAGGCACTTGCTGGCACCAAGGCCTAATATTTGGGTGCACTGCCACTGACGCCTATACCAGGTTCATATAATTTTATATTGGACCACAGGGTCCAATCCTGCACTCTCCACATACCACAGAGGGGTTACTTATGGTGTGAAGGCACTTGCTGCCACCAAAGGCACAATATTTGGGTGCACTGCCACTGACGCCTATACCAGATTCATATCATTTTAATATTGGACCGCAAGGTCCAACCCTGCACTCTTCCACAATACCACAGAGGGGTTACGGTGTGACGGCACTGTTGCCGACACTAAAGGCCCAATTTTAAAGCACCTACTGTTACTTTCACCCAAAGCCTGCATAAGTTTCACCATAATTTAGCCAAAAAATCACTAAACTTGTTCTGCGTGTCCTAACATGTCTCCTCTTTTCATACAGGCTGCCGCCCCAAACAGTTGTTTATGAATAGATTAAAGGTAAACTATTTACCGTCATTTGAAATGTAATTTTTTTGTTTTTAAATATTCTATACATCCTACAAATCCACCACTTCACGAGCAGGTTATGGGGATCTCCTAGGCACGATATTTGAAGGAATTTTTTGTTTTTATTCTTAACCTTTTTTTTTACTTTTTGTCCTTGTTTCCTGTCCCCCAGGGCACTACCCAAACCCCCATACACCTTTTATGGCAAATATCTTGCATATATGCCCTCTTGGAGGGCGCTCTAAAAATCAAACTTTCGAGTCCCATTGACTTGCATTGAGTTCGGTTCGTGTTCGAGTTTGAACTCGAACTTTTGAAATTGTTCGAGTTTGAATGGGAACCGTACACGGGGGTGTATTGTTAGGCTCATCACTACCCATGATATACCAATACATAGGAAGAATCATCAAGAATAGATGGTAAGGTACTAACATCTATAACTATACTTGTAAATATATGCTTGAAAACACGCTCTCAGAATACAATGCTACAGGGTTAACATGTTTAATATGTGGACATAACCTTTGACCAGGTTTTATTGAGGGGGGTCCGTTTAACAGATGCGGTTAGCAGGGTGGGAAGTCCAGAGACTTTGTGGGCTATAATTAACCAAAAATCAGATTGCTCAGACTTCTAGAAATTCCCTTAACATGCGCAGTAAGTCGTTCACTTTAATGGCGATATCACCAATAACTGCAATGAATCAAAAGGCAGTACCATACCAATTATGGTGTTGATAAGTAATCTGGGCTATGAATTGGATAACGTTAAGTGACGCCTTTGAGTGTTTTGAGATGCCTTTGATGAAGAATATGTAACGCCTTTTTTTGATTCTTTCTTTACACTTTGGGACATAATTTCAACCATACTTGTGTGCATGTGAATCTGTTTTCATCCATGTACTGGTATATGGTGTGGTCCAAGAGAAAGCAGACAGCAGCAGAAACACCTGTTGAGGCCTTAGGGGCCAGCTATTGCCGATTTCTGTATATGGGGGCTTGTCCGGGATGATCTTGTCATGAGTCACACCTCATTTTGTGTACTGTATCTTTCCTGCTCAGCTTTTCAGGTTCAAATACAAGTACTTTGTGGCTGTGATGGTTTAAGTTCGGCATTGTTATCTTAAACAGCGGTATTGTGTAGCAGCTTTGAGTCTTCATTTTTGTAAGTCATTTGTTATTTTTTTGTTTTTCAGTTACTTTCGTCTTTGCTGCCATACATCTGCTGTGTTTTGCTGTTTGTTCCACTTCTGGCTTTTTGACTTATCACATTTATTGCTTTTGCTGATTTATTACGACTGGAAATAGCCACGGATAGCAAAAGTGGGTTGCAGTGTTAAATGTACCATAGAGTAAATACAATATAAAGTAATCTCCAAAGAACATAGCTAGCCAGACCAGATGTGTTATCTGTCCCAAACCCTTACCTAAGGAAACCCCAAAAGCCTTCATATGCCAAATTTATGGCAGGTATCATGTTGATCCTTTTGTGGACCATCTCGGGTCTTGGAGTGAGGCTATGGGACATGCTCTGATCACTCCTATCCTAAAGAAGCCTTCTCTTGAACCCACCACCCTCTCAAACTACAGTCCCATCTCTCTGCTCTCCTTTGCCTCCAAAATCTTAAAACACCTGGTCTATAACCAGCTCACCGGTTATCTCACTGCTAACTCTCTCATTGATCCACACCAGTCCGGCTATCGCTCCCAGCACTCTACTGAAACTGCTCTGACCATGGTGACTAATGAGTTAGTGGCTGCTAAAAGCAAAGGTCACTTCTCCCTCCTTTTCATCTTACTGCTGCATTTGACACTGTTGACCACCCTCTTCTGCTCCTTGCGCTGCGTCAGTGCCTCCGCTCTCTCCTTGTTCTCCTACCTCTCTTCGCTCCTTCAGTGTGTCCTTCACTGGTGCCTCTCCTCCCCCCAACTCCTCTCTCAGTTGGGGAACCTCATGGCTCTATTATGGATCCCCTACTCTTCTCAAACTATACCGCCTCTCTTGGCAACCTCATTTCTTCCTATTGATTTCAATCTATGCTGATGACACACAAATCTACCTTTTCTCTCTCGATCTCTCTCCTTCTGTGCTGGACCGTGTTTCTGCCTGCCTGACAGCTGTCTCTGACTGGGTGGCTTCCCGTTTCCTAAAGCTTAACCTCTCTAAAACTGAACTTCTCATCTTCCCTCCCGCTAAAACTAACATTCCTGCATCCATTACTCGTCAGGTAAATGGTGCCACTATTGCTTCTACCTCACAGATCTGTTGCCTCGGTGTCCTCCTAGACTCTGATCTCTCCTTCACTCCTCACATTCGGTCGCTAACCAAATCCTGCTACTTCCACCTAAAAACAATGCACGCATTCAACCCTGTCTTAATCAAGACTCTGCTAAAATGCTCTTCAAAGCTCTTATTGTCTCCCTCCTAGACTACTGTAACTGTAACATCCTTCTCTCTGGCCTTAAAAGATCCCAGACTCTCCCGCAGTCTGTTATAAATGCCTGTGCCAGGCCCATCCACCTCACCTCCCGCACCTCTTACACCTCACCCCTTTGTCAATCTCTACACTGTCTCCCTGTTTCGTTTAGAATCCAATTCAAAACATTGGTGCTCACGTACAAAGCTCTCTATAACTGCGCCCCTGCCTACATCTCCTCCCTTATTAACAAGTACATCTCATCTCGACCACTTTGCTCTGCCAATGATCTGATGCCATCATCTTCACGTACCCGCGCCCCCAACTCCCACCTTCAGGGCTTCTCCCGAGCTGCCCCCTTTCTATGGAACTCCCTCCCCTGCATCATGAGACTCTACCCATCTCACTCTCTAATCCCCCTTAATTTCTTAATTTCTTACTGCAACCTCCCACCCAGCCCACATGCGCCCCGCTATTTCATATTTTCTATCAAGCCTCACCTAGTGTGTCACCCTTCTAATCTTAGATTGTAAGCTCTTGAGCAGGGTACTCTCTCCTACTTTACTGTGTGTTGAACCTGTCTGCATATTTGTTATTTTTCCCCCATTGTACAGCGCTACAGAACTTGTTAGCACTTTAGAAAAACTTGTAACTGTTCATAATATGCACAATATCTCTGCGCATGATTTTGAGAAATGTGTAAGACACAAGGATGCTGCTGTGCTCCCAACAGGTGCTATAGGTGTGGCAGGCATGAGCATGTATGCGCATGGCATACGTGGATGTGGCAGAGGAATAAGCTGGCAGGGAAGGGGTGATCCACGTGCAGGAAGAGGTTTTGCTTGTTCTCTTCTTCATTCAGTAGAGCTCAGGGGAAGAGGAGCATGTTTTAGTGGTGAACAGGTGTACACTGGTTAAAGGAATGTACTACCTTACAGGTGGAGCAGAACATTCCCTCCAATTACCTTCCTGCTTATTTTCCTCCTCGTCCTCCTCCTCTGCATTCTGATGATAATGCCTCAACCTATCCCGTGCAATGGAAGCCTATTTCCTAGGGCTGTGGGAGGATGGGATCCCTCAAATATTTTCTATCTCGCCTGTCTACTCAATGAAGTGCCCTCCCTATGGTCTCCTATTTGTTAAAAGTGTCCTTATTGATTTTCTGATGGATACCGCGACCAGTCGATCTTCTTTGTCTCAACTACAGTATACAGGCATTGTCTCAAGTCTGAGTGAATCTGCTGTTGGTGTTGAAGGGATCCCATTGACCTGTCTCTTAACCTTCCCTCTTCCTGTTGCAGACAGCCCCGGCCATACGCTTCTGGAACATGCCTTTTTGTTCATACCACATGTCCTTTGAATCTTTCAGAACATGATCTCATGGCAAAATTGTGTTTGACTATTCTCATTGTACTTTTTAGGGAATCTCTTCTCTGATGTCTGGAAATGTGCAAGGATATTTCTCTGGTGCATGTGTTTTAGATCTCACACTGGAAGAGGTAGCAATTCTAAGGAGAAATTTAGCAGCCGCTAGGGAGAAAGGAGGGCAATTAACAGAGTGTTAGAACTTCTTATTTTGACTTCTAACATGACGATATCTGCTTTTTCACAACATGCCTTAATACAACTTTGAGGAATATATGTGACAGCCACAGCTGTATATCTGTATTCTGAAGAGGCAGCTGTTTGTGGGCCTGTGTCTACCTTCCTCTTGAAATGTGAAAGCAGTGTTAAGCAAACCGAGAACTGATAGTCAAATGCCAGCTTGTGGTGCCTTGACCGCTTTACCCACAACACTATGTGGGACATTTATCCACTGATCTGGGTTCCATTGACTGCTCACCATACTGTCACTAGAAATGCAAAAAGGAATTGCTTCATACAGAAGTTGTTAGACAAGGGAACGCTAGAACCTACATTGGCACCTTACAATACACCTATGAATCCAATCCCTAAACCTGGACGCATTGTTTACCAAGTTGAACAAGCTCTTAGGGCAGTGAATGCAGTGGTACAACCCCTTGCACCTATAGTCTCAGTTGTTAATACTATACTCATATACCAGCAGATGCCAAGTGCTTCACCGTCATAGACCTGTGTAATGCCGTTTTCAGTGTTCTGGTTCACCCCAATACCAAACCACTGTTTGCTTTCACGTATAAAGGGACTCAATATACATGGAACAGACTCCCTCAGGGCTTTGTGATTTCCCCCATGGCCTTCTTACTAATTGTGTAAAAGACTCTGCAGCACTAGCATCCTCACTGTGGATCCACCCTCCTACAGTATGTGGGTGATCTCCTCCTGTGTAGTGATGGGCCAAACACCCCCATGTTCGGTTCACATTTGAACACGAACATTTGAAAAAGTTCGAATTTGAACACGATTCGAACTCAATGCAAGTCAATGGGACTCGAACGTTTAATTTTTAGAGTGCCCTCCAAGAGGGCATATATGCAAGATATTTGCCATAAAAAGTGTATGGAGGTCTGGGTAGTGCCCTGGGGGACAGGAAACAAGGACAAAAAGTAAAAAAAAAAGCGTTTTTAAAGGAACAGTGATTTTTCCATGACATAAAGGTTAAGAATAAAAACGACAAATTCCTTCAAATATCGTGCCTAGGAGGTCCCCATAACCTGCCCGTGAAATGGCGGATTTGTAGGATGTATAGAAACATTTAAAAAGGAAAAAATGGCATTTCGAATGATGATAAATGGTTTTCCTTTAATCTATTCATAAACAACTGCTTGGGGCAGCAGCCTGTATGAAAAGATGAGACCTTTTAGGACACGCAGAACAAGTTTAGTGATTTTTTTGGCTAAATTATGGTGAAACTTATGCAGGCTTTGGATGAAAGTAACAACAGGTGCATTAAAATTGCATGAGCATTAACATTTGCTGCGGCGTTCACCACATATTTGTAACGATTCCCCAGGACAGACCTGGTAGGATCCCTGGTAACAGACCTCTAACCCTCCGATCCTTAGGATGGTCAGGACTCAGGACCACTAAACCTAACCTCTAGCAGTCACACAGGCCAGGGAGACCGCACGAACAATATACACCACAGACTGAGATCAATATATGCAGGAATTGGGGTTAATCTAGGGCGTAAGTGCTGCTTTCATGGGTGTATTTAAATCTAACCTTTTAAGGATAGCCAAATAACTGTGGCGACACAGGGGTGTTGAGTCATGGGTGGCACATCGATTTATATGTGTGATGCCAGGTATTTGTGAGGGAAACGTAAGTCTGTTTTGAAGTTCTGCGATTCATATGTGTTGCTGCCACCTGGTGGTGGAATAGCAATCTGTCTCAGTCTCGTAATTTAAGTATGTTGCTGCCACCTGGTGTTCAAAGTCCAGTCTACAGGTGGTGGTTAAATGAGAAAACTGTATCCTAGTTGTTTTTTCTTCCCTCCGTAACAGGTCTGGTTTTTATGCAGAAAAAACAGAGAAAATACATTCCATAGTGCAAACCGTTTTGGGAAGAGAGGAAAATGCAGATGTAACAATAACAAACTCACATGGACGGGAGCCGATATTACTATCACGCTCACTCTATTCGCAATTCTGGCCCATAAAGGTGGCCAATCCCTTCTTTACCCTCGTTCCTCTTCGTGTCCTACGCTCGTCAGTCCGTTGGATTGGGATCCTCACCAGGTGTGTGCTGGAAGCCTCCTGGTGGAACGATATCGCTGCACAGTAATCAACGAGTATAGGGATGTAAGGGTAAACGTAAAGGGGTTTATTAACTGTAAAATTAATACAAAATAAAAAATCCGGGTATCCAGGACGCGTTTTGCCGGTAGGGCCTCTTCAGCTGGATATCCAGCTACTTGGATGTCCGTTTTTTATATACTGTTCGGTACTGCTGTGCTTTGATTGGTTGATCCGGGTTTCCCTTTCGTTTTTGCATGCGCGCTGGGATCTTTGGTGTTGGAAATCATGTGGCCCTTTTCTACCAATCGTTACATCGAGCGTCCGTGTTTATGATTTCTGTCGCTGTTTGAGTAGCAGTATATCGTACAGGATTACAGCGTTATGTAAATACATAAGATAGTGATCATGTCACTAGAGAAAGGAGGTGTGTGTGGAGTTTAGGATATTCTGGTGATTTTTCAATGGGCATGCTCCATTCGTGCACATAGTTTGAGGGGCTTGCTGATTAATCATAGGCAATACTAGAAAATGGGGATATTGATAAATGTTCATATTCAGGAGATCCTGAGTAGTCCCCCTGGAGGATACATATATATATATATATACGGCCCTTTCTTATTGCAGGTTGGTGATCCTACTGACAAGTTATTGGACCCGATATTGGCACATGGGAGGATGGTAATTTCGATTAGAAGATGTGGAAAATGTGGGGGACTTAGGAAGTCTAGGATTTCAGTCTGTTTTAGATGTAGAGTGTATTGGACAGTGTAGGTTTCTGTCATGGGATCTTATATGGTTAAATGGTCTCCCTACTGAAACAGGACCTGGTGAGGTGGGGGGCTTAAAGTCAGAGGGGCTTATTCCCCTGTGGGTGTCTAGAAATCGTAAATGGTGAATATGGGAGGAGATTGGTACGAGGATCAGAGAAAATGGCAGAGCTCGAAGTCTACGTTCAAGCCTTTCGGATGCATGGTGTTGAATTCGTAGATACACTTAATTTCCTCTTGGCCTATCCATTTGGCTAAATCTCCACCTCTTTTCCCATTCTGTATCTTTTTGATGGCCATAAATTCCAGGTTTTTAGGGTTACAGTTGAGCACCTTCTTAAAGTGTGCAGGAACACTATGGGACACCACACCTTTTTCAATATTTCTGATGTGTTCCCTTATTTGTACTCCTAGTGATCTATCTCCTCATCAATGAAGTATATCGGCAAGACCACGAGATCCCTAGGAGTACGAATAAGGGAACACATCAGAAATATTGAAAAAGGTGTGGTACCATAGTGTTCCTGCACATTTTAAGAAGGTGCACAACTGTAACCGTAGGACACGAGCGTAGGACACGAGGAGGAACGAGGGTAAAGAAGGGATTGGCCACCTTTATGGGCCAGAATTGCGAATAGAGTGAGCGTGATAGTAATATCGGCTCCCACCCATAAGAGTTTGTTATTGTTACATCCGCATTTTCCTCTCTTCCCAAAACGGTTTGCACTATGGAATGTATTGTCTTTGTTTTTTTCTGCGTAAAAACCGGACCTGTTACGGAGGGAAAAAAAAACAACTAGGATACAGTTTTCTCATTTAACCACCACCTGTAGACTGGACTTCGAACACCAGGTGGCAGCAACATACTTAAATTACGAGACTGAGACAGATTGCTATTCCACCACCAGGTGGCAGCAACACATACGAATCGCAGAACTTCAAAACAGACTTATGTTTCCCTCACAAATACCTGGCATCACACATATAAATCGATGTGCCACCCATGACTTAGGCTAGGGTCAGACTGAGGCAGTGCGAACGCGCGTGCAGCCGCACTTAATCACGGCCGCACTAGCAGCAGATGCCGGGCAATGACGGCCAATATACGAAGTACGGTCGCACAAAAGTCCGGCTGCGCAACGCAAGTGGAAAACGAACGCATTTTTTCGAGAACGTGAAACCGCAGGTACTGACGTACAGAGTGCGCTGCGTCCGCTAGCGGCGTGTGTGCGTGATTAGGAGACGTCAGATGCTGCTAATGTCCGGCCAACATAACGTCCAGACACAAAAAGAGTTTTATTGATGATCGTACAAAATCACGGACGAAAATGCGCATAGTATGACCACTATCACGTATTCTGTGAAAAAATACGTCCATTCGTTCGAACGCACTTTTTCACAGACAACATAAAAATGCGTTCGTCTGACCCTAGCCTTAACACCCCCATGTTGCCACAGTTATTTGACTATCCCTTAAAAGGTTAAATTTAAATACACCCGTGAAAGCAGCACTTACGCCCTAGATCGACCCCAATTCCTGCATACAATACCCGGCAATAGCAGTGCATTTCCCTACTATCTTAGGCAAGCAGCAGCATACATGGTATACTGTAGAACCGGCGCCCCTATAGGGTACTCTATCCCTTTTTTTCTACTGAGATCAATATATGTTTGTACTGCGCTATAGTATATGGCAGGATGGAAGCGCACCAGCAGTAACAAGCAGCGGAATATACCAGACAGGGGCGCAGAGTGAGAGTAGTTGTTATAACAAAACCGGGGCAGCAACGTTTAGGCACTTGTACTGCGCTACTGTAGATGGTGAGAATCGGCGAACACCAGTAGCAACAGGAGGCAAACAGAACAGGCAGGGAGTACACAGAGAGAATAGTCAAATGACAGGCAAAGGCGGCAACAGATCGGGTCCTCAGAACAAGCAGGGTAAGTAACAAATATACTTCTGAGAAGATACGCTATTAGTATAGCGAGGAAGCCGGCTGCGCATTTTGCATTGCTCCCTCTACACTAATAGCGTATCTTCTCAGAAGCTTCACACAGCGTGCTGGTGTATGGAGCGTCTAAAAGCGTGGGAGACGGGAGGCTGCGCTTGTTGCTGGATGTGTCGCTTAGATGTGGATGTGTTGCTTAGAAATGTGTCGCCTTACCTTAGCCTGGTGGTTAGTCAGTGGAGGCTCCCTGGATCCTGGTTGTGGGGGGGTCTGCCGTGGCTTCAGGTGCAGTGGCTCCCTCCCTGCGTCACCTCTCTGCCACATGCACCCAGCCAGCCAGCCCACACAGTCGCAGCTCTGTCATCCGGCGGCCACATGCTCCTCAAGGGATCCTTGGGAGGCCCCGGCGGGCTGCCCTCTACAGTGCCTGATTAGAAGGCCTCGTCTGCCTGATGTTTTAGCAACAAGATTGTTTTGGGTGTTATGCTCTCCCATGGCCAACACAGGTTAATGCCTGACCACAATCAGACCCTCAGTGACCTACATAAACCCCAAACCAAAACTGCTCTGCTCTCCTTCCTAGTGATGGTCACCTACTGCTGCTAATAGATACCAGACTGTTCGTTCTATGACCTGTTTTGCACCCAGCTGCTCACCCGGATGCCCCTGAACACTTGACGAGGACAGAGGAAATGATTAAGGTATACCAGATGCTGAAATCTGCTCTCTGCTTTGCCCCTGTCCTGGAACTGCCTAAATACAAGCTGCCTCATCATCTCTATTGTGTGGAGGGGGTGATATGGTAGCGGGTGTACTGGCACAGTAGGATGATTTAGGGTACAGGCATTAGACGTGTGCATTTCGAATCGTCAAAATTTTGTTTTTGTCCGAGATTTGCACTATCATTAATTTTTTTCGTTTTCGAAAAACGTAATATCAGCTGTCCTATATAACGAATCGGCTGAAATTACGAAACGCAGTAGATTAAAAAATTATCCAAAACTATATCAAACAGACCAAAAATTATCCGAAAACATCTCAAACGGAACAAAAATTATCCGAAATGAGAAAAATGGAAGGAAAATGACCCAAAACGGAACAAAATATTCCAAAACGAAAAACAAAAAAAAGGAATGAAAATGACACAAAACTAAAAATCTGCTCTCTGCTTTGCCCCTGACCTGAAACTGCCTAACTACAAGCTGCCTTTTCATCTCTGTTGTGTGGAATGGGTGTGTAGCGGGTGTACTGGCACAGTAGGATGATTCAGGGTACAGGCCAGTATACATGTGCATTTCGTATCGTCAAAATTTCGTTTTTTGAGATTCGCATTTTCCTTAGTTTTTTTCATTTTTGAAAATCGGCTGTCCGATGTAACGAATCGGCCAAAATTACAAATCTTGGTTGATTCAAAAACGATATCAAACGGACCAAAAATTATCTGAAAAGATATATTCCTGCGTTATATGGCAGACTGTGGTTTTCGTCATATTTTGGTGCCTCACAGTATCTATGATCAGCTGCACGCTTACCATTTACTACCAGTCAGGAGGTCTATGTGTCGTGCATGAAGTGTCGAGATGAGAAAAGCATGAATCTCCATGGGAAAAACACAACTGGCACTATTGCAATCTTAACGCTAACGTTAGCGATCAGCTATGTGAGCATTATTGTTAGGTTACATGGCCCTAGTTACATGGCCCTTAATACAATCTGTGCGCTTACGGATTAAAAAACCTGTTAGCGCTTACATGGCCCTAGTGCAGGCCGCCCTTAATACAATCTGTGCGTTTACAGATTAAAAAACCTGTTAGCGCTTACATGGCCCTAGTGCAGGCCGCCCTTAATACAATCTGTGCGTTTACGGATTAAAAAACCTGTTAGCGCATCAGAGATTTCACTTTTTAGCACAAGCTTACTGTACTTTGCGCTCCCTATGCTTAACATGGGGAGCGCAAAGAGTATTTAGCGTTAGGATTACAATTTCCTAACACTAATTATGCTCTGCTGTGGTTAACTGAAACGTTAACCACAGCTAGAAGCTGGTGCTAACTGGACCATCTGGACCTATATGGGTTAACATATCCATCTGAGTTGAAAGACTTGAACTGCTCAAAAATTGTAATTGTGTCAATAAACTATATTTTTTATTTTTGATTATTCCCATTGTATTTTCTATTTATTATTTTTTGTGGGAAACGGAAAAAAGCAAAGATTAAAAATATATATAATGCATTACTATCCCCAGTATTGCATTAATAATTTGGCAGAACAAAGTACAATAGACAATGGAACTTATTATCAACATACACGACGAGATTCCATAGTTACCTATGGGGTATCTTGGAGGAAAATTCCAAAGTTGTGCCAGTCAATAACTAAAGAACTAAAATCAATAGCAAGATTTAACAGATAATTATGATAGTTTTCTTTTTCTTCATTTTCCAATGAGCTTACCCTGGTTTCTTTCGTGCATAATCCATGAAAAGTTAAAATGTAAAGATATTTTATCAATGTACTGTATTTTGAACATAAAAACATTAATAAAATTTTATTAAACCCAGGACATACTTGAAAATGAGAGAAATCTCAATGTATCCTTCCTGGTAAAATCCTTTATAAATAAATAAATAAAATAGTATTTTAAAACTGGGACTGTTAGGACACAATAAAATAGATTAAATCTATTGAAAAAATAATAGTTTTTGTTTTTTTATTTAAAATTTTTTTTTCTTTAAAGTGAACCTGGATTGAACTATCAAGGCAACCCTCAACAATAAATATGGCGTTGTTAAGCCTCTTCAGGAAGGCTTTCTCAGTAATCTCATAGAACCTGTCTGTCACATGTAGTAACCAAAACAAGATTTATGACATTACTGAGGACAAGCAGTGGTGCTAGTGAGTCTCTGCTCAGATCTCATAAGGTATTGCCTTGATGGAGCCATAAAGTCTGAGATACACTAAGCGTGACGCAATGCGCAGCACCTGTAGGCAGCGACGTGTGTTGAGATGCGCTCAGTGTGTCCAAGTTTTTCCATCTGCCTTGTTCAGGCTGCATCATGAAGCCACGCTGAACGACAGGAGTTGGAAAAATCCAACTTTACCCTCGGCGGGGCAGCACAATGAGTGGGGCAGGATCTGCAGCACACAGAACATGCGCCATGTCCTGTAGATCCCTCCCACCTACCATCGCAGCACTTCACTGAGGGGCAGAGCTACAGAAACCGCCTAATGCTGCTCGACTCTGGCTGTCAAAGTGGCGATTTCAAGGTCTGCTCTGAGGTCTGTGTGAGCATGATATGGTCTGAGTGGGCATGATATGGTCTGAGGTCTGAGTGGGCATGATATGGTATATACTGTATTATATATATATATATATATATCATATCCAAAAGACTGGCGCTCCTGGGACTTTTCAGCAAACAAAACAATTTGTTATATGTGCTAAGAATTGTTAACTTTTCAGAAATTCCACACTTCTTTCATGAAGACATGAGGGCAAGAAATATATATACAGTCAGGTCCGTAAATATTGGGACATCGACTCAATTCTAACATCTTTGGCTCTATACACCACCACAATGGAGTTGGAATAAAACAAACAAAATGTGCTTTAACTGCAGATGCAGACTGTCAGCTTTAATTTGAGGGTATGTACATCCAATTCAGGTGAACGGTGTAGGACTTACAGCAGTTTGAAGATGTGCCTCCCACTTGTTAAGGGACCAAAAGTAATGGGACAATTGGTTTCTCAGCTGTTCCATGGCCAAGTGTGTGATATTCCCTCATTACCCCAATTACAATGTGCAGATAAAAGGCCCAGAGTTCATTTCAAGTGTGCTATTTGCATTTGGAATCTGTTGCTGTCAACTCTCAAGATGAGATCCAAAGAACTGTCACTATCAGTGAAGCAAGCCATCATTAGGCTGAAGAAACAAAACAAACCGATCAGAGAGATAGCAAGAACATTAGGCGTGGCCAAAACAACTGTTTGGAACATTCTCAAAAAGAAGGAATGCACCGGTGAGCTCAGCAACACCAAAAGACCAAGGAGACCACGGAAAACAACTGTGGTGGATGACCGAAGAATTCTTTCCTTGGTGAAGAAAACACCCTTCACAACAGTTGGCCAGATCAAGAACACTCTCCAGGAGGTAGGTGTATGTGTGTCAAAGTCAACAATCAAGAGAAGACTTCACCAGAGTGAATACAGAGGGTTCACCACAAGATGTAAACCATTGGTGAGCTTTAAAAACAGGAAGGCCAGATTAGAGTTTGCCAAACAACACCTAACAAAGCCTTCACAGTTCTGGAACAAGATCCTATGGACAGATGAGACCAAGATCAACTTGTACCAGAGTGATGGGAAGAGAAGAGTATGGAGAAGGAAAGGAACTGCTCATGATCCTAAGCTAATCACCTCATCAGTGAAGCATGGTGGTGGTAGTGTCATGGCGTGGGCATGTATGGCTGCCAATGGAGCTGGTTCTCTTGTATTTATTGATGATGTGACTGCTGACAAAAGCAGCAGGATGATTTCTGAAGTGTTTCGGGCAATATTATCTGCTCACATTCAGTCAAATGCTGCAGAACTCATTGGACGGTGCTTCACAGTGCAGATGGACAATGACCCAAAGCATACTGCAAAAGCAACCAAAGAGTTTTTGAAGGGACAGAAGTGGAATGTTATGCAATGGTCAAGTCAATCACCTGACCTGAATCCCATTGAGCATGCATTTCACTTGCTGAAGACAAAACTGAAGGGAAAATGCTAGGGATGTGCGTTTTCGGATTCGGCCGATTTTCCGAATCGGATCGGACCCAAAAACCGACATATCCGAAAAGTTTTCCGAGCCAAAACGAAATATTTTCGGAATTTTCGAATGGACTTGAAATGTGTCAAATCGAAATTTATTTTTGCTCTATTCATGATTTCGGTTCCATTCGTGATTTCGGTTCCATTTCGGTAATTCTGGACATCGTATATTTAACTATTATCGGTTATATCGCCGATTCTGTAAATTTTGTATTTGTAAATGCGTATCACTTGTTTTTGTTTCCAATGATCCGATAATTCTGTCGATACGATAATTCCTTCATAATCGGGTCGGATCCGATTCGTCCGCGGGTCGCGCAATGCGCGCGCGCGGATGTCGTAACTTTATTGAGCCAGTTTTGACAACTTTTTTGACAGGCCAAAAAATATTGATTTTATTTATCATGGCTGAAAGAAGTAGACACGAGTCCCATTCGGACACCTCCTCATCTGCTTCCACCCCAGAGACACCACCCAGGAAGAAGCGGGCCAGCAACATGGCATTTGAGGAGATGTTGGAGCTGGTCCGCATTTTTGATTACAAAGATTATGACTGCCGTAAGGGCCCTTACGGCAGGAAGAATAACACCCGCAAGGATCGTATCCTTGACAAGCTCCGAACCACCATCCTGGAGCTGTTCGGGAAGAACCGGACAAAGGACCAGCTCCGAAAACGCTGGTCCGACCTCAAGACACGCGAGCAGGAGCAGCTGAGGCACATCCGTCGCGTCATAACCAAACGTAAGTGTCATGTTATATTGTAAAGCGCTGCGCAAACTGTTGGCGCTATATAAATCCTGTATAATAATAATAATGTGCTTGCATGTGCTAATGTGCACAGAAATATGTTGATTTATATAGTCCTTTTTTCATGCAATGTGATTGTGTATAGCTTTGCGTTTCACTTTTCACAACTCGTCATACATGCATTTTTGCCATAGCTCTTCTTTTTTGTGATTTTACGTATTCGTGAAAATTGTGATATTTGATGTATGTAGATGAAGTTACAATGCTGGATTTCTTTTGGCAATGTGTGTACTGTAGTGTGCTGGAGGGGAGGTTGTTGTGATTGAGTGATGCATACGAGATGACCCTCAGCTTGCCCAATATTGGCTTCCACCTGCGCATCAACAAAAATCTCTGCGTCTCTGCTAAGTGGTAGGATGGGACATGTAGTTCTTCTGAAGGTGCATCCAAACAGAGCCGCGTTCAATACATCCTCAGCAGCTGCTGAATTGTTGCAGCGCAGCAATTCAGTTTGCTGCAGCAGTTTCATTATTGAACGCTTTAGATGCAAATTTCAAAACAAAATGGCGGATTTCTGTTGTTTCTGCAATATCCACAGTTTTATTAGCAGAAACTGAAAGTGAAACTGAGGCTGAGGCCTTCTATAAAATAACTAAAAGCAGTCAGCACAATGTGTTTTTTATGCACACAACACAAATAATAGTTTTTATTGAATAAACGTAATGTTTACTTCTGAAAAAAATATATAATTGAACGGTAATATATGTCTATGTGCAGAGGAAATAAATAAATATTTTGTGACTTTAGAACTATGAGATGGGAGTAGTGGTGGGTCAAGCTGGTAGTGCTAGTGGGTAGTGGAGGGGTGTCGCAATACTTTCGGCAATATATTGTATAGATATACCATTTTTTCCAGTCTGCATTATTTACGTGTTATTTTTTGGATTTGGCAGAAGACAGGAAGAAGGCAGCATCTGCCCCGGCGGGCACCAGTGCCCCAGTGGAGGAGGAGCCACGGGCGACCACCAGCGCTGGTATATACTGTTTTATTTTGCAACGACTTTTGGTCAAAAACAGAAACATTTTTTGTTTACTGTATTTTAATTTCATTTTTTTATGTATAGCACAAGAGGAGCAGGAGGAGGAAGAGGAGGAGCAGGAGGAGGGCGATGGAGAGAGGGAGTCGGAGCCGCAGCAGGAGGCCGCGAGTCCAGGTTTTTTTTTTACTGCTGTATTTTGCATCGACTTTTGTTCAAAAATAAATCAGTTTTGTTGTTTACTGTATTTTTTATTTCTTTAATTTCTTAGATATAGCACCGGAAGAGATACTGACGGTTGTGGTGGAGGAGGAGAAGTCGGAGGAGTCGGAGGAGTCGGAGCCTCAGGAGGCCACCAGCTCTGGTATATACTACTGTTATATTTTTTCAAGACTTTCAGTCAAAAATAGAAACCTGCTTTACTTACTGTATTTTCCTTCTTTCATTTATTGGATATATAGAAGGAGAAGCCAGACCGGACAGGTCAAGTGTCAGGAGGATGAGGAATAATAGGATGGCGATCGGCGAGCTACGCCTGGCTGTCACCAACATAGATGCCATCCAGGAGTTGCTCCAGGAGTTAAGGGAGCATATTAACAATGCCGCTCACATCCTGGAGTGGCAGTGAGACCAGCCTCCTCCTCTCCTATGTTTGTTTGTCCCCCTGTTGGGCAGTTTGCCATCCGTGGCATGTTGTAAATAAATTTTCTATTTTTTTCTATATTTTCCTGTTTGTGTGCGTTGCTTTTCCTTACTTAATAAGTCAATATGTATTGCTTGGTTTCCACACTGTTAAAATTATATGTACATAAATTTATTGACATTTCAATGGACCCTTTGTCATAAATTTCTCAACATATTTGTGGCCATGAATGTGACTGTGCACATTCTACACTGCCTGCCTGGCCAAAAAATGTCACACACTAACACAACCTTGTTGTACTGCCTTGAGATTTGATTACCGACGTGGTCTGGTTTTGTTAAGCTTAGGCAATGTCACAACAACATGGATTTTTGTCCACAGTCACATTCATTGTATAACCAAGAATTTATCAAAAAATATTGATGGCAGCACTGCGTGAAGTCTTCTCCGACACAACCCAAAGATCCTTAGTGCGGCTCAGGTCTAGTTTATTTGTCCCTGTTTGCAGCTTCACGCAACACCTCCTCCCAGCTATGTGCTCTCTCTCTCCCACCGCTGCCCGCTAAGACGCTGCCCGCCAACATGGTCACGTCTTTGCAGGAAGACAACAGCATGGGGGAACGGCAGCTGCCGACAGTCCCAAGACCTCGTCACAATGACGTCAGTTCTGGAGTTAACCCCTAACTGCGACCAATGGTGGAGATAGGGGGTTCATTGGAACCCCCTATCTCCCTATCCGCGGCAGCTATCGGTTGGTAAATGTTTGGTATCTTTGGATCGACCAGAGCATGGCCTTTCCAACAATACCAAACATGACAATGTTAAAAATTATAAAAAATTAAAATATAAAAAAAAATAAACAGGTTTTTTGTTTTGTTTTGTTAATGCAGCAATATTGTTCCCATTTCAATTATAATGTGAACAATGATGCTGCACTAAGGATTTTTGTATGGGGTGCGTTTGTTAAAAATAGTGTAATTTTCACCCAAAAAAATATAACAAGTCCCCATTTCAATTTTTTTTTAACAAACGCAACTCATAAAATATAACCGCAAACACTCGCTTGTTAAAATGTGAAAAAAACACTTTACACCTTGTAAAACAAACATTGAAAATTCTAATTTTATTGCATTTTTTGTTATAATATACAGACAGGACATGACGCATACATATGATAATGATATATTATGAATCATCTGCCGAGTCTGCCGGAAAGAACGATATATAACATGTCTGGGTCATATTATAAAATAAGGCTTCAAAAAACGCATTTAAACAAGAGGAGCGAAACTGTTAAAAATTAGCTCAGCAGCAGACCGCACACAGGCGTGAAGGGAAGCCGTGAAATGCCTCAGCAGCGAAAGGGTTAATTTTTTTTTGTCTGTTTTAAATCATTTTATTTGTTTGGTTTTTTTCGTTTCAGATCATTTTGATCAACTATTTTTCCGTTTTAAAACCTTTTGTTCTGGGTTTTTATTTTTAAAGTCAGACCATTCGGGTCAGTTTAGCATTTTTTAAATCGTTTTGTTCATTTTTTTTGTTCCTTGGCTTTCATAGAATTTTTTTAATGTGATTAAATAAAGTTGTGAAATGTATATTCATAAGAAAAAAAGGATCTTTATTTAATAAAAGAATAACACGATAGAATCGCCAGAATTATCGTATCGAGAGAATGAATTATCGGATCCGAAAAACAAACCAAAAATTTATTATAAAAAAATATATAAAGTATAAAAAAGTAAACCATAGTAGTTTACGTCAAAATGAATAGAGTTAGACACTTTGAAACGAGGAGAACAGACGTTCCGAAAAAAACGAAAATTTCCGAAATCATGAAAAGTCGATACAAAAAACGAGCAAAGTGACCCGAAAAATGGTCGATATTCAGAAAAAAAAATGTACACGAAAAACGAGCCGAACCGAACCGAATCGAAACAGAAATCTGTCGAAACGAGCCGAATCGAAAATTTTAAACATCCGAACAAATCGAACCGAATCGAACCGAAAAAAAAATCAGTGCACAAGCCTAGAAAATGCCCCAAGAACAAGCAGGAACTGAAGACAGTTGCAGAAGAGGCCTGGCAGAGCATGACCAGGGATGAAACCCAGCGTCTGGTGATGTCTATGCGTTCCAGACTTCAGGCTGTGATTGACTGCAAAGGATTTGCCACCAAGTATTAACCACTTGAATGCTAAGGACGCGCTCAGCGCGTCCTCAGCATTCCCGCTGGTATGCGGAGGACGCGCTGAGCGCGTCCTCGCATCGGGGTCAGCGTTCGGCCGGGTTCCGGCCGATCGCTGGCCCCTCCGGTGCGGGCTGACATCCTGGATGTCAGCCCGGCATCCGGACCAGCAGCCGCCAACATTAGGTGTCATCGCGGGGGCGCGATGACACCTAATTCAGGCGCCCCCCCCGCATGTGCGGAGGAGGCGCCTGAAAGGGAGGGGGGGAGGTCCTTCGGACCTCTCTCCCTCCCGATCGGCGGCGCACAGGGGCTTAACCCAGGCATCATTTGGAAGGGCACAGCCTGCCCTTCCAAATGATGCCTGGCATTAACCCCTGGGGAGCTGGATCGCGAATCGGCGCTGAAAAGCGCCGGTTCGCGATCCTTCCCGGGAGCTGGCCGACATCTTGGATGTCGGCCAAGCTTCCGGGAACTCCCCCAGAGGACTGGCGTCATCGTGCGTAGCACGATGACGCCAGTCCTACAGTTAACCCCTAACTGCCACCAAGTGTGGAGATAGGGAGTTCCAATGAACTCCCTATCTCCCGATCTGTGGCAGTTAGGGGTTAAATTTTGGTATCGTTGGATCGGCCAGAGCATGGCCGTTCCAACGATACCAAACATGAAAGTTAAAAATTTTGTAAAAAAAAAAAAAAAGAAAAAGAAAAATAAAAAAAAATTAAAAAAAAAAATTAAAAAAAAAAAAATAGACACTTTTTTTTATTTTTTTTGGTTTGTTAGTGTAGCAATATTGTTCCCATTTCAATTATAATGTGAACAATGATGCTGCACTAACGATTTTTGTATGCGGTGCGTTTGTTAAAAATAGTGTCATTTTCCCCAAAAAAAAATGTAACGAGACCCCATCTCTAATTTTTTTAACAAGCGCACCCCATACAAAATATAACCGCAATTGCTCGCATGTTAAAATGTGAAAAAAAACACTTTACACATTGTAAATTATTGAAAATACATATTTTATTGCATTTTTTGTTATAATATACAGACGTGACATAACGTATACATATAATAATGACATATTATGAATCTACCGAGTCTGACGGAAAGAACGATATATAATATGTCGGTGTCATATACTAAAATAAGCCTTAAAAACACGTTTAAACATGATGCGCAAAACAGGTAAAAAATGACCTCAGCACAGGGGCGGGAAAAGCCTCAGCAGCGAAAGGGTTAAGAAGGGAAAGTTTGATTTATGATTATTATTCTGTCCCATTACTTTTGGTCCCTTAACAAGTGGGAGGCACATCTGCAAACTGCTGTAAGTCCTACACCGTTCACCTGAGATGGATGTACATACCCTCAAATTAAAGCTGACAGTCTGCAGTTAAAGCACATTGTATTTGTTTCATTCCAACTCCATTGTGGTGGTGTATAGAGCCAAAGATGTTAGAATTGTGTCGACGTCCCAATATTTCTGGACCTGACTGTATATATTTTGTAGAAAGGATTTTACCAAGGAAGGATACATTGAGATTTCTCTTGTTTTAAAGTATGTCCTAGGTGGCGAGTATGTACCGTTAGGTGTCTTGCCCAAGGACACTTACTGGAGAGGTGCTCTTGCCGAAATCGACTCCATGTCTCCACAGACTCTCTCCACGCAGAGCAGTGATGTTACTTCTACTCCACCCAGCCGGCACGAATATCTGATAAATATACATTATATATGTTACGGGTAAAGCCCGAAGTGCGGTCAATCCTAGGATTACCCGGTTAATCCTGACATTACCCAAACCCGCTGGGTAAAGCTGCAAAAAAATGAAAATTCCGGACTTTACCCGGGTGATTTTAGGACTACCCAACTGCCCTTGGGTAACGGTCTGGAAGAGCTGAAAAATCCACACTTTACCTGGATAATGTGCAAGTCTGAAGCTTCACCCGAGTAATCTGAGGACTATCCACAGCTTCGCCTGTGTAATCTGCAGAGCATCCAACCCCGCTTGGGTAACAGTCAATTTTTTGCTATTATCTATGGATATTATAAACGAAAATGGCAAAAGACAAACATTAAAACCGTATTGAGGAAAGAACGAATATAGAGGGCGACGGGATGTGTTTCTTAAATGAATGTGAAAACAGTTACGTGATCTTTATTATGTGTCATGTGTGCTAATACATCGTTTGTAAAACATAACCGTCAGGTTACTCTTTATATAATATCTTTATCTCCGTAAATTGAGTTTTCCTCGGAATTCAGTCACCTGTAACCTGCTGAAAACCCCAAAAAAGCCGAGTACCCAGCTTGGTTTGGATACTTTGCAGATTACCCGGATGAAGTGCGGATGTTTCGTTGCACATCACACTTTATCCATCAGCACTCCGGTATTGTGCGAATTACCCGGTTAAAACAGTGCAGAAAACCGGGGTATCCAGGGGCCTCTGGATACTTTTCAGATTACCCAGGTAAAGTCAGAAATTTAATTTCACTTCGGACTTTTGCTAATGACGCCTGGGTAATTCTAGGATTAACCAGGTAATCCTAGGATTAACCGCACTTCGGGCTTTACCCGTAACATATATGTATACTATGATACCAGCAATCACATGTGTAAATGCATTGTAAATGGTCAAGAGTAATTTCAGGGAACTATGTAACAAAAAAAGAAACATCACACTACATAGTGGTTACTCTGTTTGTTTCTTTTTTTATGAAATTTATTCTACCAGGTACAAACAGGGAATTCATTGATATCAAGTATCAAATCTTTTTTATAAAATAAGTTATTTTTAACAATTATTAATCTCAATAATATTACTCAAAAATGGTTTATGCATGTTTTGTTTAATTGTTGATGGAGTGTCTTAAGGAACTATGTCATTAATTTGAAACCCATTTTACGGATGTTGTTCCGTTTGACACGATTCTTTAGGTCCTCATGGGACTAGTACAGATTTAAGATCCATCAATTACAAGGAGGTATTCACTGAATTTACATTGCATATGTTCCCTTCAGTTTTTACTAAAGTGTGACTTGCTTTGAATTTTTTTCAGCAATCTGTTTCTTTTATTTTCTGTCGCTCTTGGATGCCATCCACATTCGCTAATCTCCTCTCTCCCTTCTGGTCTTGTCTTTATTTCTTGGCATTTCATTCTTTAATAACAGCATAATTGTGTTTCTGGTCATGTACTGAAGTATAGATCTTATTTTGAAGCCAAGTAATTCCCTTGATCCAATAAACTAAACAACCTGAATGCACATTATACTTACTATAGGTCATCTGAAAGTATTTTGCCAGATACAAGTAAAGATAAGATGAAGATTAGGCAAAAAACATTAGGCTAGATTCATTGAATCGTGTTAATTGATTTAATTCTGCATTATTGTCCACAAGAACCGCAGAAGTCAATTCAAGTTTAACAATTGGAAATACTGGTGTAGCAAATTTAAAAAAAAAAATTCTAAAAGCTCTCGAGCAGGGTTCTCTCTCCTACTGTTCGGTGTGTTTTACATGTATGTATATTTGTTATTCTATGTCACCCATTATACAGCACTACAGAATTTATTATCACTTTATAAATACTTTTAATTGTACTGTAACTGTAAAAGGTCTTTTTCTCTCTCTCTCTCTCTCTATATATATATATATATATATATATATATATAAATCCACTGCATACAGCACTCTCCATATTACCGTTCATTGCCCGGTGCAATCCAGTTGAAGTATATAGAATTAGGCAATAGAGGATGCACTCACGGTCTTCCAAACAAATATAAAGAATTTATTTTACAAACTCACATGGACATCAACGTTTCGGCTCGCAGAGCCTTTTTCAAGATATATATATAATACAAAACAGCAGAAGGTTGCACTCAACCTCAAAACTAAGCAGGTACATGTAAGACATTAAACTCAAAACACCAAGAAAGAGCACTCCATGTTATTGACCACCTTCTTCCATCCTTTTCTGTGGCAAAAAAAGCACAGTTTTAAAAATGTTAAAATAACCTGACCGAGGTAAAATAATGGGGATTCAGTTCACAACGTATGATAGCTCTAATTGGAGCAGAAAGGAACTGTATAAAAAAGATGGTTTGCATCTTACTCATAGGGGAACATATGTTCTCAGTGAGAAGTTCAAAGGTTTCACAAAGGAATATTTAAACTAGAAGGGGGGGACAAAAGGGTAAAAAACAATCTGCCCGATTGTCCCCCAAAACTAAATCGGAGGGTGCAAGCAACATGCGAGGTAAAAAATGACAAGCTCAGAGTCGTGTCTATAAATGCTCGCAGTTTAGTCAATAAAATCAATGAACTGGAGGCAATGATGGCAGCTGAAAAAGTAGATTTAGTGGCGGTTACTGAGACATGGTTCAGTGAGAAAAATAACTGGGACATAACAATACTGGGGTACTCTTTATATAGAAAAGACAGAGAAGGTAGGAAAGGACATGTGAAAAACAACATAAAAACGAACCAAATAAAAATGAGCGAGGTGAACATAGAGTCAGTTTGGGTTACGCTAACATTTGGCAATCATACAGTAGCTCGTGTAGGTGTGATCTATAGACCCCCTGGACAAGTAGAAGAGCTAGATAATCTGCTGGTTGAGGAAATAGCCAAAATGGCAATGAAGGGGGAAGTTATTATCATGGGGGACTTTAATCTTCCTGATGTGAACTGGAAAACCAAAACAGCTGGGTGCACCAGGAGTACAAATATTCTAAACTCCTTACTGGGATTATCTCTAACACAAGTAGTTGAGGAGCCAACCCGTAAAGAGGTCATATTGGATTTAATACTCACAAATGGAGGTTTGGTATCGGACGTTGTTGTAGGTGTAAATTTGGGATCTAGTGATCACCAGTCAGTGTGGTTTAATATAAGAACAGGGATGGAGCCGCACCACACAAAAACAAAAGTTTTAGACTTTAAAAAAACAGATTTTTCTACAATGAGATTTTGTGTGAAGGAGTCATTATCAGACTGGAGGAGTTTAAAGGGAGTCCAGGAGAAATGGGATTATTTAAAGGAAGCATTATTGAAGGCCACAGGAAAAAAGTTTTCGTTTTGTTTCCGTATCGACTTTTTTTCGTAATTTCGGAAATTTTCGTGTTTTTCTGAACATCTGTTCTCCTCGTTTCAAAGTGTCTATTCGTTTTGATGTAAACTAATGGTTTTTCGGGTCCGATATTTCTGTCGATACGATAATTCTGTCGATACGATAATTCTGCCATTGAGATTTCTCATGTTTTACAAGAAGGATACATTGAGATGGGAATGATACAAAATTACAGAATCAGCGATATAACCAAAAAATTATGTTGTCCGAAATTACTGAAATGGAACCGAAATCAGGATTGGAGCCGAAATTACGAATGGAACGAAAATGATTTTCGATTTTACACATTTCTAGTCCACTCGAAAGTTCCGAACAAATTTTCGTTACGTTTCGTAAAGTTTTCGTTTTCAGAAAATTCAGATCTGAAAATTTTCGTAAAATCGGCTGAATCCGAATGCGCGAATCGGGAAATTTAGTGAAAATTCCGAAATTCCGAAACCCGAAACGCACATCCCTAGAAATTGCATTCGGCTTGTTAGCAAAAACAAAAAAGGGAAGAAATCACTGTGGTACTCTGCAGAAGTGGCCAAAATAGTGAAGAACAAAAAGATAGCATTCAATAATTATAAAACAACTCAGAGTGAAGAAGATAGACAAACCTATAAAATTAGGCAGAAAGAGGCAAAGCAATTTATAAGAGCTTCCAAAGCACACGCAGAAGAGAAAATAGCTCAGTCAGTAAAAAAGGGGGACAAAACATTTTTTAGATACATAAACGAGAAAAGAAAAGTAAAACAAGGATTAGTTAGATTAAAAACAAAGGAAGGAAGGTATGTAGAAGAGGATAAAAGTCTCGCTGACTGCCTCAATGAATATTTTTGTTCAGTCTTTGCAGAAGAAAATGAAGGAAAGGGACCTCAGTTAGGAGAGAACAATAAAGAGACATTTACATATCAGTTTACAGAGGAGGAGGTTCTACAGCAGCTGTCTAAAGTAAAGGCAAATAAGTCAATGGGGCCTGATGGGATCCACCCTAAATTATTAAAAGAGCTCAGTGATGTAATAGCAAAACCGTTAACATATTTATTTAACCAATCCTTGTTAACGGGAGTCGTCCCAGAAGACTGGAAATTAGCAAATGTTGTGCCCATTTACAAGAAGGGTAGAAGGGAGGAATCGGGGAACTATAGGCCAGTTAGTCTAACGTCAGTAGTGGGGAAATTAATGGAAACCATGTTAAAGGAAAGAATTGTTGAACATCTAAAAACACATAGATTACAGGATCAGAAACAACATGGGTTTACCTCAGGGAGATCATGCCAAACTAATCTTATTGATTTTTTTGATTGGGTAACAAAAATAATAGACACAGGTGGTGCAGTAGACATTGCTTATTTAGATTTCAGTAAGGCTTTTGATACTGTTCCGCATAGAAGGCTTATCAATAAATTGCAATCTTTGAGCTTGGATTCCAATATTGTTGAATGGATTAGGCAGTGACTGAGTGACAGACAACAGAGGGTTGTGATAAATGGAGTTTATTCGGCGCAAGGTCTTGTTACCAGTGGGGTACCTCAGGGGTCAGTACTTGGACCCATTCTCTTTAATATTTTTATTAGCGATATTGCAGAAGGTATTAATGGAAAAGTATGTCTTTTTGCTGATGACACAAAGATTTGCAACAGGGTTGACGTTCCTGGAGGGATCAGCCAAATGACAAATGATTTAGGTAAACTAAAAAAATGGTTGGAGTTGTGGCAATTGAGTTTTAATGTGGATAAGTGCAAGATAATGCACCTGGGACGTAAAAACCCAAGGGCTGAATATAGAATATTTGATACAGTCCTAACCTCAACATCTGAGGAAAGGGATTTAGGGGTCATTATTTCAGAGGATCTAAGGGTAAGTAGTCAATGTAATAGAGCAGCAGGAAATGCTAGCAGAATGCTTGGTTTTGTAGGGAGAGGTATTAGCAGTAGGAAAAGGGAAGTGCTCATGCCACTGTACAGAGCACTGGTGAGACCTCACTTGGAGTACTGTGTGCAGTACTGGAGACCGTATCTCCAGAAAGATATAGACATCTTAGAGAGAGTTCAGAGAAGGGCTACTAAAATGGTGTACGGCTTGAAGGAGAAAAGTTACCAGGAAAGGCTTAATGATCTTAACATGTACAGCTTGGAAAAAAGACGAGACAGAGGAGATATGATAGAAACATTTAAATACGTAAAGGGAATCCACAAGGTAGAGGAAGGGAGTATATTTAAAAGGAAACAAAATAGCAAAACAAGAGGACATAGTCTTAGATTAGAGGGGCAAAGGTTTAAAAGTAACATCAGGAAGCATTATTTTACTGAGAGGGTGGTGGATACATGGAACAGTCTTCCAGTAGAAGTGGTAGAGGCCAAAACAGTAATTGAATTTAAGCAAGCATGGGATAGGCATAAGGCTATCCTAAACAAAAATAAATCCAGGTAAAGTATCCATGTAATTGGGCAGACTAGATGGGCCGAAAGGTTCTTATCTGCCGACATTTTTCTATGTTTCTATGTTTCTATAATTAATTTGCTTAAGCCTGTCACAGTTGCCAATATACCCCATCTTTGACAGGTCATATCTAACTTGACTGAATCTGCACTTTCAGGATCAACTCACCCTGGAGCTCCCCCGCAGGCTCTAGGCCTTTATAGGCTGCTATGATGGAGCACCTGTGAACAGGGAGGGGTGCATACCAAATTAGAGTTGTCAGCTTGGTCTTTTTCTCTTTATATATATGTATATATGTTACAGTTAAAGTCCGAACTGCGGTTAATTTTAGGATTACCCGGGTAATCCTGACAATACCCAGGCATCATTAGCAAAAGTCTATAGTGAAATTAAATTTCGGACTTTATCCGGGTAATCTGCGAAGTATCCAGAGGCTACTCCGGTTTTCTGCTGTGGTTTACCCGGGTAAAACGCACATTACCCTAGTGTTGTTGGATAAAGTATGATATGCAATGAAACATCGGACTTTAGCCAGGTAAACTGCAAAGAATCCAAACGCCTCTGGGTACTCCACCTTTCCTCGGTTTTCAGCAGGTTACAGTTGACTGAATTACGAAGATTACCTGGGTAAATCTGCAAACTGTTATCTGACTGATAACAAAATTGTATTTTTTGTTATTTTTAACCAAATTGTATCCACAGTCACATGCCACACTATATAACCGTCAAGTTACTCTGTGAGTTAGCTGCCTAAAAATTTATTTTTGAAGATAAAGCTATAATAACCATTAGATTACTCTTTAAATAATGTTTTATAAATTATATCTAAGCACATATGACACATAATAAAGATCATGTTATTCTTTAACATTCATATAAGAAACATATCCTGTTACTCTGTTTATTCATTATATCCTTAATACATTTTAATGTTTGTCTTTTGCCATTTTCATTGCTAATATCCATAGATAATAGCAAAATTCACTTTTACCCAAGCGGGGTTGGATGCTCTGCAGATTACCCAAGTGAAGCTGTGAATAGTTCTGGGATTATCCGGGTGAAGCTTCAGATTTTTAACTGAACGATAACAAAATTCGGTTTTAACCAAATAGGGTTGGATAGTATGCAGATCATCCGGGTAAAGTGCGGACTTTTCAGGTCTTCCAGACTGTTATCCAAGGACAGTTGGTTAGTCCTAAAATTACCCAGGTAAATTGTTCTTTTTTTCACAGCTTTAACCAGCAGTTTTGGGTAATGTCAGGATTACCTGGGTAATTTTAAGATTAACTGCACTTCGGGCTTTAACCGTAACAATATGTTATTTTGAATTATATATATATATATATATATATATATATCTCCTTCCGTGCATACAAATACGCTGGTGGCACTCTGGGTCTCCTTAGAAAATTCTTTAATAAATGAAGATTCGACGTTTCAGTCCTCTAACCGCAGACTTTCATCAGAAATAACAAAAATACAATCACAGAAGAACATTTAAATAACAGAAAATATACTCACCACCGGGGTGTCAGGATCCCTGGCTGTAGCCATTCTGGAACCCCCCTGGTGGTACACTTCCATGTACTGTTCCTGCCCTGTAACCAGCATTCACTATCAGCATCCAGCAATGCAACAGTTAACTCACAAACAACACACGTGACTCACAAAATAAAGGGGTCTGCCCCACAATTAACATTGCTGGTTCATTACAGCTCTTGTGCTGAGAGAGTGAGGTGCTACTAACGCGCTGCTCTGCTGTACCAATCTGTTCCTGTTTATTATTTATGTTTCCTGCAACTCCACCATCATCCTTCTGAGAATCATCCGGTCAGTTTATTTCCCTATCATCCTCCATACCCCTTCCCACCTGCTTATCAGTGCAGGACACTGTATCCTGGGCTCATACCCCTGCCATCCAGGTGCCACCCAGGTACCATCCCCACGATCCTGACAGAATGAACCAGCCTAATACAAATGAGCCCGCAGTGCTGCACTTTATGGTGGAGTTATTGAAAATGACTTTCCAGGACCTGTTTAAAAACCTGACTGATTTCCTGGTGAAATTGCTGCAAGATATGTGGGGCTCCTCGACTAAGGAGTGCACTCCTGCAGCTAACAAGTACAGAGAACCACTGTCCCCTGAAGAACGTGCTAGGAGACTGGCAGACAATCTCTGCCTGTACTGCGGGGAAAGGTCACATTGGGTCTCAAATTGCCCATCAAAACCTGCCAGACCCGCGGCTGTTAAGCCAGTGCCAAAGTCTGCTGCAACTCCCAAGCATGCTCCAGTGCTTAGAACTCTGAAGCAAACCCAGGCTTCCAGGCCTGCTTCTATGTCTAAACCTGCTTCAGAGAGACCTGCGGCACCTAAGCCGGTATCCTTGCCCAAACTGGCCCCCAGGGGAGTTACTACACGAGAGTCTACAACCAGAAAACCTCCTGTGCCAAAGAGGTCCCCAAAACCACATCCTCCCCCCAAACTTGTACCAAGAAAACCTCCTGCACCCAGACCTGTCCCCAGAAGATCCGTGCCCGCTGCGCCCAAGAACCACCGGGTATCTCTGGAGTCCATCTGCGATCAGGCGGAGTCTGAAGTTCATATGCATGAAGAGACCAGTATGCCAGTAGATTTAGATCCAGTTATTCCCATGGACGTTGAAAGTACATCTGTGGAACCAGAAGCAATGGACATTATGCTTACACAGGTTCCAGGTAAAACCAGAACTCCCACCGCTCTCAGCCAACAAGATCTGGCCATCTATGAGATTGAAGGTACTGGTTATGACCCTCTATGTGATTTAGTGCCATTTGGCTGTCTATCCTCGGATTATTCAGATCCTGTGCAGGTACCAAGGGGTACCACCCGGGACAGCTTACTTACCAGGGAGGAAGGGGTGGAGGCTGCCACCACCTCACCCCAAATGAGAGCTTGGCATAACCTCTATACACCCAGTGAAGAGTCCACTCATGAATGGAATATCTGTGAGGACTACATACCTACCTTGGTGCCATCTGGAAATGTGGGCATCAGCATGGTGAACAATTCTGTTGTCCCCAACACCCTGGAGGGTGACACCTGTAAGAAGTCCAGATCTAAGGCGCGGAGAAAACAGAGGAAGAACCATCTCCTGACCTGTGTTACCATACCCAATGCTGGAGGGACCCAGGATAAGCTACAGGATACACCTGTCCCTATGCCATCTGCCTATGTGGGCACGAAGTTCCCTGGTAACCCGGCCTGCTACCAGTGTCCCTCTGTTTTCAGGAGCCTACGAGACTGTGGCTCTTGTACACATCCTGATTCTCCACCTGAAGACCAGGATTCTTATGCTGTCCAGGGGGTCTTCATTATACCTGTCTTCAGGGGGTCTTCATTATACCCACACAGGACCCAGTAACAGGCAATTGGACATATTCTCCTGCCCGCTGACGTCCAGCTACAGACAGTTTTGGGTCACCCAGTGTGTGACCGTAAGGGAGAGGGTACTGTCAGGATCCCTGGCTGTAGCCATTCTGGAACCCCCCCTGGTGGTACACTTCCATGTACTGTTCCTGCCCTGTAACCAGCATTCACTATCAGCATCCAGATGTTTATTATTTATGTTTCCTGCAACTCCACCATCATCCTTCTGAGAATCATCCGGTCAGTTTATTTCCCTATCAGTGCAGGACACTGTATCCTGGGCTCATACCCCTGCCATCCAGGTGCCACCCAGGTACCATCCCCACGATCCTGACACGGGGGCACAAGAGATAGTAGAGTACATTAATGCTCTGGAGTCTCCGATCAAACTGACGGCAGAGGTCAATATGGAGTCAGTGGATTTTTTGGACCTGCGGATCTATAGAAGAGGTAAATCATTATACCGTAAATCGACGGATCGTAATACTTTATTACATGCAAACAGCTTCCATCCAATTCATATTAAGCAATCTTTGCCTTACACTCAGTTTTGGAGGGTGTATAGGAATAATTCCAATATAGATGAAGCGAGAACACAGATCGGAGACATGTGGTCGAGATTCCGGGAACGAGGGTACTCGACTCAAATACTCATAAGATGTGATCAAGAACATCGGAATATTGAGAAGAAGGATCCATTTCTGGTCTTTTCGACTTCCTACACCCCTAAATCAAGTATTATCAATCGGGTGATATGCAACAATTGGCCAATCCTGTCAGGAGACAACTCATTGCCTAACTGTTTTCAAACCCCACCACTATTCAGCCATCGAAAATCGAAAAATTTAAGGGATCTATTAGTAAAAACGGATCCGGTCAGATCCAATTCCAGATGAGACACGGTTCAACACTCAGGTTGTTACCGATGTCTGGGATGCAAAACCTGCAGCCATATGATGCCAAGTCCAACATTTAATCATCCACATACTGGCTGCAAATATCGGATTAAACATGGAATCTCTTGTTTAACAGAATTTGTAATTTACATGATCTCTTGTCCATTCGGGCTCTGTTACGTAGGCATGAAGGATACCTCACTGAGAGAAAGAATCCGAGGCCATCGATCTTCTATCAGATTGGCTTACAGGGATGGCTTGAGTGATAAACCCGTAGCCCGACACTTTCTAGAACAAGGACACCAACTCCCAATGATGAAATTCATTGCAATCGATCATGTGCCCCCATTAAGAAGAGGAGGTGACAGAAGTAATCTGTTGTAAAGACGGGAAGCATATTGGATCAAGGAGTTGGATACTCTCTCCCCTAGAGGACTGAATGAGAGACTAAACTTTTGGCCTTTTTTATAGAATTTGTCATTTTTTTGCAAGAAGACTATCAGGGTTATTCAGAGAGTGGTGAAAAGCAGGAGAATGACTAGAGAATGGAAAATTCAAGGTCAAAATAGACGATTTTGAAAGGGAGATGAATGGGAGAATTTTTCTGGTTTGGATATTTTGACCTAGAATTTTCCATTCTCCAGTCATTCTCCAGTCATCCTGTCAGGGTAATTCAAAGAGAATCGAAAAGTCACCGCACATTCGGTGACTTTTCGTTCTCTTCAATTCAGTTTGTTTTGCCGATCCCACTTCGGTGACCCTGCGGTGTATTCAGCAAGCACCACAGGGTCCCCGAATTGCAGGGAAAGGCTGCCGCAAACCCAACGAAAACTAACCGCAAAACCCTGCGAATGCACGCCGAAAACCCTCAAAAACATCTGGATTAACACAACAAAAATCACGGAAAAACCTGAGCAGGAGCCGATCACCCGCAGCGCAGCCTCCGGAAAAAGCCGCCACTGCAGACGAGTGAAGTGAATAAATTAGGAAAACAGTTTGTTTGAATGTTTGAAAAGTGAAACGCTGTTTGCAAAGAAACTACTGAGCGAAAATGTCTGAAATTTACATACGAGGTCCAGGGAATGATAATAAAAAGGGCTGTTACAGAAAAAATAAGTAAAGTAAAAAAAAAAAAAAAAATATAGGACTTTTTAAAAAACAAATTCCAGAAAAATGCTTAAAATATCCTAAAGAATCTATAAATAAAGAGACTCTTTACTGCAAAATTTTAGAATGAACGGTTTATTAGATATTGAATTAATAGTGCCCTGGGGGAAAGGAAACAAGGAAAAAAGTAAAAAAAAAAGTTTTTAAAGCAACAGTGATTTTTCCATGACATAAAGGTTAAGAATAAAAACGAAAAATTCCTTCAAATATCGTGCCTAGAAGGTCCCCATAACCTGCCCGTGAAGTGGCGGATTTGTAAGATGTATAGAAACATTTAAAAACCAAAAAATGACATTTCAAATGACGGTAAATGGTTTTCCTTTAATCTATTCATAAACAACTGCTTGGGGCGGCAGCCTGTATGAAAAGAGGAGACGTTTTAGGACACGCAGAACAAGTTTAGTGATTTTTTGGCTAAATTATGGTGAAACTTATGCAGGCTTTGGATGAAAGTAACAGGTATATTAAAATTGGACGTTTGGTGCCTGCTAGTGCCTTCACACCATAACCCCTCTGAGGTATTGTGGAAGAGTGCAGGGGTCGACCCTGCCGTCAAATATTACAATGATATGAATCTGTTACACGCTTCAGTGGCAGTGCACCCAAATATTGGGCCTTTGGTGCCAGATAGTGCCTTCACAACGTAACCCATCTGAGGTATTGTGGAATAGTGCAGTGGTGGAGGTTATGGGAATGCAGAAGAGATCCCCGATCTATTCAATTACATCAGCATCAGGGGAGTGATAGTTGCTGATCCAGGACTGATTCATTTTTATATATGTCAGCCGGTCTACAGAGTCAGTGGACAGACGCACTCTTTTGTCTGTGACAAAACCTCCAGCAGCACTGAATGTCCTTTTCAGAAAGCACACTGGATGAATGTCAACATAGTAGCTGCGTAGCATATTGGCTAAGTTCTGGCCAGTGATCCAATCTAAACACCCAGTAAGCCAGTGGATCATCTGCTGTAAAGGTATCCAGGTCTGCTCTTGCCCCTAGGTAGTCCTGCACCATATGGTGAAGACGCTGGCAATGGGTGCCTACATTTGACGTCCCTGGGCGTCGTGGACTAATAATATTGCAAAAGGCATCAGTCAAGTGGGGGCCACTTGACTGATGCCTTTTGCAATATTATTAGTCCACGACGCCCAGGGACGTCAAATGTAGGCACCCATTGCCAGCGCTCTTCCCCTGATAAACCGCAGCCTCAGAAGCACCTGTGTTATCACTTGGTAACCTACCAGTGCCTGGAAAGGTGTTACACAAGTGTCGCTTTAGAGTGTCCTCAAGTTGTTTCATCCTGTCCTCCCTCTGTGAGGGCAGGATGTGGTCTGCAACCTTACCCTTGTATCGTGGATCAAGAAGGCTTGCCAACCAGTAATGATCCCTCTCCTTGATAGCATGAATCCTGGGGTCCTTTAGCAGGCTTTTCAGGATAAGGGAGCCCATGCAGCGTAGGTTGGAGGTGGCATTAGCTTCCGAGTGTTCCTGGTCACTGAGGATGACCGTATCGTGCACTACCTCCTCCCAGCCACTTACTAGTACTTGGGTTTCTGGGGACACAAAACCCTCCCTTGAGGAATCCCCACCTTCAATGCCCCCACTACTTAAATATTCCTCCTCCTCCTCATCCTCCTCCTGTCTGATCTGATTACCCGCAGGAATGCTGTCTGCGTAAAGACTGGGGCCTTGAGAGCTAGGGAAGTCCTCCTCTTCCTCCCGCTGCTCTGCCTCTAGTGCCACATCTATAATTCCCCGCAGAGTGCGCTCTAGCAGGAACACTAAAGGAATTGTGTCACTGATGCATCCTCAAATGGTGACAGTACAGTGCATGCATCCTTGATCATCAGCCACTGCGGGGGAGAAAAAAAAACAAGTTGACCTGAACCTGTCCTTGTGCCATACTCACACAGGTACTCATTGATGGCCCTCTGCTGCTTGTGCAGACGCTGCAGCATTGCCAATGTTGAGTTCCACCTGGTGGGCGTGTCACAGATCAGATGGTTTGTGGGAAGGTGGAATTCTCTTTGAATTTCTGCCAGGCTGACACTTGCTGGGAATGACCATCGGAAGTGGCTGCAGACTTTTCTGGTCTTGCTGAGAAGCTCTGCCAGCCCTGGGTACCTGGTTAGGAAACGCTGTACCACCAGATTTAGGATGTGTGCTAGGCATGGTACATGCGTCAACTTACCCAGGTGTAGGGCGGAGAGAAGGTTGCTGCCATTTTCACAGACGACTATTCCCATCTCAAGCTGGCGTGGTGTTAACCATCTCTGCGCCTGCCCCTGCAGAGCTGACAGAATATCTGGCCCGGTGTGGCTCCTGTCCCCTAAACAAACCAGCTCAAGCACAGTATGGCATCTTTTTGCTTGAGCCATTGCATGCCCCTGCCACGCGTCAGTTTAACTGCCACTTCGCCAGAGACAGAGAAGGAGGAGGAGGAGGAAGAGGTGGTGGAGCAGACAGACCTCATATAAGCAGCTTTCTGGAGGCGTGGTGGATGAGCAAACTCCAGCACAGAGCCCCGTCCTGGATTATTATTATTATTATTATTCTTTATTTATAAAGCGCCAGCATATTCCGCAGCGCTGTACAATAAGCACAGTATAGACAGGGTTACAATACATTGAACAACATTTGACAAACAGTACAGGAGGAGATGAGGGCCCTATTCCCGTAGGAACTCACAATCTGGGAGGGTTGGGGTTGGAAACAGGAGGAGAGGACTGTAAGGTGAGAGTGATTGATGGTTGCGTTAGTGAGTTGGGTGGTAGGCTTCCCTAAATAGGAATGTTTTAAGGGAGCGTTTGAAGGAAGAGAAGTTAGGGGACAGTCTGACAGTACAAGGGAGAGAGTTCCAGAGAGTGGGGGCTGCGCGTGAGAAATCCTGCAGTCTATCATGGGAAGAGGTGATGCGGGGAGAAGCTAGGCGCAGGTCACTGTTTGACCTTAGGGAGCGGGCTGGGGTGTATTTGGTGATTAGAGAGGACAGGTAGTGGGGAGCTGAGTTAGTGAGGGTTTTGTAGGTAAGGATAAGGATTTTGAACTTAATTCTGCAGTGGATGGGGAGCCAGTGAAGGGACTCGCAGAGGGGAGCGGCAGAGACAGAGTGGCGGGTGAGGTGAATTAGCCTGGCGGAGGCGTTCAGGATGGATTGTGGGGGGGAGAGGCGGGACAGAGGGAGGCCAGATAAGAGATTATTGCAATAGTCGAGTCGGGAGATTACCAGGGCGTGTATGAGTTGTTTTGAGGTGACAGCGGTAAGAAATGGCCGAATTCTGGAAATATTACGCAGTTGGTATCGGCAGGAGGAGGAAAGAGACTTGATGTGGGGGATGAAGGAAAGAGCAGAGTCAAGTGTAAGTCCAAGACAGTGAACTTGGTTTGATGGGGAGATGGTGATACCCTCGACCGTGATAGAGAAGTCAGGAGGTGGGGAGGCATTGGAGGGAGGAGTAAGTAGGAGTTCAGTCTTTGACATGTTGACATGTTGGTGGTGGGAGGCCATCCAGGAGGAGATGCCAGATAAACAGTCACTGACTTTTGAAAGGACAGGGGGAGAGAGATCAGGGGTAGAGAGGTAGATCTGAGTGTAATCAGCGTAGAGGTGGTAATTAAAGCCAAAGCTGTTGATGATTTTGCCCAGGGAGGAGGTGTAGATGGAAAAGAGCAGAGGACCAAGGACAGAGCCTTGAGGTACACCAACAGATAGAGGCAATGAGGAGGAGGAGTTACCAGCAAAGGACACACAGAAGGACCTGTTGGATAAATAGGAGTCAACCCAAGCAAGTGCAGTGTCACCGAGACCCAGAGAGTTGAGGGTCTGTAGAAGGAGGGGGTGGTCAACAGTGTCAAAAGCAGCCGAGAGGTCAAGAAGGATGAGAATAGAATAGTGGCTGTGTTTTTTAGCAGTTAGGAGGTCGTTGGTGACTTTGGTGAGGGCAGTTTCAGTTGAGTGTAGGGGACGGAAGCCAGATTGCAGGGGGTCAAGTAGGGAATTGGAGGACCGGAAGAGGGAGAGGCGTTTGAAGACTAGTTTTTCTAAGAGCTTTGATGTGAAGGGAAGCAGGGATACAGGGCGGTAGTTGGATGGAGAGTTGGGATCTAGGGATGGTTTCTTTAGTAAAGGGGAACTAGCGCGTGTTTGAAGGCGGATGGAAAGGAGCCAGTGGAGAGAGATAGGTTGAAGATGTGTGTGAGAGCAGGGGTGAGGGAGGAGGAGAGGGGAGGAATTAGATGTGAGGGAATGGGGTCGAGCGGGCACGTGGTGAGATGTGAGGAGGACAATAAGGAATTGACTTCCTCCTCAGTGGCTGGGAGGAAGCGGCAGAGGGTGGCAGAGAGGACCTGTGGGAGTGGAGGTGGCAGATAACTATCTTGTGTTGGGATGTTGCTTCTGGATCCCTCCCAGCTGCAAGCATAGTTACCTAGTGTGCCGTGAAGGAAATGTAACAGACCTGTCCATGCTTGCTGGACCACGTGTCTAAAGTAATGTGCACCTTGCTGCTGACTGCCTTTCCCAATGACTCGATAACATTGTCTTCCACGTGCTGGTATAGTGCTGGAATGGACTTCTGGGTGAAAGAACTGGCATTTTGGAACCTGCCACTGTGGTACAGCACATTCGGCAAATTCATGGAAGGAAGCAGAGTCCACCAGCTGGAAAGGCAGCATCTGTAATGCGAGTAATTCTGCCAAGCTGGCTGTTAGACGCTGTGCAAGGGGATGGTTGGGACTATATTTTTTCTTACGCTGCAGCAGCTGGGGCAACGAACTCTGACTGCGTAAATCTGCAGCTGATGGGATGCTGTCACATTCTGAGGAAGGACCTGGTACACCCATTACTGTAGCATCATCCCTGTCAGTGGAGGTTTTAGTGGGCAATGACATGGCAGGACATATAGTGGGGGTAGAGACAGATGAGGAGGAGGACCTATGCAAAGTGTTGTGCCAACGGGATGCGTGACAGGTGGTCATATGTCGCTTCAAGCACGTGGTACCCAAGCGTCTGATGTTTTTCCCACTCTTGATCTTCTTCCGACATAGCTTACAAATAGCAACGCTGCAGTCTGCTGCACATTAGACATGTGCACAGCACAACATTTTTTTTCAACTATTGGATTAGTCCTAAAATGCAATTTATTTAGTTGCTAAAGAAATTTGTTTTCAGTTCTTTAGTATGAAAACTAATTTCATTCATCCAAAAACCAGTGGATACAATTACTATTGTAGTGGCTCCTCAGAGGCCTGAGATCACTGCTTGTTACAGTATCTCTCACTCTCAGCACAATGTGTCAGGCAAAGCTGTTATAGTAACTGACTGCTGCTCATCACAGCGCTCAGAGTTTCAGTAAAACTAGTAAATAATATTTTTATATATAAGAGGTTAGAACAATATTATTTCCTTGTTTTACTGAAACTCTGAGCGCTGTTAGTCAGTTTCTGTAACAGCTGAGCCTGATACATTGTACTGAGAGATAATATAGCAAGCAGACGATCTCAGCACTCACAGCCACTGGATTTAAAGTGCTAAAAAAAAGGTTCCTCTCTGTATAATGTATAGAACATCCTCCTGCATTAATTAATGCCACTCTCTGTATAGAACATCCTACTGAATTGGCATGTGGAGGGTGCAGAACTTTGGAATGCAATGCTTATCCAGCACAGGAGAGGGAACTTTTACTTAAACTTTGTATCTCTGTGGGGGAGACAGATAGGAATATAAAAGCAGGGGAGAGGGAAAATATTAACGTAAATCGGTCTGAAAGCTCAGGGAAGAAATGACTGGTGCAAATTTATTTTTATAATAAAATAAAGCACTTTAAATCCAGGGAAAACATTCAAATAAATCACACTGAAGGCTCATAATGATAGAGTAACTGTGAGAGCTGGATACTAAATGTATCAGATGTAAAAAAAAAACTTTATAACAAGCAGCAATGGGAGAGGAGAGGTACTTTATATAAAACGTGTATTATAGATGAGGAAAGGGGATAGTGCTCCTGGATAATATAAAATGTATCAGACCTAAGCCACTATTATGCAGAGCGGGAGGGGAGATAACACACATTTTATAAAGTCCCTCTCTTCTCCCAGCGCTGCTTGTTATAAAGGGGTTTTTACTATCCTGCCCTCCTCTGTCATTAGCTTTCATCGTGATTTATTTGAATGTTTTCCTTCTCCAGCTGCTTTTATCATCTTGTCTGCCTCATAGACATGCAAGGGTTAAGTAAAGGTTTCCTCTCCTGTGCTGGCTGTCTGTGCTGCGAGTGAGTACTCTGGAGCTCTATCACTGTCAGATTTTCAGATAAGGGTCGGGAAGGATTACGCATACAAACCTTTTCTGTAGCTTTGTGATGTTGCGCTCTTCATTGCTGGTCTCCTTCACTCAGTGTAATATCACAAAAAGGACTGAAACTAAAATGTAGTGCATTTTATTTTAGTTTCTTTCGTTTTTTGTACTGAGCAGTTTCGTATCTCTTGAGTCATATGAAAACTAAATTATCCCAAAATTCAGACTAAATCGTTTTAGTACTAAAACGAATGCACATGTCTACTGCACATGTCGTGAAGAACTCCCAGACAGCAGAGTTTCTGGGCGTGGGCTTTGAGACAACAGCGCTCTGCACCTGAGCAGTTCTGACATCTGATGCCTTGGACTGGCTACGGTTGCTCATAGAGGACGTTGTGCCTCCTCCTCACTTGACTTCTCAGTTCGATCAGGCACCCAGGTGAAGTCAGTGACCTCATCATCATCATCACCCCCTATCTTCTCATCACAGGAGCCAACCTGGCAGTATGCTGCAGCTGCTGGGGGAACAGTAGTGCCAGTTCTTTGTGTGTCACTGGCACCCCCTCCCTCTAGGCTGATTTTACTCCCTTCCTCAACCTCAGAGTTTGAGTCAGAGGACTGGAGTTGCTGGGCATCCTCAAGCAGCATGTCACTGTCATTGTAGTCAAAAAATTCAGCTGACTCCTCTGTGTATGATGGTGAGGCTACGGCAGGAATAGCTGTGGACATGGAGGCTGAATTAGATGTTTTGGCAGCTGAGGTGGACTGTAAACCACTACAAGCGTGGCTGGCAGAGGACTCGGAGGATGAGGATGGCCTGGTTAGCCAATCCACCAAATCCTCTGTATGTTGCTGCTGCATAAGATGGCCAGCACCAGTTAGAAAGTACAAGCGTGCCCCTGCAGAGGATGCACCACGTCCACGACGACTAGGGGCACAGCCTTCCGACACAGAGGCTGCTTGCCCTCTTATCTGTGTCTGGGAGTGTCTGCCTGTCCTTTTTGGTCTTTCTGACATGGTGAGTGATATATAGATTAAAGATATACAGAACTCTGATTCAACTCTGTTATAAAGATTGGAGATATGCAGAACTCTGATTTAACTGTTATCTAGATTAAAGATATTCAGAACTCTACTATAAGTCAGCGATTTCACTGATATTTTCCCTGCAAGGCTGCCAATGTCCTCTACTCTCTCACTGATTCACTTCCTCTCCTGCAGGCTGCAACACCCTGATAGCTGGCAAGACCCAGATTCAACTCTGAATAGATAAAGATACAGATTAAAGATACAGATGATCTCTGATTCAACTGTGGTATTCTATGGTATCTAGAATCAAAGATATACAGATTTTCCAGAACTCTGCTATAAATCAGTGATAAATCCTGATAGCTGGCAAGACACAGATTTAAATTTCCAGAACTCTGCTATATGTCAGTGATACACCCTGATAACTGGCAAGACACAGATTCAAATTCCCAGAACTCTGGTATAACTCAGTGATACACCCTGATAGCTGGCAGTGCCAAGACACAGATTCAAATTCCCAGAACTCTGGTATAACTCAATGATACACCCTGATATGCAACAATCTCCTCTCCTCTCTGATTCACTCCTGCAACACACACGCTGGGGCTGCAGGGAAGCCTTATATAGTGTGCTGTGGGACTTAGCTCTGTGAGCCCATGATTGGGCAAAATTTGCCCAATCAGGACTCTGAGCCCTGATTGGCATAGTCTTGCACCTGTTTTGCACTTGACCTGTGGTCAGGTGCAAGGCTGCAGCCAATTACAAGCTTCAGGCCAGTGGAAAAGTGCATTGTGGTCCATTGTGGGCGAACACGCGGCAAACACGTGGAAATGTTCGCTGTTCGAACGATCGAACGGCCAATGTTCAATGCGAATCGAACCGCCAGCCCATCCCTAACCCTGACTTCCCCTGAGTCCTTGCTGGCAGCCACCTCCACTTTGCTGTCCCATTTCTCGGTTGTCTCACGATATAAGGTCGATTTAGACAAATCTGTTTTATTACCTTTCCACATCCCCAGCCCAGACTGCAGGCCTTGACCGCTAGGTTTGGGTTTAGGATCGCCTCTGCATCAGTCCCGTTTCTGGGTATACACCTACCGAGCACGTATAATGATCTGTATAGGGTTAATTATCCACCTTTGTTTACGAAGCTTCGACGGGAGATGGAGGTGTGGAACAAAGAATACATTTCTTGGCTTGGAAGAGTGCACTGCATCAAAATGAATCTATTACCGCGCCTGCTATACCTGTTCCAGGTGCTTCCATCTCCCGTCGACCCGAGTGACCTCAGGTTTATGCAATCTAATATCTATACATTTATCTTCCACAGGGGGAGACGTAGAGTGGCTTGCTCAACACTATATCGCCGAAGAGAGCTAGGGGGTCTTGGCCTTCCTAACCTGCTAACGTACTTCCAAGCTGCACAACGATCGCGGGTGGCTACACTCACTGCCTTCCACCCACCGGTGCGTTTTCTTTGAAACAGCATGTATGCAGCCGGAGGTTCCCAGATACTGGATGTGGCTCCATAAATATTTTCAACCCTCGGTACCGGTGCCATGTCCTCCGCTCACTCACTAGATCTCACTATGGGACTCTCTTGCCTCTCCGAAGAAGCTCCGCCACCAGCCTTCCTCCATGCTCCCTCTGTGGAGAAACCTGCTGTTTCCACCGGGACAAACGCCCGAAAATTTTTCTCGTTTTGTAGCAGGAGGTGTCCTTAGGATTAGAGATATGCAAGACCATACTGGAATTCAGTCTTTTGACTCTTTATCTGCCCGCCTCCAGCTGACTCTGCAGGATTTCTTCTGCAACATGAAGCTTCGTCATTTCGCCTCTACACCAGAGAATAAGATAGCGAGCTCCTCTCCCCTTACTTTTTTTCGAATGACTGTGCCTGTCTGGTGATTTGCCCCGAGGCCTCATTTCCAAACTATACGCCCACCTGGTGAGTACACCCTCCTTGCCCACTATTACCTATGTGGCCGCTTGGGAGAGAACTTTGGTTCGACTCTTGAGGGAGATGAATGGTTGGACATATGGGAGGCAGCCCGGAAAGTTTCAATTTGCTCCACGTTGCAGGAGCAGGCACTGAAGACCATGATGAGGTGGTACACTACTCCTGTGCTTCTTTGCAAGACTAACACTGCTATCCCAGACGACTGCTGGATGGGGTGCGGGGGCAAAGACACCCAGGCCCATATGTGGTAGACATGCCCCGCGATATCAAAATATTGGGACTCAATACAGGCACTGCTGGAACAGGTCTTCGGACCTGGGATTCCAAGAGACCCTTGGACCTACTTATTTGCCATCCCAGTACCGGACTTTACCCTGCATCGCAACCGCCTCCTTTCAAAAATTTTACTTGTGGCACAGAAGGCGGTGGCCAAGGCCTGGAGGTCTCCGAGGATCCCTCCGCAGCGTCGACTGCTGCAAATCATGGACCACATCCAACTCATGGACGAACTTTCAGCAAAAGTACATCACACACTGCCGGCGTTCCAGAAGGTCTGGGACACTTGGGACTCATTCGGGGTTTAGAGACCCTCCCCGAGGGTCGAATGGGGAGTCGGTCACGGTTATGTAAAATTGGGAGACGATGCCGGTGGAAGGCCTTGGATTGTGCGCCAACTTTTTTCTGGCCCGATTAGTGCCTTTGTATGCTGTTAAGTGTTGTCCAGTCCTTGTGTATTGTGTTCTCCCCCCCCCGTGTCTCTTGTCCCTTTTTTCTTATTCTTTCTTTCTACTTCTTTTGGTATTTGTACCCTCTGCCTTTTTCGGCATTCAGAGGGACTCCTTTCTCAGTAAACTTGGGTTGGGGTAAGATTCCCATGTTCTTCATCGCCAGTATTACTGCTTCTGTGACTTGCCTTGACTTTCTTAAATAAAGTATTTAAAAAAAAAATATGTGAGCATTTTCATTTCATATCTCTTGCGTTCACGTTGGTCTTTAAAATGTCCTTTTAGGATTTTCATTTTGAGGTTTTGGATGGAGTGGCATATATACACAGTAGATTTGGAAGACTGGCACTTGAGAACTTCCAAAATTTGTCAATGCCTGTTGCTTCAGTACACACACACAAGACTGTTCTCCAACATCAATGTAATGTGCAGATAAGTGGAAGCGAATTGCACATAATTATAATTCTGACCAACAATAATGATTTTTTTCTATGTTTTCAAGATTGTTAGTTACTAGTGATTTGAATAGCAAGTCAGGAGCTTGTCGTGGAAATTCTTACTTGGGAATGATTGACAGCAAAGGTCAACAAAACACACCAGATGAGTCAGGTGATTCAACCTACTTTTAGACAGGAAATCAATTCACACTCTTTGCATCCATGACCTTTGAGACATGCAAACTTTATCATGCATGAGTGTGCATGGTTTATTCAAGAAGTGAACTCCTTACTGCAGATGTTTGGAAAGTATGGATCATAACTCCATATTCTCTTTGTTTTGGTTTTCTTTAACAAGCTTTATTATTCCAATAAAGACATGAAAATAACATAGGAGTTATCCCATGGGAAGAGACAAGACTGGGGATAGAGAGGTCAACAAAGGAGTAGGGAATATGAAACAAATGCTTTCAAACTCCTATACACACATTTAAAGAGACAAATAGCAATCCCTGTTCTTGAACAGTACTCAATAATAGCTAACTTAGAAGGTAAGGCATGTGTGCTTCTGCAGTCAAGCTATTATAATTACGATTATATAGAGAGTGCCATCATATTACATAGCTCTGTACAATAAGTAGGACAAAACAAACAGTTAGTGACAAAGGAGAAGGATAGGAAAAAAGGATCCTACCCAAGAGCTTACAGTCTAAGATTAGAGGGGTGACACACACAGAGGTGAGGGTAAATAGCCTCAGAGTATGAGAAGTACTGGGATGCATGGGGCTGTGTGAGAGACAGATCAGGAAAAGTGGAAGAATTATAGAGGGAGCTGATAGGCCTCTCTGAAGTACCTTTGAATCCAGGAAGGGGGCACAGGGCCATTTTTTCCCCTGACCTGCAAACTCATTGTAAGAAATAAGGGGTACTATTCTGACTTTGTTACTGTGTAAAGCAGCTTTCTGATGTGACAGAGAAGGGCACTCAGTTTTAATCAAACATTTCCAACCATCATACAAGTTGAATCTTTCAAAGTCCTTAATGACCGGATGAATGAATAGATCCAGGGAACTGAACTTGGTAAATTAGGTAAAAATAATATAATATTCCAGAGCTGACAGAAACTGCTCACACACAGAATAACTTCAAAATGGCAACAGCAGTTGAAAGTAACATCCCAAGCCACACAAACTGAAGGGGAGCTCAGCTGTGAGGAAGATTCGATTAATATAGACAACTAAACATAAAAGGAACTCCTGGACATTTGAACTACTATATCACCTATTCCATACACACTACATGCAGGGCCGTCTTTAACACAGGGCAAAAGGGGCAGTTGCCTCGGGCCCATTCATTGTTGTGGGGCCCAAGGCAGCTGGCCCATGAGCCCGCAAAAGCAATGGCCCACTCCGCAGTTACGCACTAATCTGGCACCGAATGCAAACTTATTCTGCAGACGTTGACTTCAGAAACGAGACAACACCCCCCCCCCCAGCCAGACAGTTAATTTCCTATGGAGAAGATACAGGGGTCCTTTGGCACCACATATCTCTGAAACCATAGAAGATAGAGGGTCATATGGGTCATATGGGTCATCTTGGGTCCGCACGGCGGCGCGACAGGTGGGTAGTCCTCACAGTGCCCCCCATCAAGGCGACCACTCTGGGGGCGTGTGGGATGAACAACGTGAAACCGCCGGACAAGAGCAGGCGTGCGAACCTCAGCAGCTGGGATCCAAGAGTCCTCTTCGGGCCCATAGCCGGTCCATCGAACCAAATACTCGAGACGACGGCGATAGAAACGGGAATCCAGGATCCTCTGAACGTCGTACTCATCATCCCCGATAGCCACCAGAGGACCGGACGAGACGGTGTGTGGCCGGTGAAAGGATCCGGAGGGGACGGACGCAGCAGAGAGACATGGAACACTGGATATGTAGGGGATATCAATTTGGATATAACGAAGGGTCCCAAAAAGCGAGGTCCCAACTTCCGAGACAGGCAGCGTAGTCTGACATGTTTAGAAGATAACCATACAGAGTCGCCCACTACGTATTGTGGTGCTAGATCTCTGTGTCGGTCTGCGAATTGTTTGTACGATCGTTGAGCTGATAGCAAGGAAGCTTTGACCTTTCTGTAACCTCCAATAATCTGTGCCATACGTTGGTTCAATGAAGGAACATTGCTAGGGATCGGTGATCCTGGTAACATTGTAGGGTGTTGACCGTAATTCACGTGAAATGGTGACTGACCAGTAGAACGATGAACTTGGTTATTATATGCGAACTCAGCAGTGGGTAATAAATCGTACCAGTCATCTTGCAGATGAGACGAAGCATCTCAAGTATTGTTCTAGTGTACCGTTTGTTCTCTCTGTTTGGCCATTGCTTTGTGGGTGATAGGTTCTGTTGGATATGTAGGTTTTTACAGAAGGCTTTCCAAAATTTCGAGATGAACTGGGTTCCTCTGTCAGAGATGATAGTGGACGGTAGCCCGTGCAGGCGGAAGACTTCTTTGATGAATAATGATGCCGTCTGAGCAGCGGTAGGTATGCCTTTGTGAGGTGTGAAATGAGCCATCTTTGAGAAACAGTCTACTACTACCATTATGGTATCGTAACCGGCAGATATAGGTAGTTCTACTATAAAGTCCAAGGATATATCCACCCAAGGAGCTTGTGGTACAGGCAACGATTGTAATAGCCCTTGGGGGCGTCTACGAGGGACTTTTGCATGAATACACACCGGACAATTAGTTACATAGGACTTTATGTCCTTGGCCATCCGTGGCCACCAGAAGGAACGACTAATCAGGTGGTCTTACGAATTCCTCCGTGGCCACCCAGGAGGGAGTCATGACAGTACTGGAGTATGGACAGGAGTGCGGCAGCGGGTACATATACCTTTTGCTTGTGTAGCAGAAATTCGTCTTGTTGACGCAAGGACAGTGACGGGTCCCTTTGTTCCAGAGTGTTTGTGTGTTATATGATGGTATCCCATAGAGATAGCCTGGTGATCGCAAAATACGTTCTGGGTAGTATAGGATCATTATTGACCTCAGGAGGATCTTCTTGCGCTCGAGACAAGGCATCGGCCTTCCCATTCTTGCTACCAGGTCGGTAAGTGATGATCATATGAAATCGACTAAAGAATAGTGCCCATCTGGCTTGTCTCGGTTTCAACCTGCGTGCTTGTTGTAGATATTCGAGGTTTCTGTGATCTGTCAGGACGACCACAGGATGGTGCGCCCCGTCGAGCAGGTGACGCCATTCTTCTAGTGAAAGCTTAATTGCAAGTAGTTCTCTCTCGCCTACGTCGTAATTCTTTCCTGCCGGGGTGAGTTTTTGAAAAGAAGGACACCGGACGTAGGATATCGTCTTCCTTACTCCTTTGGGATAAAATCGACCCTATGGCAAAAGCTGAGGCATCCACTTCTAGAGTGTATGGTAATGTTGGGTCGGTTATTGCCAAAACAGGTGCTGTAGTTATGGTTTCTTTTAGTTGGTGGAATGCTTTCTGGGCTTGTTCGGACCACCAGAACGGAGTTTGTATCTTGGTCAAGTTGGTTAAAGGTCGAGCTATGGCAGAGAAGTTTTTTATGAATTTTCTATAAAAATTGCAGAATCCGATGAAACATTGAACCCCTTTTTTGTTAGCCAGTGCGGGCCATGTGGTGACTGCCTTCACTTTAGCCGGATCCATCTGTATAAATCCCGGAGTGATAACGAATCTGAGGAATTCTATACTTCTTGTATGGAAGAGGCATTTTTCTAGTTTGGCGTATAAATGATGTTTCAACAACCTTAATAGTACGGTCCGGACGTGGGTCTCGTGGGACTCGGCTGTGTTTGAGTAAATCAATATATCATCCAGGTATATTATTACTAATTGGTCTAATATATCTCTAAAAATATCATTGAGGAACCTTTGGAAGGTGGCGTGGGCATTGCATAGGCCGTACAGCATTACCAGGTATTCGTAATGGCCGTACCTGGACCGAAAGGCAGTTTTCCACTCATCCCCGTCTCGTATCCTGACTAGGTTATATGCACCCCTTAAATCGAGTTTAGTGAATATTGTGGAAGTTCTTAGTCTGTCCATCAGTTCGGTTATCAAGGGGAGGGGGTATTTGTTTTTGATGGTGATAGAATTGAGGGCACGGTAATCCACACAGGGCCTGAGTCCCCCATCTTTCTTCCCTACAAAGAATAGAGGTGCACCCGCAGGTGAGGTAGATGGTCGAATAAACCCTTTTTGCAAATTTTCTTCTACGTATTCTTTGAGGGTCTTTAGCTCGGGTTCTGATAGCGGGTATATCCATCCATGAGGGATAGGGGCCCCCGGTAATAAATCTATAGGACAGTCGTAGGTTCTGGAGGGTGGTAACGTATCTGCTCCTTTTTTCTCGAATACTTTATGAAGGTCTTGATAGATTTTGGGAATTTCGGTACACACTGCTACCGTGTGTATTTGCGGAACAATAGCGCTCAGGGTGGTTATTGGTTTTTCCTGGTCGAAGGTTATGGTGCTGTTGATCCAGTTTATAGTCGGATTATTCTTTCTCAGCCAATTCAGGCCAAGGATGGCTGGGAACACTGGTGATGAGACAATGTCAAAAACAATGGTATCGTTGTGGCTTTCGCCAATACTAGCGGGCAACGGTATGGTCTCTTTGGTAATCGGCCCAGACAACGGTGAGCTACCATCCAGGAGTTGTATGGGATAAGGTTGTTTCTTGTACACGGTGGGGATCCCCAAGGATTGGGCCATGTTACAATCCACGAAGCAGCCGCTTGCTCCTGAGTCAAGCCTTGCGTTGATGCTCATGGCGCGGTTGTTCCACTGTAAAGACAAAGGTATAATCATATGGGTAGACATGGCATTGCATACACTTCTGACTGAGATAAAGGCTGGGACAGCTAGTGGCTTACCCATATGACTGCTAGGCTTCTCTCGGCACTCCCGTATGTGGTGACCAGCACGACCACAGTAGAGGCATAGGCCTAAGGAACGTCTCCTCGTCTTTTCGGCTTCTGTAAGAGGTCCTCTTGCAGCCCCTATTTGCATCGGTTCTTCCTCGTCCAACCCGGTTGTAGGAGCGTTTAATGGCAGAGGAGGGAGGAATACAAGGAAATTCAAGTGTGGCGCACCCAGTGTTCCCAATATTAGATAGAAGACAAAGAATGGTACACTACCGTGTCCTAGTCTCTCAAGTCTTGGCTTTCAATTGTCCCACATATGAAAAACATAAATAACATACTGTCAGGATTAGGCGGCGATGGGAACCGATGTGCAAGGTATACCAACTCGGCTCATCTACTATGTGGAGGGTTAGATGTAAATATACAACCTTATCCACAATAGTGCATGGGTGATAGGTAGAATCAAGTGCGTAGTAATGTCCAGAGCAGGTTCCAGGATATAGGTAAGCAGCGAAGTCGATAATGGTAGCCGGGGTCAAAAGGGTTAATTCAGGCAGCATATATGTTAATTCAGGCAGAAGGTCGTGGGATAAAGGCAGTCAGCATAATCGTTAAACATAAGCAGGGTTCGATACACTGCAAAGTAAAGCAAGCTAAAGTAGATCAGACACACTGTATCACATTAGAGACTAGACGAACTAGCAATGAACTCACCAATCAGCCGGCTTCTTATTCAGGGATCTCAGGTTCTAGCTGATTGGTGGGTGGGATGACGTCAGACGTATGGAGCGTCGTGGCGCGCCGCGCATGCGCGGATCACTTTCGTTCTGGGATGCGGATGGGGAAGGAGCCTGGGCGCCGTTTGGAAGTTTGCCGGCGGCCATCTTGGGTCCGCGTGGCGGCGCGACAGGTGGGTAGTCCTCACACATACATATCATAGTATATTCCGTATACAATATGAATATATAGACCACTCGAGTCGTATCTCACTCACATTTAGAGGAGCCCTAACCGGCTCAGGTGTCTTCACTTGTGGGTTATTAATATGGCTACCCAGCAGCCCGTATGCGATAGAGTCTTCAAATCTTCAAATCCTAGTAATATAAAAAGGACAGCATGGTGCAGACCCGCATGAAGAATGGATAAATTTCCAAGGTTGGAGGTACTCACATGCTTTTGGACCTAAACTCAGGTCCTAAGGATCAATCGCTCAGAGGTTGTTTTGATTTAGCCACTGATGAAGCCACGGGTAACAACGACCCTTAGGTGAAACGCAGTTGGCGTTATTGTTTTTATTTCTGTTTGTTTTATGAGTTTTAATAAATATAATTTTTACACGCTGTCGTCCTGTGAGTTGAAGGGGTTTTCCTGGAAGGTTGTACCTACAACGAAACAACCTCTGATTGAATAACTCCTTGTGCAACTAAAAAAGTCCCTTAAAGTACCAAAATCATCACTTACCACTAAGATTTAGACTTGCCAAGATAGCTCATCAAATTATAGAGGTTAAAAAAATGTATATTGCTGTGTATGTTCTGCCTTATGTATTATCTTTTTCTGAAATCGATGGGAGCACTTGTGCTTTGTACTTTGTAATGAAGTTTTCCAGTTCTGTAGGCAACATGCAGCACTCCTGAAATGTTTCTTTTTTTATAAGTATTTCAATTACATAAATGAGTGTATAAAAGATAGTCACTTTTTATTTTTACCAATTCAAGCTTAAATTAGATGTTCACTTTTTTTTATCCATTTCATATATTAAATAGTTAATGAGCCTTGACTATCTAAGCAAAAATTAAAATGTGCCTATCAATTATGAAAAACAAGAAAATGATATCAACACAGCATGGAATCTTTTTTCTTCTTCACAGAAAATTACCTAATATAACCTCATTAGGCTGTAAGAAAATATTTGTTGTACCTCCACGTAAAAGACAGATTGGGGAAGGAACCTAAATCTCTTTTCAAGGTAAAATATGATGTTTTTTTTCCAACTAAGTTTTGAATCTAGTTCATTAACTAAGCCCTGGAGTTTTAATATTTGTAATGTAATTTGCATAATGAACTGTTCACAAAAAGCGTAACCATAATAAGCCTGTAATTTAACGCATATGATTGAGTTTGCAGAAAGATGTCTTCGTGATAGTTCCCATGGTGTAAAGTGATAGATGACTACAGTGTACGCTTTTTTTCCTAATTTTGTTAGACTTAATCCAACGTTTATCCCTCAATACAACATCAGCCTTGGAGGAAGCCATTTGATGTATGACACAGCTATTAAAGCTTGGCAAAAAAAGAAGAAAAAAAAAGAAGAATTTACTGATCCGGAGGCTTCCAGGGCCTGAAAATTAGGTTAAGATAATACATTATCCCTGAAAATCTAGTAATCAGTATACGGTGTGGTCCATGAAAACAAGTATCCAAACGGTATAGCACCATTTGTAATTTAGAACAATATATATTATGATAATCGTTTTTAAAAAGTCATTAGTAACACACAAATATAAAAAATTGTGCGTGTTAAGCTTGTAACTCACTGCCGCCCAGTGCTGGAAGACACCCAAAAACCCCAACAATACACAAATATATAACAACATGCACAGGCGCATTTATGTGTATCACCAAAAACTCCTCAGGTATTTAATCCATCTGCAAATCAACCAGATCAAAGGATAATATAGTGCAGTAATTTTATTACAACAATAAAAAGTTTAACATATAAAAAACAAGCTCACAAAAAGGGATGAGCCGAACACCCCAATTTTAAAAGTTCGAGATCGAACGCGAACACAAACCGAACTCAATGCAAGTCAATGAGACTTGAAAGTTCGAATTTTAGAGTGGCCTCCAAGAGGGGGCATATATGCAAGATATTTGCCATAAAAGGTGTATGGGGGTCCGGGTAGTGCCCTGGGGGACAGGAAACAAGGACAAAAAATTAAAAAAAAAAGTTTTTAAAGGAACAGTGAGTTTTCCATGAAATAAAGGTTAAGAATAAAAACAAAAATTCATACAAATATCGTGCCTAGGAGGTCCCCATAACCTGCCCGTGAAGTTGCAGATTTGTAGGATGTATAGAAACATTTAAAAACAAAAAAATTACATTTCAAATGATGGTAAATGTTTTTCCTTTAATCTATTCATAAACAACTGCTTGGGGCGGCAGCCTGTATGAAAAGAGGAGACATTTTAGGACAAGCAGAACAAGTTTAGTGATTTTTAGCTAAATTATGGTGAAACTTTAAAATTGCTTTAAAATTGGGCCTTTAGTGTCGGCAACAGTGCCGTCACACAGTAACCACTCTGTGGTATTGTGGAAGAGTGCAGGGTTGGACCCTGTGGTCCAATATTAAAATGATATAAATCTGGTAATATAGGCGTCAGTGGCAGTGCACCCAAATATTGTGCCTTTGGTGGCAGCAAGTGCCTTCACACCGTAACCCCTTTGTGGTATTGTGGAAGAGTGCAGTGGTGGAGGTTTTGTGAATGCAGAAGAGATCCCCGATCTATTCAGTTACGTCAGCATCAGCGGATTGATAGCTGCTGATCCAGGACTGATTCATTTTTATAAATGTCAGCCGGTCTACAGAGTCGGTGGACAGACGCATTCTTTTGTCTTTGACAAAACCTCCAGAGGCACTGAACATCATTTCAGAAAGCACGCTGGATGAAGGACAACCTAGTAGCTGCATAGCTTATTGACTAAGTTCTGGCCAGTGATCCAATCTCAACACCCAGTAAGCCAGTGGATCATCTGCTGTAAAGGTATCCAGGTCTGCCCTTGCCCCTAGGTAGTCCTGCACCATATGGTGAAGACGCTGGCAATGGGTGCCTACATTTGACGTCCTTGGGCGTCGTGGACTAAAAAAATTAAAAACGGCATCAGTCAAGCGGCCCCGGCCTTCACCGCTCTTCCTCTGATCATCCGCAGCCTCAGAGGCACTTATGTCATCACTTGCTAACCTACCAGTGCCTGTACAGGTGTTACACAAGTGTTGCTTTAAAGTGTCCTCAAGGTTTTTTCATCCTGTTCTCCCTCTGTGAGGGCAGGATGAGCTCTGCAACTTTACCCTTGTATCGTGGATCAAGAAGACTTGCCAACCAGTAATGATCCCTCTCCTTGATAGCACGAATCCTGGGGTCCTTTAGCAGGCTTTGCAGGGTAAGGGAGCCCATGCAGTGTAGGTTGGAGGTGGCATTAGCGAGTCTTTCTGGTCAATGAGGATGACCCCATTGTGCACTTCCTCCCCCCAGCCACATACTAGTCCTTGTGTTTATGGACACACAAAACCCTCCCTTGAGGAATCCCCACCTTCAATGCCCCCACTACTTAAATATTCCTCCTCATCCTCCTCGTGTCTGATCTGAGGACCCGCAGGAATGCTGTCTGCGTAAAGACTGGGGCCTTGAGAGCTAGGGAAGTCCTCCTCTTCCTCCCACTGCTCTACCTCTAGTGCCACATCTATAATTCCCCGCAGAGTGTGCTCCAGCAGGAACACTAAAGGAATTGTGTCACTGATGCATGCACTGTCCCTGCTCACCATCCTCGTTGCCTCCTCAAATGGTGACAGTACAGTGCATGCATCCTTGATCATCAGCCACTGTGGGGGAGAAATAAAAACAAGTTGCCCTGAACCTGTCCTTGTGCCATACTCACACAGGTACTCATTGATGGCCCTCTGGCAATGCTGCAGCATCTGCACAAGCAGCAATGTTGAGTTCCACCTGGTGGGCATGTCACAGATCAGATGGTTTGTGGGAAGGTGGAATTCTCTTTGAATTTCTGCCAGGCGAACACTTGCTGGGAATGACCATCTGAAGTGGCTGCAGACTTTTCTGGCCTGGCTGAGAAGCTCTGCCAGCCCTGGGTTCCTGTTTAGGAGACGCTGTACCACCAGATTTAGGATGTGTACTAGGCATGGTACATGTGTCAACTTACCCTGGCGAAGGGCGGAGAGAAGGTTGCTGCCATTATCACAGACAACCATTCCCAGCTGAAGCTGGCGCGGTGTTAACCATCTCTGCACCTGCCCCTGCAGAACTGACAGAATTTCTGGCCCAGTGTGGCTCCTGTCCCCTAAACAAACCAGCTCAAGCACAGTATGGCATCTTTTTGCTTGAGCCATTGCGTAGCCCCTGCCACTTAAACTCGGTTTAACTGCCACTTCGCCAGAGAAGGAGGAGGAAGAGGTGGTGGTGGAGCAGACAGACCTCATACAAGCAGCTTTCTGGAGGCGTGGTGGATGAACAAGCTCCAGCACAGAGCCCACTGTCTTGGATCCCTCCCAGCTGCAATCAGAGTTACCCAGTGTGCCGTGAAGGAAATATAATGGCCCTGTCCATGCTTGCTGGACCACGTGTCTAAAGTCATGTGCACCTTGCTGCTGACTGCCTTTCCCAATGACTCCATAACATTGTCTTCCACATGCTGGTATAGTGCTGGAATGGCCTTCCGTGAAAAGAAATGGCGTTTTGGAACCTGCCACTGTGGTACAGCACATTTAGCAAATTTACGGAAGAATGCAGAGTCCACCAGCTGGAAAGGCAGCAGCTTTAATGCAAGTAATTTTGCTAAACTGGCATTTAGACGCTGTGCTTGGGGATGGTTGGGACTATATTTTTTCTTACGCTGCAGCAGCTGGGGCAACGTAATCTGACTGTGTAAATCTTCAGATGATGGGATGCTGTCACATTGTGAGGAAGGACCTGGTACACCCATTACTGTAGCATCATCCCTGTCAGTGGAGGTTGTAGCAGGCAATGACATGGCAGGACATATAGTGGGGGTAGAGACAGATGAGGAGGAGGACCTATGCAAAGTGTTGTGCCAACGGGATGCGTGGCAGGTGGTCATATGTCGCCTCAAGCATGTGGTACCCAAGCGTGGGATGTCTTTCCCACGCTTAATACTCATCTGACATAGATTACAAATAGCAACGGTGCTGTCTGCTGCACATCTCTTAAAGAACTCCCAGACAGCAGAGTTCCTGGATGTGTGCCTTTGAGACAACAGCACTCTGCACCTGAGCAGCTCTGACATCTGATGCCTTGGACTGGCTACGGTTGGTCATAGAGGACATTGTGCCTCATGTTTGTTGTGCATCCTCCTCCTCACTTGACTCCTCTGTTCGATCAGGCACCCAGCTGGAGTCAGTGACCTCATCATCAATGTCATCACCCCCTATCTCCTCGTCACTGGAGTCAACTTGGCAGTATGCTGCAGCTGCTGGGGCAACATGAGTGCCAGTTATTTGTGTATCACTGGCACCTCCTTCCTCTAGGTTGATTATACTCCCTTCCTCAACCTCAGAGATTGAATCCGAGCACTGTAGTTGCTGCGCATCCTCAAGCAGCATGTCACTGTCATTGTAGTTAAACAATTCAGCTGACTCCTCCGTGTATGTTGGTGAGCAGGAGTAGCTGTGGACATGGAGACTGCATTAGATGCTTTAGCAGCTGAGGTGGACTGTAAACCACTACAAGCCTGGCTGGCAGAGGACTCGGAGGATGAGGATGGCCTGGTTAGCCAATCCTGCAAATCCTCTGTATGTTGCTGCTGCTTAAGATGGCCAGCACCAGTTAGAAAGGACAAGCGTGCCCCTGCAGAGGATGCACCACGTCCACGACGACCAGAGGCACAGCCTCCCGACACAGAGGCTGCTTGCCCTCTTATCTGTGTCTGGGAGCATCTGCCTGTCCTTTTTGTCCTTTCTAATATGGTGAGTGATATATAGATTAAAGATATACAGAACTCTGAATCAACTCTGTTATAAAAATTGGAGATATGCAGAACTCTGATTCAACTGTGTTATCTAGATTAAAGATTTCCAGAACTCGGGTATAATTCAGTGAGACACCCTGATAGCTGTCAGCCAGTGACAAGACACGGATTAAAATTCGCAGAAATCTGCTACAAGTCTGTGACACCCCCTGATAGGACCCCCTGTTAGCTGGCAACAGTGACAAGACACAGATTACAATTCCCAGGAACATCCTATAAATCAGTGAGACCCCCTGATGGGTGGCAGTGATAACACACAGATTAGAACAAGATATCTTCTAGAAGTGAGACCTCCACAATAGCTGCTGGCAGTGAGAACACAAAGATTAGAACAATTCCCAGATATTTTGTAGAAATGAGACCCCCAAAATAGTTGGTGGCAGTGAGAACACAGAGATTACCACAATTCCCAGATATCTTCTAGAAGTGAGACCCCACAATTGCTGCTGGCAGTGAGAACACAAAGATTAGAACAATTCCCAGATATTTTGTAGAAATGAGACCCCCACAATAGTTGCTGGCAGTGAGAACACACAGATTACCACAATTCCCAGATATCTTCTAGAAGTGAGACCCCCACAATTGCTGCTGGCCGTGAGAACACAAAGATTACAACAATTCCCAGATATTTTGTAGAAGTGAGACCCCCCTCAATAGCTGGTGGCAGTGAGAACACACACTAACACAACAATCTCCTCTCAAAAAACACGTGCTGGGGCTGCGACGGACGCCTTATATAGTGTGCTGTGGGATTTAGCTCTGTGAGCCCATGATTGGGCAAAATTTGCCCAATCAGGACTCTGAGCTGTGATTGACATAGTCTTGCACCTGTCTTGCACCTAAACTGCGGTCAGGTGCAGACTGTAGCCAATTACAAGCTTCAGGCCAGTGGAAAAGTGCATTGTGGTCTATTGTGGTGCATTGTGGGCGAACATGCGGCGAACATGCGGAAAGGTTCGGAGTTCGACGAACAGCCGAACGGGCGATGTTCGAATTGAACTCCGAACATATCGAACCGAACAGCTCATCCCTGCTCACAAACAACTAGCACATACAAAATGTGCATATGCGTTTTTGCCACATTGGCTCAAACCTCACGATCGTACACTCTCCAGTCTCCAACTGCAACAAGTGGAAGATTGCTAGTTCCGTGCGATCCAAGGTACTGTCCACCAGTCAGTCATAAGCAGTGGCGTAGCGTGGGGGGGCTGGGGGGGCCGTGGCCCCGGGCGCAGTTTTCTTAGGGGCGCATAATTTCAAAAGAAATTTGCGCCCCTAAAACTTGTGGCCCGGACTGACCAGCCGGGCCCTTGGGCGCAGGTTGAGGGGACGCAGATGCCGGGCAGCGGGAGTGCCTGCCGGCTGCCTGGTCCTGAACAGTGAGTCCGTCCTGTTGAAGGGGAGGCGGCTGCATGCAGGCGCAGGTCATGTGGTCCGTCTAATCAGGTGGTACTGAGTCTCTGTACCACCTGACTGGTCGGACCGCGTGACCTGCGCACGCACGCAGCTGCCTCCCCTTCAACAGGACGGAGTCGCACGCTGTTCAGGACCGGGCAGCCGGCAGGCACTTCCGCTGCCCGGCATCTGGGTCCCCTTAACTGCTGCTGGATCCGGAGCTGGGGCAATATCCAGGTGAGAGCTGGGGCATATCCATGAGCTGGGGCAAATCCATGAGCTGGGACAAATCCATGTGCTGGGGCAAATCCATGAGCTGGAGCATTTCCATGAGCTGGGGCAAATCCATGTGTGAGCTGGGGCAAATCCATGAGCTAGGGCAAATCCATGAGCTGGGGCAAATCCATGTGCTGGGGCAGTATCCATGAGCTGGGGCAAATCCATGAGCTGGGGCAAATCCATGAGCTGGGGCAGTATCCATAAACTGGGGCAAATCCATGAACTGGGGCAAATCCCTGTGTGAGCTGGGGCAAATCCCTGTGTGAGCTGGGGCAATATCCATGTGTGAGCTGGGGCAAATCCATGTGTGAGCTGGGGCAATATCGATAACGTGTCCACAGGTTGGGGGGGCGCACAATTCTTGGCTGGCCCCGGGCGCTGACAACCCACGCTACGCCACTGGTCATAAGAGCTCACAATTGCCCAGCTCAATGCATTTCATGGAATACATCCCATCCCATAGGGAACTCCTGAGGAAGTGGGACATAGCCCATGAAATGCATTGAGCTGGGCGATTGTGAGCTCTTATGTCTGACCAGTGGACAGTACCTTGGATCACACGAAACCAGCAATCTTCCACTTGTTGCGGTTGGAGACTGGAGAGTTTACGATCGGGGGGTTCGAGCCACTATGGCAAAAACGCATATGCACATTTTTTATGTGCTAATTGTTTGGAAGGGTTTTTTTTGTATCTTAAACTTTTTATTGTTGTAATAAAAATACTGCACTATATTATTCTTTGATCTGATTGATTGCAGATGGATTAAATACCAGAGGAGCTTTTGGTGATATACATAATTGCGCCTGTGCATGTTGTTTTGTAACACAGAAATATAGCATGTTTTCTACAGTGAGTATTTTAAATAAATTAGTTTTTTAAAGCTTCTTTTCTTCAATTGGAAATTCGTAGTTAATATTTGCTTATCTTATAAATCCAGATATTTCCCCTTTAAACATGAGTGAAATCTAAAGAAATAATGATTGATGGTACAGTTCTCTACTGCTCAGATAGCAGACAAACTAGTAACTCCTTTCCAATCGGTCCCTTTTACTGCATTCTTAAAAGAGGATTGCCTCTAAACCTACACTTTCTATAATAACTTAGAGAGAGCAGAGATACTAACTTAATGGCAGTTTGTGTGTAGATGAAATCTAAAGAGCTATAGTGTGGGTAGAGCAGACAGAGTTGTCACTGGCAGAAATGTGTGCTACTGATTACAACAACGATCTGTCAGTTCTTTTCACATTAAAGAACGTAGGGTTCTGGTGCCCCGTGATCACGTTTAATAAGGCATCGTTTCACATACATCTAGATGCACTGAAAAGAAACTATAGAAGGGGCAATATGAGCAAAGATATATCGTTTAAGAAATTTAATTTATAAAATACAAAAGGAAGAGGCATATAAGGATGAGAATGATGTGTAGAGCTACACGTATTCTTTATTATGTGACCTTGTCCTATTAGAATTATTGTATTTATTTTTTCAGTGATGCTCTTTCTTTACAGTTCTGTCTCAGTATAGTGTTTTCACACTCATGTTCCCTGTGTATTCAATATAGCATAAATAATATAGGGTGAATTGAATATTCAATCGACTCTTTATATTTGTTTTTTTGCATTTTCCATACAGTAGCAACACTTTTTGGAATTTGGTTTGTATATAGTATCATCATCATCATCATTTATACAGCGTCAACAGTTTCCTCATCGTTTTACAATAACCAAAGGGAACAAGATACATATAAATGGACATAGGATGGAAACAAGAGGTGTAGAGGGCCCTGCTCATAGGAGCTTACAGTCTAGAGTGAGCAATGAATTGCTAACATTTTATATACTTATGTAAACATGACTAGACGTTCCTTTCAAGATTAAATGTCCTAATGTCCTGATGAAACATATGTCAAATATCTGAAACATTGATAATCAGAAAATAGGAATAGGTTATTAAGAAGTCCCAGGAGCGTTGGTCTTCCTAGACTGAACATTTAAGAGGCTATTTACTAATTGACAACTCGAACAATGAAGTTCACCTTTGTTGCAAACAATGTTAAGAATCACAATTGTTGCAAGTATGGTGAACTTCAGCTATCCGTCAAAGCAAAATTATCACTTTCCCGCCGCAGGGCATTCTATCCCTTACTCTTTACTTCTATGGGCCACCTCGGCCACTCTCTGCATCCGGCGTGAGCCGCACGCCGTTGGCTGCTACGAGACAGCCTGAACTTAGGCCGTCCACCTGCAGTGAATGACGCGCATCAGCTGCAATGGGCAGGCCAAATCAGAGGCCCGCTGCAGCACTTGGCGGTGGGGCATACTAATAAGCCTTGCCAGCGTTAACCCCTCCAGACAGATGGCACCTACCTGTCATTAAGAGGTTAAACAAAAGCTGGCTAAGTTAGTGCAAACAAAGGTAAACAATGGTGTACACCACTAGTTTAGTTATGTGTATAAGTTCTAAAACCCCAATTCTGAAAAAGTTGGGACAATATGGAAAATGCAAAAAAAACAAAAAGTGTCAATTGAAAACGCAATTCATCCTGTACTATATTGAAAACACATTGGGCCCTATTCTGATGTAGCCATTAAGCAAGGTTGCCATAAAGCACCATTAAGCATTCAGCAGAGTGGCTCAAGCGCTGTCCCCTTTTTTTAATGGCATATTACATCAGAGATGCACGTTCAGCTTTTTTTATAATTTTCCATACTGTAACAACATTTTTGGAATTTGGTTTGAATATAGTATCATCATTTATATAGCGCCAACAGTTTCCTCAGCGTTTTACAATAACCAAAGGGAACAAGATAGATATGAACAAGAAAAAAGGCCCCCCTGTATCCCTCTGTGGATCACTACGCTGACCTGCCAGATCTCGCGAGGCAGCCTCAATGGAGTCCTAAGGACTCCATGGAGAGGATGCTTGCGGCAGCGCTTAGTGCTGCCGTGAGCATCCCAAGCCTTAGCGCCGGGTTACGGTGCAGGCTGCTGGATTAACGCCTGCACCATAATATTACGCAAAGACGGGGATGCTAAGGAGAAACCTGCAGGCGCAGATTTTTTTCCTCAGTGTCCCTGTTTTAGCGTGAGGAATGTAATATGGGCCAGTGTGTAGGGAAGCATTTTTGGGCCTGCTTGATAATGTCTGAGGTTGAAAGGGGGAAGTGTGCAAATGAAAGCTAGGAGGTGGCATGGGTGAATGGAGAGCTGAGCAGGAGAGTGGAGATAAGAGTGAGAGAATGAACATGGGCAAGAGCTGAGTGCAGAGTCTCAGGATGGAGATGAGCAATAGCGGATGAGGCCAAGATGGAGTTTGAATACAAGGCAAGAGGGTAGTATCAGAATGAATATAGGTTAGCGAGAGCAGAAGAGTTCCCATTTTGTAGGGAAAGCAAGAGTGAAAGACAGAAAAGAAAGCAAGGGAGTGCTTATGAAAATGATAGCTAGGAAAGAGCAGTGGAGTGCAAGTAAGGAAAGTGAGAGGGGAGATGGTCTAGGAGTAGTGGTGCAGGCAAGGGGGATTGTCAGGAAGTAGAAGAGCAAAAGAGAGCGGTAGAGCATTGCTGCGGAGACAGCAGGGGCAGATGAGAGGGGGTTTCAGAAAGGAGAGGACTAGGGCAGCAAAGGAGTGCATATGTGAAAGGAGTAGGCATTCCAGGTAGCAATGGATAGGGGGAATAGGGCAGTGGTAGTGGGGAACAGACCCTTATATCAACATCTTAGTAAGGGTGGCATAAGGGACACAGGCAGAGAACTATGCCAAGAAATGCCATGATCAGCTTTGTTACACAATTAGGATATGTTCATTTCCTCTGAAATGCAGGTGGCACTGTCAAGGATGAAGCTAACCTTCTGTAAAACAGATGATGTCAAAGCCTGTGGCACAGTCAAACACAACATCGAAAAAAGGCGGCACAAACAGGCCAGAGCAATAAATGGTGGCCCCCTCACTCAGTCTACAACATCTTGGATTTCAAATACCTTTCTCATATTAATTCCTGGTGGAATTTTTGAATACTGCATTCTAGGACAGGGTTGGGAAACAATGCTCTAACAAAACTCTAGGATTAAAGATAAAATAAAACAATATAGGACTGTGAAGCATGCTGGGAGTTTTAGATGATTGTTAACCGTGAACCTGTGGCTTATTTTTATTTAACAGTGATATAATCATTTAAACTTAATTTTGCCTTTCTTTGTGTTACGGTGGGCTGTGTCTGGCATGAACGTAGAAGGGTGTGAGCCTACGGCGCAGTAAAACATGATTCAGATATATAACAAGGATATTTATTATCAGTATCCTTAGACCTAAACAAGACAGAATCTATGATAACAAGGATCTAGCACAAAGCACATTAGACAGACACTGGAAATAGAACCATGAAACCAAATACAATACTAATACAATATAATACAGAGTACAGGGCTATATACAATAAGCAAGAATGCAGACAGAACCAAAATAGCAAAACCAAAAAACAGGAGGGGGCTTAATACTAAAGGAATAAACTCGATCAGAGGGGAGAACCAGAGAGAAGCTACGCAAGAGATGAATGGCTGGGAATGATAGGAGAGCCTAATACAGAAAGCAGCAGGGAGGCATGAGGAACAAGATACATACAAAAGGACTGACCTAGATGGAAGGAGAAAACTGAAAGCACAGAAGGGAACCTAAATGAACACAAGGGCAGAGAATAAACAAAACTAAGCAGGAAGATACTGACAATAATAAACCTGAAAATAGAACTCCTTGAGACTCAGGCACAGACAGGAGATCCTCAAAGCAGGACTGCAACCAACTAGAACATAACATGAAGTGAATGAGTAAGGGAGAGAATGAGACCGCACCTTTCTAAGGGTGTAGTCTCTTTATATACCCATTTCAATTAAACACAAGGGGCCATATTACATACTTGGTGCTAACTTAACCAGAGCAGTTGTAAACTTAAAACCATATTACATAGTTGGTGCAAACTTAACCAGATTTTTTAAATGTTTTAAACTTCCCAGAGCCATTATAGCCTATGGAGGTTTTAAGTTTACAACAGCTCTGGTTAAGTTAGCACCAAGTATGTAATATCCAAGTATGTAATATGTCCTAAGGTGTCTTCAGGTGAAGACCAGGACTTGAACCTGAGAGGAGAGTATCGCCCTGAAACCTGCATCCCCAATGCAAGACGTACAAAGTTCATATACCAGAGGGAGCGCCAGAGGTACAGAATCAGTCCAGATCGTAACACTTTGATTCTCTAAGGGTTATTCAGAGAGGTCCGAAATGTCGCTGAGATGTCACCGGACGCTGAAATTCTTCTTCTTCTACTGTTTTGTATTTTATATATAGAGAGCTGACAACCCTAATTTGGTATACACCCCTCCCTGTTCACAGGTGCTCCACCATGGCAGCCTATAAAGGCCTAGAGCCTGCCTGGGAGCTCCAGGGTGAGTTGATCCTGTAAGTGCAGATTCGGTCGAGTTAGATAGGACCTGTCAAAGATGGGGTACATTGGCGTCTGTGACAGGCTTAAGCAAATTAGGATCATACTTTGTGAACTGAATCCCCATCATTTTACCTCAGTCAGGTTTTTTTGAATATTTTTAAAACTGTGCTTTTTTTGCCACAGAAAATGATGGAAGTAGGTGGTCAAAAATATGGAGTGCTCTTTCTTGGTGGTTCTATCTATATCTATCTCTATCTATCTCTATCTATATCTATCTATCTATATAGGCGTAATCTTCGAGACTTACTCATACATACTGATGCCGTCAGATCCTATGCTACCAAGGCTCCTCTACAGAAAATGGGTTGCTTTAGGTGTACGGGATGTGTAACATGTAATCATATGAACCCAACAACCACCTTTGCACATCCACACACTGGCCGTATATATAAAATAAAACATCGCATCACCTGTATGACGGAATTTGTAATTTACATGATCATATGCCCCTGTGGGTTTACGTATATAGGAAAGACTGATCGCACACTGAGAGAACGTATTCGAGGCCATCGCTCCTCCATTAACACGGCTTATAGGGATGGCCAAACTGACAAGCCGGTGGCTAAACATTTTCTGGCATTACAACACAGACTACCCTCACTCCGGTTTGTTGCTATCGATCATGTCCCCCCACTCCCCAGAGGTGGCAATCGCTCCCAACGATTGCTACAGAGGGAGACATATTGGATCAGGACCCTCGATACTGTTGCACCGAGGGGACTGAATGAATATGTCTCCTTCTCTAGCTTTCTGTATGACCGCTAATTGTTGTGATTTATTACTATTTTTGTGCATGTACCATGGACACTACATTTTGTGTCTACATTGTTTCTATGTATTTTTGACTGATGTGATACATTGTGGGTACAATAATATGTCTTTTCTGTTGTGGGTCACTTGATCTGTTTAGACGTTGTTAATATTTACCTCCTCATATACTGTTTGGCTGATGTTGCCTCTATGATTGCCTGCAGCAACGCTCACTTCTATATATCTTTACTTTTCTGTTAATATGCTGCTCTCTCTTCCTGCTCGGGATGTTTTTCTTCTTTCTTTTTTTGCTTCCGGTAAGGTTTAGCATTGTTTTTAGTTGTCTTGACAGCTGGCTCACGGCCGTAATCACGTGACGTATCTGGCTGAGACGTGCGGGGCTCTAGGACCCACGCACACTTACACCTGTGGCCACTTCTCTTTTTGATTAGCTCGTTTGGATTGGTATTCCAACCATACCTGTTCATTATTTAAACACACACAATGTTTGTTTGAGTTACCTTGAGAATGGCTCCTGTGCGAGCCGAAACGTCGGTTCTATGGCTTCATTTTAAATGATTCAATAAATTTTTTATGTTTTACTTTTGACCGAGTGCCGCCTTCTCTCCTCCGTTATCTATATATATATATACACAAAAACAGCAAAATGGGAACACTCTGGGTCTTAAGGTAAAATAATAAAGTTTATTAAAGATCTACTTAAAAAGGACCGACGTTTCGGCTCCTAGAAGCCTTCATCAAGGTATGTCCCACATGAATAAATACAACAAATAAATAGTAAAAACATAAACTCACCCCCAATCATGTGTCGCTGCATCTGTGGCCGCGCCGATGAGCTCTGGAACCGGAGTGCCCTCCCTGGACACCGTGTGAGTGATGTATGCATCGTCACGTCATAGTGTGCGACAGGAAAACCCGTCGCTATGGTTACCTTCAAACAAGTATACGCTCCGTTGATTCCCAATGCGCTGGCAGAAAAGTAACTACATGAAAACAAAGAAGAATGCAAATAAACAGCCAAGACAAAACAGAAAATAAAATTGCAAAACTATTATACCCACGGTGTGGTAATTGAGCTAACCTTATGACTAAAGCACTGTATACATGAAAGTCCCCCATAGTGTCCTGATTGAACGTGTGGCAAATGTGTATATTTTATTTATTTATTTATTTATTTATAAAGGATTTTACCAGGAAGGATACATTGAGATTTCTCTCATTTTCAAGTATGTCCTGGGTTCGAGAACATTGAGTGGTTACAGAAATACAAAATAGTAAAATGTAAGATATTAACACAAGACCAAATATACAGATTAACAGTAAAATGCAAGATATTAACACAAGACCAAATACACAGATTAACAGAAAAATTAATATGGAGGAAATAAAGTCATTATGTTACATGTTTACAGGTGCATTTCGTATTGAGGTATGCTAATAGGGAGCTCTTAAGGGACTTTAGACTGGGGGAAGATTTGACGGCGTCTGGGAGGTTATTCCATAATAAGGGCTGCCTGGCCATGAGTGATATGATCAATTTTAATCTATATTGAAGGGACAGAGAAACCAAAATATGAAGTTAAAAAAGAGTGAAAGAAGAATTAGTGTAAAAATATGAATGTGAAAAATATGAAGTAAGGGCATGAAACTTATTGCTTTCACATATCATTTTATTCACATAAGTAAAGTGAATAGGTAATTCTAATAGAGTATTGTGCCCGGAATATGCCCCCAGGTAAAAAATCTCCAAGATGCATGTACGAATGGGAGACTGGATTAACTACAGTAAATAATTAGCGCTCATATAGGAATGATGTGAAGGAAATGTACTCATTCAATCCTTGAGGGGATAGGGTTTGCAAAGTCCTGATCCAGAAGGTTTCCCTCTGGAGGAGAATTTGTGAACGATTACCACCCCTGCTTAATGGTGGAACATGGTCTATAGCGATGAACTTTAGTGATGGTAATCTATGTCCCGCTTGAAGAAAATGCTTGGCAACCGGTTTTTCCGTGCGTTGATCCCAGTAGGCTGTATTTATAGCAGAACGGTGCCCTCTCATCTTCTCGCGCAACGTAAGGTTGGTTTTTCCCACATATCCCTTGCCACAAGGGCAGGTAATGAGATAGATAACATGGTCTGTAGTACAAGAGATCCGATGTTGTATCTTGAATCTACGACCTGTGAGAGGGTGAGCAAAAGAATTGCCAGGCAGCATGTGATGACAAGTCACACATCCGGTGCAACTGAAGCAACCTAATTTCTGAAACTTTCTTGGAGGATCATATGCTGCTTGTAAGTCAGTTTTTACCAACAAGTCCTTGAGATTACGAGTTCTTTTGTAGCACATCCTAGGAGGATGATGAAATTGCGCTGGTAATTCTGGATCATATTGAAAAATCTGGCAATGCTGACGTATTTGCTTAATCAGCAGATCACTGCCCAGATGGTGAGTGGGATCTTGATACGTGGTTGCTGAACTTGATCTCTAGAAATAGATGTATCACATATATATATATGACCAGTATGAACGTGCATGCACCAGAAGGAAAAAAGTGGTGCCCAGGTGCAAAAATTCCATGTAAAAACATAGAAACATCAAAAGATTGGGTGGACGCACTCAGGGTCTTCAATAAAAAATAAAAAATAATATTTTATTGGAAATCACATTACAAACATGCCCATATGCTTCTCCCGACGTTTCGGCCCTCTCAGGGGCCTTTATCAAGGTGGCAGGCAACAGGTAGTGTACACATATTTATGCAAAAAAATAAAAGACATCATTAAACCACTCACCAGAACTGTAGCACGCTGCAGCGTGAATAACTGGATCCATGTAGGGTGTATCCTTCAGCTGCGGCCTGCGTGTATGGTGGTGATAACATCAACGGCCAGCAGTGGTAGTGCTCCAAGGCAACGTTTGCCAAGGAGACGCATCCAAGCCGGCTGTAAAAAACGCAGCATGGAGGATAAATATATAAAAGCAGCAGAGACGGGCAAACAACATGGATAATGGATAATCAATGGATAATTAATCATTGTGGCACTTCAAAGTAAAGTAAACTATATGTTGAAAAATCATCATTATAAATTCCAGAATGAAATATGCATATTATCAATGACAGTATCAACACAACAGCAGGTAATAATCAAAGCATGATGAAAATTGTTCATAATTCAAATGGGTCACGGATGACCTAGAGTTATACAGAAAATGTGTAACCAAACCAGAAAAGATTAGTGTAGTGCACAGTACAGCCCTACAGAACTTGTTAACGCTTTATAAAAACTTGTAACTGTAACTATAAAGTGTACCAAATATATGGGTAAAGGATAAATGTGAGGGAAAGGGTGAACAATGGTCACCGTAAAGACACATGTCTTTACACATGTATCCATCTTTACAGTGTCCATTGTAAAAAGTCCCCCAGTCTCCCTCCGCGATCACTCCGCCGACCTGCCGGATCTCGCGAGTGGCAAGATCCTGCAGGTCATGTGACCGGCAGTGGAGGCTTCAATGGAGTCCTATGGACACCATGGAGGAAATGCTCACGGTGGTGCTTAGCACTGCCTCGAGCATCCTGAGGCTTAGCACTGTGTTACGGGGCAAGCTGCTGGATTAGTGCCTGCCCCGTAATATCACACTAAAACAGGGACGCTGAGCAGAAATCTGCAGGTGCAGGTTTTCCTCCTTAGTGTACACGTTTTAGCGTGAACATTGTAATATGGCCCTTTGGGTTTGAGTCTATATGAATTACCCTGTATCAAAAAGACCAACTCTGTGTACCACCCTTTAGTAAAAAGACTATATTTTTCATAGTAGTTGAATATGACTAGTTCAACAAGATTTAACTAGTTATTGTAAGAAACCGTTAATTGTAACATATATACGTTTTTATTTTAATTGAAACCTAAATGTTAATTGAAATAAAGTTTTCACTCTCACTATCATATTTTTTTCTTCAATACTACTGCAGAGATATTGTATCGCCAAGGGGAAAATTAATTTACATAAACATTTCAGCAGATTAACCGAGTGATGTAAATGTACATTCACTTTAGAGGTTAATTAAGTTATATTTTAAGGACAACAAAAGCAAAATGACTGCAGACTGTAGCATTATTTTATCCCACAGAGCATCATAGATCATAGTTATGAAAGTACATCTGTAAGGACATTTCAGATTTGGTTTAGGTTAATGGTACATCATAACTTAGTACAAGACAGATACCATAAACAACACTACTCTTAGCATCATTAACCCTGACAATAAGCAATCATTGCTAAAGAGCCCAGTGATTTATGGAACAAATGTTTAAATTACTTTGGTTATATTGTAGTATCACTCTGGAAATGATTGATTCATATGTTCTTCCTTCTAAGAACTTTTTTGTAACTGACCTAGATCATATGAAGGTCTAGAAAACAGTTGAAATATATCTTTGAGTGTGGATATCCATACCAATACAATATCTAGGAATTATTCAAGATTCTTTATGTTCTTGTTATAAGTGGGACAGCATTTTGAAATAGTCAGTTCCATTTTCTAGCTTCCAACCTCCTTTCAGCGTTACCATTTATAAAAATAGCCAGCTATCCATGCTAGTTGTGTCTCCAAAGAATAAGCAGTGCTCACCTGGGACTTTAAAGAAATGTACTATAGAAATAGTCACAAGAGCATGAGCTACATCAGCCCAATTTGAATGTGATGAGTCAGATGTTGAGCAACATTGGTAAAGAAGACACCAGGGGCACGATCCTATGCCTGTAACTAAAACGGGGACTCTAAGGCTGGCGGCACACGAGCATTAACAGAGAGAGGAAGGAACGTCCGTGAGAGTGGGCGTTCCTTTCACTCTGTGCGGTCAGCGTACAAAGCGCGATCCTCCTATGAGGATCGCGCTTTGTATCCCTGTCAGCGTCCGTTTAGCTTTTTGATGGGGAGGGCTTTTTCACGTCCAGTGGTTGGCCCTCCCTGTCAAAATGCCAGAAAAACGGCACAGACGCAGAAGAGTGTGGGCACACACAAGCACCAAATGCGCTTGCGTGCCGCCAGCCTAAGGGGGAAAAAATTCTGTCGCAAATATCCCCTTAAGGTTCCTGGTTTACATGTAGATTATGAGGCAGGCCCTGAATCCAGCAGTCTGCCTCGTAACAGCCGCTAGCATCCAGGATACTCGTGCTAGCGCTAACGCACCATTGCGAGCATCTCCTCCTGGAGTCCAAAGAACTCCATGGAGGCTTCTGCTGCCGGGTCACATGACCTGCATGATCTTGCCTCTCACATGACTCCGGCAGGTCAGCGGATTGAATGCGGAGGGAGACTGGGGACTTTTTCCGCAGCCTTACTCTGCTCACGGCGGCCAGAAGTGGTGGATTGGGTCACTGTTCTCGCCGCAGGATTAGAGGTGAATATTTAAATTTTTTGGGGGGATCCAGCTGCTGCTAACTGATTCCTCAGAAGCAGAATCAGTTAGCACCATTATAGAGCTGTGGTTAACTTTTCAGTTAGCTGCAGCGGTTAGTAATTAGCGTTAGGACTTTGTGATCCTAACTAGGGATGGGCTGCTGGTTCGAATCAGTTCGATTCAAACATCGGCTGTTCAAAAATTTTCGAACTTCTAACTTTTCGGGCCGTTCGAAAAACGTTCGGAATTTTTTTTTCATTTTTTTAACAAAATGCTTAAAAGATCCTAAAAAATCTAAAAATAAAGAGACTCTTTACTGCAGAATATCATAATAAATGGTTTATTAGATATTGTATTAAACGGGAATATTTTTAACATTGAAGCCTGCGGGGCATAAACATTTCCCACACCTTGTGGTTCAAACATTTCCCACCCATTGTGGCTAAAACATTTCCCATCTCTTGTGGCTCAAACATTTCCCACCCCTTGTGGCTAAAACATTTCCCACCCCTTGTGGCTCAAACATTTCCCACCCCTTGGGGCTAAAACATTTCCCACCCCTTGCGTCTCAAACATTTCCCACCCCTTGTGGCTAAAAAACATTTCCCACCCCTTGTCTCTCAAACATTTCCAACCCCTTGCAGATCGATTAGAAATTTTGAGTCATTTGATTCGATAATTCGGATGAATCGAAATTTCGGGTTGATTCGATAAGTCGGGTCGATTCGGTGATTCGGGTCATTTCAGTGATTCGGATCTTTTCGGGTCATTCGGTTCAGTTGGCTTTTCATTTTATGCTGCATTAATTATACTGCAGAGGTGCTGCCCGGCAGTGTGCGGATTCATATGCTGCATTAATTATACTGTAGAGGTGCTGCCCGGCAGTATGCGGATTCATATGCTGCATTAATAATACTGTAGAAGTGCTGCCCTGCAGTATGTGGAATCATATGCTACGTTAATTATACTGTAGAGGTGCTGCCCGGCAGTGTGCGGAATCATATGCTGCCTTAATTATACTGTAGAGGTGATGCCCGCCAGTGTGTGGAATCATATGCTGCATTAATTATACTGTAGATGTGCTGCCCGGCAGTGTGCAGATTCATATGCTGCATTAATTATAATGTAGAGGTGCTGCCCGGCAGTGTGCAATTCATATGCTGCATTAATTATACTGTAGAGGTGCTGCCCGGCAGTGTGCAAAATCATATGCTGCATTAATTATACTGTAGAGGTGCTGCCCGGCAGTGTGTGGATTCATATGCTGCATTAATTATACTGTAGAGATGCTGCCCGGCAGTGTGCGGAATCATATGCTTCATTAATTATACTGTATCGCTGAAATGATCCAAACGCCAAAATGTTAAGGAGATGATATGACCCTAGGGTGGTAAAAAGATTAAGAATACCTGCAAGAAAATAAATCCTGTCAACTGCCGTAAAAATAAAAGCACAGCACTACACAGTTCAGATAGAACAAAAGTTGGAACATTTTATATAGGATAAGAATATCTGGGTTTTGGTGACTGCCATGATAATCAATCTCATTTTAGAAACATGATTCTAAAAATGTTAAGGAGATGATATGACCCTAAGGGTGGTAAAAAGATTAAGAATACCTGCAAGAAAATAAATCCTGTCAACTGCCGTAAAAATAAAAGCACAGCACTACACAGTTCAGATAGAACAAAAGTTGGAACATTTTATATAGGATAAGAATATCTGGGTTTTGGTGACTGCCATGATAATCAATCTGGTCTTTGAACTTGTAATATATACATATATACATATATACAATGAACCATATATCTATATTCTTGCAGATATTATTGTGCTATGTTCTGTGGTATTTTTTTAAACAAATGACCTCCTATGCTGACGATGGTGAAGATCTTAATGGTAGGTGTAATGTCATTAGGGCGTGGGCTCACTAGATTTCAGGTTTCGTTTTATAATTTACTTAGGGCTCTATTACAATCCCTGCGCTAAAATGGGGGCGGTAGGGAGAATAAACTGCACCCGCAGTTTTTCCCCTACCGCCCCCGTTTTAACGGGGGTTACAATGCAGGCGCAAAAAATGCTGCCTGCATTGTTTGCGTCTGCTATGTCCCGAGATGCGCGCGGCAGCACTAAGAGCAGCCGCGTGCATCCTCTCAATGGAGTCCATAGGACTCCATTGAGCTCCCCTCTGCCGGTCACATGACCAGCTGGATCTCGGCCGGCGTAGTGTTACGCAGGGAGAGACTGGAGGGACTTTTTCCCCCAGTCTTTCCCTGCTCCCGCCGGCCGGAGGAGGCAAGCAGAGCCGCGGTCCTTGCCGCGGGACAGAGGGTGAGTATGCTTTCTGTTTTTTTATTTTTTCGCCTCGTGTTAATGGATTCTGCAGAATTTTATCTAACCAGAGCCAGACGTTAATCAGCGCTGGGACTTTGTAATACCAGTGCTGATTAAGGTTAGGGTCAGACGAGCGTGATTTCTACGGACTGTACGTCCGTGCACACCAGGGACGTGCACTCAGTGGAGGCAAGTGAGGCACAGCCGCACCTGCCATTAAGTGATAAATTAATAAGCTAAAAACAAACTCACCTGCTCCCCCGCTGTCAGCTCCGTCCTCTGCCTCTGCAGGCATTAGTTTTCCCAGCCTACGCAATTTGCATAGCAGGACGTTTCTCGCTGCACTAATTCTTCTAAGTGAAGTCTTCAAAGTGAGCACTTACAGGAGATCTTCTGGTGAGTGATTTAGATTTTTGTTTCAAACAGATCTTTTCTATTCATCTTAAGGTTTCAAGTTAGGTCTGGTGAGCAAATTAGGTTAGGCTGGTGACTCATTTTCATACTGATTAGCATACAATTGGAATCAATTGAGTGGTATTTGCTTCCTGGTTTAGCTTGTCCACTATTTGCTGGTGGAGGTGTTCTTAGGTGGCTATATAAAGATTGTGGAATATTAGCTTGTCTAATTGAGCTTGGGAAGCCTTCTAAGTGAAGTCTTCAAAGTGAGCACTTACAGGAGATCTTCTGGTGAGTGATTTAGATTTTTGTTTCAAACAGATCTTTTCTATTCATCTTAAGGTTTCAAGTTAGGTCTGGTGAGTAAATTAGGTTAGGCTGGTGACTCATTTTCATACTGATTAGCATACAATTGGAATCAATTGAGTGGTATTTGCTTCAGGTTTAGCTTGTCCACTATTTGCTGGTCGGAGGTGTTCTTAGGTGGCTATATAAAGATTGTGGAATATTAGCTTGTCTAATTGAGCTTGGGAAGCCTTCTAAGTGAAGTCTTCAAAGTGAGCACTTAGAGGAGATCTTCTGGAGATACTCTGGAGGTAGTCTGAGGTTAGACAGGAGGTAGAAAACCTACAAAAAGGTAAGATTTGTTGGTTTAAATCCATTCTTTTATAATGGCAGGCTTGGTCCAGTGTAAGAGCTGTCATGCATTTGTTTTTAGATCCAATTTTTGGAGGTTTGGAGTGTGCCTGATATGTAGGCAGCTCTCTTTATTGCAGCAGGAAATTGCCTGTTTGAAGTCTGAGATTTGTAAATTATCTGTTAGAGAAACTCAGGCTATGACTGTTACTAAACCACTGCCACAGAGGCCTCCTAGGAGCGGCAGATGGACTACTGTAGGATCTGGTAGACTTAGAGTTGTGGAGAGAAGGCATGTCCCACAATCTGTGGCTCTTCTTAATTCTTTTGAGGCACTTTCAGAGTGTAGTGATAAGACGGATGTAGGCTTAGACACCATAGTTGAGGAACCACCATCCACTATGCCTAAGGTATGCAGCACTGCAACCAAGGACAAAAATGAAAAGGTGGGACTTGATAGAAGGCAATTGTTGCTGGGTGATTCTATCATAAGAGGTGTTGAGCTGGAGAGTAGTGGTTTGGTGAGATGTCTTCCTGGGGCTACTGCTCGTAGAGACAAGAGACGTATTCTCAATATTGTCAAACAAGCAAAGCAACAAGGGGAAGTGGACGTTCTAGTCCATCTAGGGACAAATGACTTGGCTAGCAATGAGGTTTCTGAGATTAAGGAAGATTTTTGTGTTCTTGGAGGTGAAATACAGCAGATTGCGTCCACTGTGTCATTCTCTGAAGTTTTGCCTGTGCATAACATTCAAGATAGGCAGATGTGCAATAGGGAATTCAATTTGTGGCTTCGGGAATGGTGTCGGGAGCAAGGATTTGGCTTTGTGTCCCATGATAGCTCTAATTGGAGCAGAAAGGAACTGTATAAAAAAGATGTTTTGCATCTTACTCATAGGGGAACATATGTTCTCAGTGAGAAGTTCAAAGGTTTCGCAAAGAAATATTTAAACTAGGAGGGGGGACAAAAAAAGGGTAAAAAACAATCTGCCCGATTGTCCCCCAAAACTAAATCGGAGGGTGCAAGAAACATGCGAGGTAAAAAATGACAAGCTCAGAGTCGTGTCTACAAATGCTCGCAGTTTAGTCAATAAAATCAATGAACTAGAGGCAATGATGGCAGCTGAAAAAGTAGATTTAGTGGCGGTTACTGAGACATGGTTCAGTGAGAAAAATAACTGGGACATAACAATACCGGGGTACTCTTTATATAGAAAAGACAGAGAAGGTAGGAAAGGAGGAGGAGTGGCCCTGTATGTGAAAAACAACATAAAAACGAACCAAATAAAAGTGAGCGAGGTGAACATAGAGTCAGTTTGGGTTACGCTAACATTTGGCAATCATACAGTAGCTCGTGTAGGTGTGATTTTATTATTATTATTATTCTTTATTTATAAAGCGCCAGCATATTCCGCAGCGCTTACAATAAGCACAGTATAGACAGGTTACAATACATTGAACAACATTTGACAAACAGTACAGGAGGAGATGAGGGCCTATTCCCGTAGGAACTCACAATCTGGGAGGGTTGGGGTTGGAAACAGGAGGAGAGGACTGTAAGGTGAGAGTGATTGATGGTTGCGTCAGTGAGTTGGGTGGTAGGCTTCCCTAAATAGGAATGTTTTCAGGAGCGTTTGAAGGAAGAGAAGTTAGGGGAAAGTCTGACAGTACGAGGGAGAGCGTTCCAGAGAGTGGGGCTGCGCGTGAGAAATCCTGCAGTCTATCATGGGAGAGGTGATGCGGGGAGAAGCTAGGCGCAGGTCACTGTTTGACCTTAGGGGCGGGCTGGGTGTATTTGGTGATTAGTGAGGACAGGTAGTGGGGAGCTGAGTTAGTGAGGGTTTTGTAGGTAAGGATAAGGATTTTGAACTTAATTCTGCAGTGGATGGGAGCCAGTGAAGGACTCGCAGAGGGGAGCGGCAGAGACAGAGCGGCGGTGAGGTGAATTAGCCTGGCGATCTATAGACCCCCTGGACAAGCAGAAGAACTAGATAATCTGCTGGTTGAGGAAATAGCCAAAATGGCAATGAAGGGGGAAGTTATTATCATGGGGGACTTTAATCTTCCTGATGTGAACTGGAAAACCAAAACAGCTGGTGCACCAGGAGTACAAATATTCTAAACTCCCTACTGGGATTATCTCTAACACAAGTAGTTGAGGAGCCGACCCGTAAAGAGGCCATATTGGATTTAATACTCACAAATGGAGGTTTGGTATCGGACGTTGTTGTAGGTGAAAATTTGGGATCTAGTGATCACCAGTCAGTATGGTTTAATATAACAACAGGGATGGAGCCGCACCACACAAGAACGAAAGTTTTAGACTTTAAAAAAACAGATTTTTCTAAAATGAGATTTTGTGTGAAGGAGTCATTATCAGACTGGAGGAGTTTAAAGGGAGTCCAGGAGAAATGGGATTATTTAAAGGAAGCATTATTGAAGGCCACAGGAAATTGCATTCGGCTTGTTAGCAAAAACAAAAAAGGGAAGAAACCACTGTGGTACTCTGCAGAAGTGGCCAAAATAGTGAAGAACAAAAAGACAGCATTCAATAATTATAAAACAACTCAGAGTGAAGAAGATAGGCAAACCTATAAGATTAGGCAGAAAGAGGCAAAGCAATTTATAAGAGCTTCCAAAGCACATGCAGAAGAGAAAATAGCTCAGTCAGTAAAAAAGGGGGACAAAACTTTTTAGATACATAAACGAGAAAAGAAAAGTAAAACAAGGATTAGTTAGATTAAAAACAAAGGAAGGAAGGTATGTAGAAGAGGATAAAAGTCTCGCTGACTGCCTCAATGAATATTTTTGTTCAGTCTTTGCAGAAGAAAAGGATGGAAAGGGACCTCAGTTAGGAGAGAACACTAAAGAGACATTTACATATCAGTTTACAGAGGAGGAGGTTCTACAGCAGCTGTCTAAAGTAAAGACAAATAAGTCAATGGGCCTGATGGGATCCACCCTAAATTATTAAAAGAGCTCAGTGATGTAATAGCAAAACCGTTAACAGATTTATTTAACCAATCCTTGTTAACGGGAGTCGTCCCAGAAGACTGGAAATTAGCAAATGTTGTGCCCATTTACAAGAAGGGTAGTAGGGAGGAATCGGGGAACTATAGGCCAGTTAGTCTTACGTCAGTAGTGGGGAAATTAATGGAAACCATGTTAAGGAAAGGATTGTTGAACATCTAAAAACACATAGATTACAGGATCAGAAACAACATGGGTTTACCTCAGGGAGATCATGCCAAACTAATCTTATTGATTTTTTTGATTGGGTAACAAAAATAATAGACACAGGTGGTGCAGTAGACATTGCTTATTTAGATTTCAGTAAGGCTTTTGATACTGTTCCGCATAGAAGGCTTATCAATAAATTGCAATCTTTGAGTTTAGATTCCAATATTGTTGACTGGATTAGGCAGTGGCTGAGTGACAGACAACAGAGGGTTGTGGTAAATGGAGTTTATTCGGCACAAGGTCTTGTTACCAGTGGGTACCTCAGGGGTCAGTACTTGGACCCATTCTCTTTAATATTTTTATTAGTGATATTGCAGAAGGTATTAATGGAAAAGTATGTCTTTTTGCTGATGACACAAAGATTTGCAACAGGGTTGACGTTCCTGGAGGGATCAGCCAAATGACAAATGATTTAGGTAAACTAAAAAAATGGTCGGAGTTGTGGCAATTGAGTTTTAATGTGGATAAGTGCAAGATAATGCACCTGGTGTCAGGGCTGCGGGTTCCGGGACGGCTAGTCCGGCGGTCTCCGCCTCATCGGGCTGCTGCTCAGGGGGTGGGATTGCGGCTGGCGCGTGGGCCTGGCGTTGCCCGGAGACCCGGCTCACCTCTGTTGCGGGTCCATGACTCCCGGAGGGGACGACGAGTGGGTCCCCGGGTATCCGCCGTGGGCTTGCGCCGCAGCCCAAGACTGCTGGCCCAGCACATGGCCCAGAATGGACGCGCGCGCGGCCAGGCTCCACCAATATGGCGGCCGGCCCGCGGCGCGCGTCTATGACGTCACCGGCTTCTCAGAGTAGGGAGGAGCTTCATGGGTATTTAAGGGCAGACTGGCCATTCTGTCTTTGCTTCACTATTGTAGCAGTTCCCTCAGTATTGCTCTTCCCATACCTTAGTGTATACTTCCTGTGATCCTGACTTGGCTTGTGACCCCGACCTCCGTGTACCGCTGTGATCCTGACTTGGCTTGTGACCCCGACCTCCGTGTACCGCTGTGATCCTGACTTGGCTTGTGACCCCGACCTCCGTGTACCGCTGTGATCCTGACTCGGCTAGTGACGTTAACCTCGCCTCCTTCACCAACTCCTTGGGCTCTCTATATCCTATTCCTGGGATCCCTGACAGAATAGTGAAGCCAACAATGGAGCTTGCGGATGTCGCCGGAGCAGTAGACACCCTGTCTCAACAGGTGAACACCTTATCCTGCTCCATAAGAGAACTACAGAATGGGCATCGGCACCTCCAGGAACAGTTGTTATCGTTCCAAACCACCTCACCAACCCGCCCATTGGAGTTGACTCATGTTCCAGAACCTCATGTTCCTATGCCCGAACGTTACTCAGGCAAGCAAGACCACTTCCAAGCCTTCATGATGTCGTGTGACCTTCTCTTTGCATTGAATCCCCGGACTTATTATAGTGATTACGTTAAGATACGTACGACAATATCTCTTCTAGTTGGAGAAGCACAAGCATGGGCTCATAACCTGTTACGCTCTCAGAGCTCGGTGTTGGAGACATGGCCGCTTTTCTTCAACGCTATGGCCGCGATGTTCGACGATCCACTTCGTGCTAGTACGGCAGAAAACACCCTTAGATCCCTACGGCAAGGACGTCGTTCGGTGGAAGCTTATATCACAGACTTTCGTCGCTTTGCCTGTGAAACAGGATGGAATGATGTTGCCTTGATAGGGCAGTACCGTCTCGGTCTCTCAGAGGCCTTAAAAGACGAGATCGCACGAGTGGGAATCCCGTCATCCCTTGAGTCCCTGGTTCAATTATCCATCCAAATTGATAGGAGACTTCGCGAACGAGCAAGGGAAAGATCTGCCTCCTACTCGTCATTGCTCCGTTCTCCTCCTGCTCCACCTCCCGGTAATCAGGGGGTGTTACCCGCACCAGAGGAACCCATGCAGGTTAATATGGTTCAAGGCCGACTCCCACCAGAAGAATTACATCGACGACGTATGCACAATCTCTGCCTATATTGTGGTCGACCACATCATACAGCACGTTACTGCCCAGAAAAGAACCGGGGTCGAGCAGGTAACCCTAACTCACCCCTTCGTCTGTTACATCTGTCCACCTCCAGTGGCTGCAGCCCTTATTGACTCTCCCTCTTGTTTTACAGTGGGGAGGAGGATGCTACTTCAAACCGCGATGGTTGATTCAGGAGCAAGTGGAAACTTCCTCGACAAAGCAGTCGTTGATGCCTTTTGTATTCCTATCACGAATAAACCCTTCCCTTGCATATTCAGGTTGTGGATGGGTCTTCTTTGCCTTCTGGGCCTGTTACCACTGAAACAGAGCCATTACAAGTAACCATAGGCCCTGGGCATAAGGAAACGTTACGCTTTGACATCGTCACTACTCCATTGTTTCCAATTATTTTAGGTCTCCCCTGGCTACGTCAGCATGACCCCCAGGTCTCATGGTCCTCTGGCACGTTTACCTTCTCGTCTTCCTATTGTACCCAGAATTGTCTCCAGAAACACCATCACGTCTTGAATACGGTCCTAGATATTCATATGACACTACCAATCAACCTCATGTAATGGGAACTCAGGAACAGCGTCAGCAATGTCTCGTCCCGGTTCAGGACCGGGTAATGGTACTTCAACAATTCCATGATACTTTGGGAAGCGGTCACCCAGGGATACGTAAAACCAAGGATTTGATAAAGCGTTACTTCTGGTGGCCTACTCTGGATCAGGATGTTAGGGACTTCGTGGGTTCTTGCTCGATCTGTGCCCGTGCCAAACATAGCACGAAGAAACCAGTAGGTCTCCTACAACCCCTTCCGGTACCTGAACAACCATGGTCACATATCACCATCGATTTCATTGTTGAACTGCCTCCATCAAACGGTTTCACAACCATAATGGTAACCGTGGACCGTCTGACCAAAATGGCCCACTTTACTCCCGTTCAAGGCCTGCCTACCGCTGCACAAACAGTATCCTTGTTTCTACAGAACATATATCGCTTGCATGGCGTTCCTGAGTCCATTGTGTCTGACCGGGTGCACAATTCACCTCTCGGTTCTGGCGATGCTTTTGCCGGGCTTTGGGGATTTCGGTCGACCTGTCCACGGCATACCATCCCCATACCAACGGACAGACAGAGAGGGTGAATCAATCCCTGGAGACCTACCTACGTTGTTACACGACCTATTTACAGGACGATTGGGCCACTTTATTGTGCACTGCCGAATATGCCTATAATGCCCGACTACACGATTCCACTCGTTGTTCTCCTTTCTTCCTAATGTATGGATATCACCCTGCTCCCCTTCCTGATTTGCCTTCTGTTGTCCTGGTTCCTAGCGTGGCTACCCGCCTTCGGGCACTCCGAATATGTCGTACCAAGGCCCGTACGTGCCTCATAATGGCTCAGAATACGTACAAAAGATATGCTGATCGTCACCGTACTGCCTCTTCGGGCTATGCTACGGGCCAAAGAGTGTGGTTGTCCACGCGCCACCTACGTCTCTCTTGTCCCTCTAAGAAATTGGGCCCTAAATATATAGGGCCATTTACCATCGTTGACATGATTGGGCCGGTGGCGGCTCGTCTTCGGCTTCCCGCTCGTTACCGGTTCCATCCGGTGGTGCACGTATCCCTTCTGAAGCCGGTTGGTGCCAACCCTTTTGTGGGTCGTTCCCTGCCTCCTCCTCCTCCTGTGTCCGCTGCTGGTTCCGATATGTTTGAGGTGGCACGGATTCTCGATTCCCGTATTCGGCGGGGTACGCTCCAGTATTTTGTGGATTGGACTGGCTACGATCCTGAGGAGCGTTCCTGGGAGCCTGCTTCTTTTGTCCGGGCTCCGGCCCTTGTCCGTGCTTTTCATGCGGCTCATCCCGGGCGTCCGGGTCCGTTGCGTGTCCTGAGGCCCCGCGTTCCGGGGGGGGTTATGTCAGGGCTGCGGGTTCCGGGACGGCTAGTCCGGCGGTCTCCGCCTCATCGGGCTGCTGCTCAGGGGGTGGGATTGCGGCTGGCGCGTGGGCCTGGCGTTGCCCGGAGACCCGGCTCACCTCTGTTGCGGGTCCATGACTCCCGGAGGGGACGACGAGTGGGTCCCCGGGTATCCGCCGTGGGCTTGCGCCGCAGCCCAAGACTGCTGGCCCAGCACATGGCCCAGAATGGACGCGCGCGCGGCCAGGCTCCACCAATATGGCGGCCGGCCCGCGGCGCGCGTCTATGACGTCACCGGCTTCTCAGAGTAGGGAGGAGCTTCATGGGTATTTAAGGGCAGACTGGCCATTCTGTCTTTGCTTCACTATTGTAGCAGTTCCCTCAGTATTGCTCTTCCCATACCTTAGTGTATACTTCCTGTGATCCTGACTTGGCTTGTGACCCCGACCTCCGTGTACCGCTGTGATCCTGACTTGGCTTGTGACCCCGACCTCCGTGTACCGCTGTGATCCTGACTTGGCTTGTGACCCCGACCTCCGTGTACCGCTGTGATCCTGACTCGGCTAGTGACGTTAACCTCGCCTCCTTCACCAACTCCTTGGGCTCTCTATATCCTATTCCTGGGATCCCTGACACCTGGGACGTAAAAACCCAAGGGCTGAATATAGAATATTTGATACAGTCCTAACCTCAACATCTGAGGAAAGGGATTTAGGGGTCATTATTTCAGAGGATCTAAGGGTAAGTAGTCAATGTAATAGAGCAGCAGGAAATGCTAGCAGAATGCTTGGTTGTGTAGGGAGAGGTATTAGCAGTAGGAAAAGGGAAGTGCTCATGCCACTGTACAGAGCACTGGTGAGACCTCACTTGGAGTACTGTGTGCAGTACTGGAGACCGTATCTCCAGAAGGATATAGACCTCTTAGAGAGAGTTCAGAGAAGGGCTACTAAAATGGTGTACGGCTTGAAGGAGAAAAGTTACCAGGAAAGGCTTAATGATCTTAACATGTACAGCTTGGAAAAAAGACGAGACAGAGGAGATATGATAGAAACATTTAAATACGTAAAGGGAATCCACAAGGTAGAGGAAGGGAGTATATTTAAAAGGAAACAAAGTAGCAAAACAAGAGGACATAGTCTTAGATTAGAGGGGCAAAGGTTTAAAAGTAACATCAGGAAGCATTATTTTACTGAGAGGGTGGTGGATACATGGAACAGTCTTCCAGTAGAAGTGGTAGAGGCCAAAACAGTAATTGAATTTAAGCAAGCATGGGATAGGCATAAGGCTATCCTAAACAAAAGATAAATCCAGGTAAAGTATCCATGTAATTGGGCAGACTAGATGGGCCGAAAGGTTCTTATCTGCCGACATTTTTCTATGTTTCTATGTTTCTATGTTTCTAATTGAGTAAACTGCTCAAGATGTGTGCAGCACACGTCAGAGATCACTGCTCATTAGTGCCGCACAGACTGACAGGCACTGATAGAGCATGGGAAAGCTTGGACCAATGGGAAAGCACCATTGGTCCAAGCCATTCCCAGAAACCCCTACATTAGAGGACTGCCTCTGATTGACAGGAAGTCTAGCAGTTAGACATGCCCCTTCCTGGCAATGATAGGCCAGGCAGCCCTCCAATGCAGACTGTGAAAAGATTGCATGATGGACAACCCCTGACTGGCTGCATGGGGAGCTGCAGTCCAGGAGCCTGGCACAGGGGTGCCCTGCTCTGCCACAGCTGGGGATGCCCAGTTATACCCCAGGCTGGTTATTGTCTGCTAACTGGGGCTGGAAGAATGCACAACACATCTGCCCCCCAGGAGGGATCTGATGGGGTGCAGCAGCAGGAAGCCCAGCTGCAAGATTCTGATTCTGATTCTGCAAGATTCTGTTGCCTGTACGTCCTGCGTCTTCAAGGCCCACCCACTGCACGGACATCATGGAGCGTCCTGCGGCGTCAAGGGGTTTATTTCATAATTTTAACAAATATTACCATGTTTTATGCAACACTGTGTCCTCTGGCATAATTCCCTGTGACATCACTAAATTAGTATATTCAAATTTGTCTGGTTCTGACATTATTATTATATCATTATTAAATACAATACAGCATCCAGGGGATCTATAACATTCTTAGTGCTCCAGTGCAAACAGCCGCCGGAAAGTATAGTTCGCCAGGAAGGCGCGCAATCCAAGGAGTCTTACAAAATAATATTTTATTGTGCCTACAAAAGTGTCAACATTTCAGTCCTCTGTCATATTGAGAAAAGTCCACAGAGGACTGAAACGTTAACGCTGTTTTAGACACAATAAAATATTATTTTATAAGTCTCCCTGGAGTGCGCCTTCTTGGTGAATTATTAATAATACATATGGAGCACCAATTATCCTGAATTCTAAAATCTGAAAGACTCCAAAAAACTGACTTTTCAGGCATCTGTCAGACATCATTTTTACTCACATCCATGCCGGTCCTGACAGGCCCTCCTCCCTCCAGACCTCCTCCGTGGGCTTCAGTACCAGCAAGGGATGCGCTGGGTGACTTTGTGCACCTCCAGCTTCTAACATGCTGCATAGCGCCAGTGAGAGACACTGTTGCTGCTGCATTGTGAGTATTGTGGCTCCCCTGGTGTATCCCCCCTCCCCTTTTCAAAATTTGAATAATCTGAAATCCGGACTGCTTGGGGTCCTTCACTTCTCAGATAGTGGAAGCACAACTTGTAATAGTAATAATAATAATGTCTACTTGATTGTAACATAATGGAAAGTGTAGTTGGCTCAGCATTATGTCTGATGCACAGTGTAATTGTTTTCTGAATGACAAGTACAGATGTAGTACAGTGTGAATATTTACAGTGGTAATCCACTCCCTATTAAAGCATAGTGATGCTGCTGAATATTACATATGAGTAAAATGCTAATCCTGCACTCTCAGTGCTTTATGTCTCTTTATCTCGAAAATGAGAGAAATCTCAATGTATCATTCCTGGTAAAATTACTTTATAAAAAATAAATAAATAAATCTCATTACAAAGTACAGTTATATTAGAAAAGCCATACTGGTGGTAACAACAAGATTCTATAAACAGAATTTAAGCAGTATAATTATTGCCCTGTAAAGTTTTTATGCTATTGGTTTAGAAAGATAAAGTCTTGAGTCTTTATATGACCTAGAAATTGTATTATCCAACCGTCCCTGCAGCCCTAATTAGCAGCAGAAACAGAGTATTTTACCAAATAACCTTCAAATAATCTCTTTGAATTTCCTCTTTGCTTCCAAATCTCATTTCTATCCCAAGTGTTTTGCTTGTCTCATTTCATATAGTTAATGAAACAACTCAATCAAGGAAGCTGGTTCCTGCACAATCTGATTTATGCTGAAACACCAAAAATTGAATCTTAAAATAACTCAGTAAATTATTTTAGGTGATAGCACATTAATTAGATGAAAATTAAGAATTTGTATCAATATGCACATACAGTTTAAAACCAGTGGTTTGACCTAGATATATGCATCCCTTGAAATTTAAAACACATTTGTGTTTGAAGTGTGTAAAATAAAAATGTTAACAAATCCTCATTATTTTCTTAGGACCAGCAGTTTGATAATCTGTTAATGTAGAATTGCTCATATCTTCAGATTAATGTTCCAACAGTAAATTTGTCTTCAACATCAGGGCCATGCTTTTTATTCCCATTAGGGTCAATTCAGCTGTTCATTCTTCCAAGGTCAAAAATGTCTACCAATTATTTAGGTAATAATATATTTAATCCCAGAACGTACTTGAAAATGCATGGACTTCCCTGTAGCTTCTTGGTGAAAATCCTGTATCTGCAGGTTGTTCATATTACACTAAACCCTTTCCCTGTTAAAAGGAAAAAAATATTGCAGTGGATGGATATGGCTGTACAAAGAAGTAGGACATACAGAGTATTTGGAAGAGGTTTGTTTTGAAGGAAAGGATTTGGGGGGATATGGGAGACAGCTTCAGAATCTTTTCTATGGCTGGATGGAGTAGAGGTAACATCACTGCACTATAATCGTGGAGACCCAGGTTCGAATCAATGCCAGAGCTCCTCTCCAGTAAGACTCCTTGGGCAAGACACCCAACAGTACATACTTGCCTAACACACAATGGTAATTTCCCCTTTGCATCTTGGTTTCACCAGTGGATTCCGAGGCATGTGCTGAGTCCAGCAGTCTGCCCCATAGCGGCCACTAGGCTCGCGGATGCCAGGCTGCTAGGCTTGCTAAAGCACTGTCCCGAGCATCTCTCTCTTGCCTCTCGCGAGATCCTGCTGGTAGGCGGAGTGATTGCGGAGGGAGACAGGGGACCTTTTCCCCCAGTCTCACTTTGCTCTCAGCGGCCAGAAGTAGCGGATCTGGCTGTCGTCCTCGCCGCAGGATGAGGTGAGTATTTGATTGGGGGGGGGCTTTTCAGCAGCTGCTAACACTCAGAGCTGGTGTTGTCTTTTACAGTTAGCCACAGCTCTTAGTAACTGTGTTTGGACCTTGTGATCATAACGCTAGTTAATCTCTGCTTGTACTTTGCACTCCCCATGTTAAGTATAGGGAGCCTAAAGTAAGCTCGCGGTACAAACCGCTAATATCGATTCGCTAATAGGTTTTGAACCCGTTAGCGAACTCGAGGTGATATGTGTGGAACACTATCACCTCTTTTAAGCTAGCGCTAATGTGAGCGCTAGTGTTAGCTTGAAGGAGATGATAGGACCCAATATCGGCTGTGGAGTCCAGTGGTAACGTTTCTGCCCTTCAACCGTGGAGATTCAAGTCAAAATCCCATTCAGCACATCCATCCAATACAACTGTGGAGATTCGTCTTGACTTTACGAGAAGCGGGTTCAACCTCACCACAGGCCGCTGAGCTACAATCATGGAAAGCCGACTCATTCACGCATAGAAGACGCCACCAGCGAGTGTCCTGGAGCAAGACAGCTGTTAAGGATCCCGGAACCCCAGGCGCCCCTTTCCGCTGAAACACAGGAGATATTCATACAAACACACAGAATAGTTGACACGTAAACTGTGGAGTTGTTGCTGATTCAAAATCCAAATGGAGAATGCTTTATTTACAGGTTATTAGGTACAGACACATTCAAACGTAAAAACCACACCCCTCCTGGTCTAACAAACAGAACTGATAAGGGCTGTGGCTCAAACCAGAATTGGGGGAAGGGTAATGCAAGCATGGACACAGAAAGGAACAAAGGAATACATTACTTACAGGGGGGAGGAGACAAAAGGTTAGTGTGCAAGCTCTTGAGCAGGGTCCTCTCCTACTGTTTGTTAGTGCAAAATATAACTTATAACTGTAACGTTTAGATACACACTTAGACAACATCTTAGCACATCACATATCACTCTACACTATATACAGAGACAATAAACTATAAAGAAAAATAAATGCAAATAAACTTTGAAGCGGCCGTTTCGTCACAACATGAATACGCATACCTCACAAAATACTTGTTTTTATCATAGATTTAAGTTCCCTCGGGAACAGGGTCCTTCTCAATCAGGCCATCATTCATTTGTGTTATTCCAATGTGTCTACTCCATGTACACTGATCGTGTAAAGCACTGCAGAATATGTGGGGCTATATAAATAAAGGATAATAAGACGATAGAAAATTCACTTCTGGACACTCTTTGGCCAAAGGGGAATATAGCAGCACATATAGTGGACTTTTACACCATATAAAAACCCTTGTATAGTCTGATCTGAAATGTCATTGTAAGAGCTAATGTTAAATAAACAGCATTACACAGGTTACATGTGTGCTGGATCTTCCCTGTATACTGAAGAAGCTGCCACTCCATGACACATAGCACAGTGCATTGAATTTACTCTTTGATGTGGAGTTTAATCTTACTTTTGGTTTTGTGTATAGTGGAAACAAAAGAATAATGGATGGACTGATAATTTGGATCCACAACACTTTCAATTTGTAGTCTACAATTTAGTTACTTAGTTTGCATTCCTGCTTTGCCAGATTGCAAGTGATGTTTAATAGCTGTAAAAAATCCCGTAATTTATCACTTTGAACAGCAAGGGGGGGGGTAACATTTATTCCTTACTTTGCCTGTGAGTAGCAAGCTCCCTTTTATAATTTATTCATTTTTTTATTTATTTATTGCTCTGCTTTCTTTTTATTTATTTTCCATTTTTTTTACAGTCAGGTCCAGAAATATTGGGACATCAACACAATTCTAACATCTTTGGCTCTATACACAACCACAATGGAGTTGGAATGAAACAAACACAATGTGCTGTAACTGCAGACTGTCATCTTTAATTTGAGGGTATGTACATCCAGCTCAGGTGAACGGTGTAGGACTTACAGCAGTTTGCAGATGTGCCTCCCACTTGTTAAGGGACCAAAGGTAATGGGACAGAATAATAATCATAAATCAAACTTTCCCGTCTTAATACTTGGTTGCAAATCCTTTGTAGTCAATCACAGCCTGAAGTCTGGAATGCATAGACTGTTTTCAGCTAGCAGGGTCATGTTTGGTATCATTAGAAAAGCCAGAGCATGGCCTTTCCAATGATACCAAACATGACCATGTTTAAAGTAAAGAGAAAAAAATAATAACAAAAAAAAGAAAAAGTTTTTTTTTTTTTAAGACGTGAAATGGCTCAGCAGTGAAGGGGTTAAGGTCAGCAGAAGCATCAGGAAGGAGGGTGCCCATGTATCCAGATGGTACCAAGGTAGGTAGAGCAAAACATCCCTGTACCGTATAGGGACATGGATCCTCGGGTAAGGGGTCTTGATGAACAGGAGTGTCCTTGGAGCGTCTGGCCTTGGTGACCAAAGGAGACAAGTAGGAGGCAGAGTCACCTTCGAACCTGGTGCCCACATAGGAAGAAGGTATGGGGATAGGTATCTTCTCCATTTCCCCTTCTAAACCTGATCCATCACTAAGGGAAGGATAGTCGCACAGCCAGGACTTAGGACTTAATGCCCTCGTCCTCTTCTTCTTGTTCTTCCCTGCCACAATCCCTTTCTGATACAGATCCATCCCTGGATGAAGAACAGAAGCTTCGCCATGCCTTCAAAGGGGTGTCAGACTCCTGGTGTTGACCTGGGGGTCCCTTTGAGCGTCGGGCTGTCTGTCTCGGTGGGCTCTCCTCAGAGACAGCTATGTTCTCTGGGTCATAGTCAGACAGGGAAGAAACCCAGGAAGACAGCGGCGGATCGTGCTGGCTGGGAGTGATGGGAGTTGTGGTTTCACCTGGAACCTGTGTAAGCATAATGTCCATTGCTTCTGGTTCCACAGATGTACTTTCAACGTCCATGGGAATAACTGGATCTAAATCTACTGGCATATTGGTCTCTTCATCCATATGAATTTCAGACTCCTCCTGATCGTAGATGGACTCCAGAGATACCCGGTGGTTCCTGGGCGAAGAGGGCACGGATCTTCTGGGGACAGGTCTGGGTGCAGGAGGTTTTCTGGGTGCAGACTCTCGTGCAGTAACTCCCCTGGGGGCTGGTTTGGGCAAGGTTACCGGCTTAGGTGCCGCAGGTCTCTCTGAAGCAGGTTTGGACATAGAAGCAGGCCTGGAAGCCTGGGTTTGCTTCAGAGTTCTAAGCACTGGAGCGTGCTTGGGAGTTGCAGCAGACTTTGGCACTGGCTTAACAGCCGCGGGTCTGGCAGGTTTTGATGGGCAATTTGAGACCCAATGTGACCTTTCCCCGCAGTACAGGCAGAGATTGTATGCCAGTCTCCTAGCACGTTCTTCAGGGGACAGTGGTTCTCTGTGCTTGTTAGCTGCAGGAGTGCACTCCTTAGTCGAGGAGCCCCACATCTCCTGCAGCAATTTCACCAGGGAGTCCGTCAGGTTTTTAAATAGTCCCTGGAAGGTCATCTTCAGTAACTCCACCATAAAGTGCAGCACTGCAGGCTCATTTGTATTAGGCTGGTTCATTCTGTCAGGAATGTGGGGATGGTACCTGGGTGGCACCTGGATGGCAGGGGTATGAGCCCAGGATGCAGTGGTCTGTACTGATAAGCAGAGGATATGGATGTGGAGGGTGAATGGAAATATAGACTAACCAGGTTGATTGCAGAGGATGATGGGGATGATGGCTGTAATTGCAGGAACCAGAAATGGGGAATCAGGATCAGGTAGCAGAGTAGCAACAAAGCAACGATGTTCACTCTTCGTGAGCATGAGCCGTAATGAACCAGCAATGTGTGAGTCCGGGGCAAAGCCCTTTATTTTGTGAGTCACGTGTTTGTGTCACGGTTCCCAGATCCCACCACGCAGTACTTAACACCCCACACTCCACAGAGCCCAGAAGCTACCAACAGAGTAGCCGTGAAAGATCTCTAACTGTCTGGTCCTTAGAATTGGCCAGGTACACTAGCTAGATAGAAAGGGTTAACAACACAGGGAGTAGTCAGCCGAGCCAGAATCAGGAATACAGAGTTCAGAATGGTCAAATGGAATAGCCGGGTCGATATCAGAGCAGTGGCGTAGTACAAGAAAATGGTCTAGGGCAACAGAAGGCAGAATAGTCAGAAACAAGCAGAGGTCAATAACGGGTTAATTCAATATAGCAGTCAGGTACAAGGAGCTCAGGTATGGATAACCACGATCTGGCAACTGCTGAGAAAACACTGAGGGTTTTTAAAGACCTTCACCAGGCCACGCCCCCCACTCAAGCCGCGCCTCATGCAGCCACCTCCCTGCCTGTCTCCATTTAAACTGGGCATTGGTCAGTGAGCAGCATCAGACATGCTGCCCTCAAGCACACAGGTAGGGCTGGAAGCTCCCAACGTTACAGTTTGGTGTTTAACTCTTACACTGCTGGTTGATGGCTGCAGGGCAGGAACAGGATGGAAGTGAACCACCGGGGGGGGGGGGTTTCAGGATGGCTACAGCCAGGGATCCTGACAGCGTGTGACATAATGAGTAAGGCTCTTTAGAGAATAGTGCTGCAAGCCTTATTCCCATGATTCATAGATGCCATATTGGTGCAGGACTGGAGGCTTGTCCCTTGGTGTCGTTTCAAGTGTTACCTCGTCATCATTCTTGAGTATAACTGCCATTAGACAGTCAAATCCACCAAAGAGCAAAGATGGGCACCAGACACCAGCAGGGTTATTCAGAGAGCGTGAAAAGCAGGAGAATGACTGGAGAATGACTGGAGAATGAAAAATTCTAGGTCAAAATAGCCGATTTGGAAAGTGAGATGAAAGGGAGAATTTTTCTGGTTTGGCTATTTTGACCTAGATTTTTTCATTCTCCAGTTGTTCTCCAGTCATTCTCCTGCTTTTCACGCTCTCTGAATAACCCTGCAGGATTCACAAGGAGGTCAGCCTTAAGTACACTGGGCAGCAACTACAGGACGAGAGCTAGGCCCAGGAACCCAGACATTTATACAATAAAACTCTGTTTGACTGGATTTATGCAAATTTTATAGTTTTATCAAACGTCATGATTTCTTACAATAAAATAAATAAATCCTACAGATTTTATTATAAAAAGTACAAGTAGATAACTTCACTATAATTCAGCAACAATTACCTTTATCCATATAACTTTCTGTTGTCTTTAAATGATATAGGACACTGCCCGTTGCCCTTGTTAAAGCTGGGACGCTAAGGGGAAAAATTTGCGTTCTCTAATTTCCCCTTTATGTCCCGGTTTCCCTAGCAAATCACAGGTCAGGTGCCGAGTCCACCAGCCTGCCCCTTAGCGGTCGCTAGACTCGCGAATGCTGGGGGCAGAGCTACAACGCTGTCCCCAGCATTCCCTCCATGGCGTCCATAGGACTGCTATCATGCTGCCGGGTCACATGACCAGCCTCTTGCAAGATCCTGCTGGTCGGTGAAGTGATCACGGAAGGAGACAGGGGACTTTATTCCCCCAGTCTCTCTCTGCTCCCAGTGGCCAGAAGCAGTGGGTCAGGCCGCTGTTCTCGCCGTGGGATGAGAGGTGAGTATTTGATTTTTGGGGGGTTTTTGAGCTGCACTAACTGATTTTTGCAAAAGTGGGTTTTTTAACCGATTAGCGATATGAAGGCAATCTGGCAGCAGCTCTATGACCTCCTTTAAGCTAGCTCTAGTGTAACGTATATATCTATTTTACTCTCCAGCATCTAAACTCAGTGCTTCGTGTTCATGTTCAAACAAGTAGGTACTAATCAAAGCCTTTTAGCAAGCACAAAAAAATATTGCAGTACTTGTCGTACTTATGTATCATCTATCATCTACATTATGCCTCTCTCTGTCTGTGTACAGTATATTAACTTTTATCTGTGTCATTTTAAATCAGCTCTTCCTTCCTCCGAGCCATTTACTCATTGGCTTATCACTCCTGTTCCATGTCTGCAATCTTGAAGTCAGCCCTGCCATCTTTTAGACTCAATTAATAAATTGAGATTCTGACTCGACCTTTCAGTTACCTTTCAGCCTAATCTCTACTCAATCAGAATACAAAATATCATGTGTGTATTCTATTTTCTTATTTAGACTTTTAGAATTAATTCCTGAAAGTATAACGGTCACATCATGTGTATGTGCAACTCATTTATCAATTTAATAAATATATTCTGCACTTCTCACTAAAAATATTGCATCTTGTCGCTGATATAATGGCTCAATAATTCCCATTATTTACAATGTGCGTCTAATAAATTGTCTGATGCTGACATTTAACAACTAGTGCTATTGTAAAAAAAGTTTGATTCAATAATAAAAAAAATGGCAGCTTGAAATCGAAATAAGGAAATAAATGCCTCAGCACATTTCTCCTATTTGCTTTCACGACCTTTAACTCACAGAAATTGTTTGTCTTCCCTATAACTGCATTTCTTGCCATTTGTTGTCTATTAAAATGCTTTTGAAATAACAGCAGTAGACTGGAACACATAGCTTGTATCTTTTTTCTTAATCTAGTTTTGTAACGGGCACTCGGAGATAGTTTACTTTGAAAAATCCAGACATTTAGTTTTTTCATATAGTTGTGAGTTGTGTTGACAAATAAACTTTGAAATTTAAGCAAAAGAGTGATTTTTTTTTATATTGGATCTCTGTTTCTAATGTTTTTTTAACATAGTTTAATGGGCAAATATGCTATGAAGCTAATAAAGCTTCACGGTTCCTAATCCCCGAGGGGTCCCAGGAGCCACTTTAGTTCACATTGCTTAAAAATTCGGGGTCTAATGTTTGAGAAGGATTTTTAAAAATTAATAATAGTAACAACTAGAAAGGTTAAAGTTTGCGGAAAACTTTGTTGGCTTGAAATATTTTTGAATAAAAATTTTAAAAATAGTTTGATCAAGTCTGAATGAATTAGTCTGAGTGAGTGTGTGTGAAAGTATGTCAACGTGTGTAGGAATAAGGGTAAGGAAGAGGTTGAGTGTATGGGTGTGAGTGTATGAGTGAATAATGAGCGTGAGTATGAGTGCAAGTATGAGAGAGTGTGTCAGTGTGTGTGAGTGCGAGCATCAGAGAGTGTGTGTGGGTGTGAGTTAAAATGTGAGGAGTGAATATGAGGGTGAGTATAAGTATAAGTAAGTATAAATATGTGTGAATATGAGTGTGAGTTAGCTTGACCATAAGTGGGTATGAGTTTAAGTAAGTATAAGTGACTATGAGTGGGTGAGTTTGAGTATGAGTGAGTATAAGTATATGAATATAAGTATGAGTGTGTAATATGAGTGAGTTTGAGCGTGAGTCAATATGAGTGCCCATGAGTCAATGAGCATGAGTTAGTAGGAATGTGAGTGAATAGAAGTGAGTATGAATGAGTGGGTGATTACGAGTATCAGTGATGAGTGTGAGTAAAAGTGTGTATAAATATGTGTGTTAATGAGAGTGAATATAAGAGTATGAGTAAGTGAGTAAGACTATGTGGGAGAAGGATTGAGTGATTGTATATGAGTTTGCATGAGTGTGGGTATAAGTATGAATATATGAGTGTGAGTGAGTATGAGTTAATATGAGGGTGAAAGTGAGTAGGACTGAGTATGTGGGAATATAGCTATAAGTGAGTGATTGTGAAAATGAGTCAATGTGAATGTAAATGAGTAGTGAACGTGAACGTGAGTGACTATAAGGATGAGCGAGTGAGTATGATTGTGTATAAATATGAATGTTAGGTCCGTGGTAGAGAATACAAAGTATCAATAAAACTTGTACTCAATTGTCTAAAACTGCTGTAATCACAGACAGGCACCACAGCTAGTAGCCTGTTGCTGGGACACTATGGAGGAGAAATTTGGTTTGCAATCCGTTGGCTCAGTGCTGGTGGGTGATTGAAACTCATAAGGGAATATATACCCTGCCCTGTTGAGTTTGGAAGCAGTTCCATAGGTGGAAGGTGTGGACATTCTGGTTAGGTAGTGACGTTTAGTGCTGTAAGGATCCTCAGACGCTCCTGAGTGAAGGAGAGCAATGTCTGCCAGTTTGAACAGAGATAATGGCATGTGAGGCAAGTGTCAGTTGGAACAGATTTATTTTCAGATGGGGAGGGGGGGGTATAACTCCTTAGCATCAGAGCGTGTTAATAACTGATGCCCTGATGGTCATTTCGAAAAATCCTTTCTTAATGAGCACCTAGAAGCTGAGAGAACATATTGAAAGAGAACCAAGCCAGAAGATGGTCGCCATTATGAGCCAGGCGGCCATCTTGTTCAGAATATTGGTTCACTGGAATATAACTAGGTAGATTTTAGTTGCAACTAGAATGAAGCTTACATAGAATTTTAGGAATGTGTTAGATTAGCAGAGAAGCAATTAAAATTGAGGAAGATCCGGGCTGTTCCTGGCACACGGGGGACAGGATGAGAAATGGATACACCAAGGTCACAGAGGCCTGCAGCGAGACAAAGAAGAGCGTAGAAAACAGACCAGGTCTTATCTACAACAAATAGGGAGGTGGGCATAGGCCGGATTGAGCGAAGCAGCAAATCATCTTCTGTCAAACTAACATGAGGTTTGCCAATTTACGGCCAATGTATGGAATGTCTTTGTAATTAACCAAGGGAGGTACTAACCCACGTGGGGTGGGATAGTGTCGCCGGGAGGTGGGTTAATTGGGATGTACCTAATTATGTATTCGGGGTATAAGACCCCTCGTCGGGATGAGTTCGGGGCTCACTCTTTGTGATTCAATCCTGTGTGAGCATTCTGTGTGACGTCACAATAAAGTTTGCCTTTCCTGAAGAGACTCGTGTTCAGACAATCCTTGCTCGTGTCCGGTCCGGCCTCGTCCCGAGTTAACCTAGCAGATTCCGGTAACATTTCTTGGGGGCTCGTGAGCCGGGATACGGGCCCTTGCCGGCACGGCAACAAATGCTGGACACTGTAGCGGTTGACTGCAGGTGCGAGTGATCCCGTCGGTTGGGCGTCCGTTGAACGTGAGCTGACATCTGCAGGCGCCAAGCAGGATTTCCTGTTCAGTGGACCTGGTCTCGTCCCAAACGGACCCCCAGCCCGGGAAGCTGGGACACCACTGAGTCTGAGGAAACAGCGAGCAGCGCGGCGATAGGTAAAGTGTCTTCTATGTTTGTATGTGTATCAGAGATACCGGTATAAAGGGAAACATCCGACCATAGTCGGATAAAGAGACCCGCGGCCACGGTCTCGTTGACATACCGAACCCGCCGCCGACAGCACGGACAAGCAAGGGAGCCAGAGTGGCTAGCGCGTGTCTGAACCCGGGGGATCGGATGTTAACCAAGTGGTAGTTCTATAAGAGAGGGAGAGAGTAGCCACGTGGAGTTGCATAGTCATAGTCAGTGTATGTAAACAGAGCTTCTGCACGTGGACAAGGAAAGGAGGAGGGATTTCTGTGACTGAGCTGAGAGCCCTGAGTCAGTGCTAGTGTGTACGTTGTGTAGTGAAGGGGGCCAATTGAGGTCAGCGGTAGCTGCAGCGAAAGTGGTGCCGGGTGGGTAGATTACCCATAGGCAAATTGGAATTGCAGACGGGAGTGTTGTTATAGAACGGAGTGCACATAGTCACAAGCAGACAAGAGTTGAGATCAATCAATTGGTTATAAGGAGCCAAAAGGAGGGACGGCGTGCCCTCGGCTAGTAGAGAGAGTAGAACTGTTTATGTATTGTTTTGTGCTGAATGTATCTGGTACAAGTATGTGTTGTGGATGCTGCTGTGAGTGTTGAGAGTGATTGTGCGCCTACTCGCCTAGCGAGGAAGCAAACTTGAAAGTGGACTCCCAAGGTACGTTTCCGGCTCAGGCGACTCCAGTTGGCTACTGACGGAGGAAGCGAATACGATATATATGAATTGTTGACTGAAGTACCAGACAGGCTAGGGTCAGACGAAAGCATTTTTCCCCGCGAATGTGAAAAAGTGCATCCGAACGCATTGAAGTTTTTTTTTCACGGAATGCGCAAAAACGGTCAGACGACGCGCATTTTCGGGCGTGATTTTGTACGGATCGTCAATAAAACTCTTTTTGCGTCTGGACGTTATGTAGGCTGGACATTACCAGTGTCTGACATCTCCTAATCTCGCACACACGCCACTATGCCGCAGCTGCTGCGTGATTCTCTATCGTGTGTGTGTTGCACTGCCCGCCAGGCTCAACCTCTCAAACCAGCCAGTCGTCATTTTTTTTTCTGGCTGCTGGGCTGCTGCCTTAGATACAGAGCTGGTGTCAAGATGTAAAATAAAGTTTTCATGTGGGGACAATTTCCCACATCGACCCCATATGTCAACCCTTTGCGTGCGCACAAGAAACCCGTTCCGTGCGCACGCAGAGATTCCTCTCCCTGAACTCTCCTGGCTAGGGATGGGGCTTCAGCCTTAAATCTTTAGCAGAGCAGTGTATCTGATAAGGCAGTGTCCTGTTAAGGTTGATTAATACTCCTGCAAAGTAAACAGGAGTCCTGTGTACTCTGACTCACTGCCTTTACCGTTAGAGGTCTATTGCTGTGGAACCTGTGTACTCTGACTCACTGCTTTTACCGTTAGAGGTCTATTGCTGTGGTTTCTGTGTACGTTCTTACTCGCTGCCTTTACCATTAGAGGTCTATTGCTGTGGCTTCTGTGTACATTCATACTCGCTGCCTTTACCGTTAGAGGTCTAATAATACTTTTATGCTACATTGTTTCTACTAATACACATTTTATGTGAGATTTTAAGGTATTGGGAGTAACACTCTGTAATACGATCTTGATTCATATTTTTATTCACAATTTCATACTGTCTTAAATTATTTGAACCAGATAGATACTTTTTTTACGTTAAATGTGCTGTTGTGCGTGCAGTATGTGTGATTTTATGATATTGGGACTAACTCGTAATGTGATCACGATTCACAGTAAATATTGATTTCCTATGGGAAGAGGGGATCATGGGCGTGGGTCCATTCTGGTCAGTAAGGTGCCCCAAAATTTCTGATGGCTGGCCTGAACATTGTGGCCAATGGGAGATTTTATTTAATTTCGAAATTTTGCAAAAATGTCACTTTGTAAGCTACAGGTTTATATTTAGGGCTCTGTATCTTTAAATTTCCACAGTAAAATTGTGCCATATTGTAACATATCATAGAGTGGGGTTCTTATGACACATCTGCATTTTAAAAGTAGTGGGGATATATATCCCTTGCCACGTTGAGTTTGGAAGCAGTTCAATAGGTGGAAGGTGTGGTCATTTTGGTGAGGTAGTGACGTTTAGTGCTGTAAGGATCCCCAGACGCTCCTGAGTGAAGGAGAGCAACGTCTGCCAGTTTGAAATGAGATAACGGCATATGAGGCAAGTGGCAGTTGGAACAGATTTATTTTCATGTGGGGAGGAGGAATACTATAACTTCTTAGCATCAGAGCGTGTTAATAACTGATGCTCTGATGGTCATTTCGAAAAATCCTTCTTAGTGAGCACCTAGAAGCCGAGAGGAACATACGTGCCGGATTTCAAGTTTGTAGGCTTTACAGTTCTGGAGATATCGTGATTACGAACAAGCGACATTTCACTTTTATATATATACAGATAGACCAGACAAATACTTATTAGTCCAAGGCATTGATCTCCTTTGCGACTCATCAACATAGGGGTTATTAGATGCATACTTTATTACAGCCTCTCTGATTCGGGGATGAGGAGATCAGTGTAAGAAGTGATTTAGGGCTGGGACACTATGCAGGAGAAATTTGGTTCACAATCCGTTGGCTCAGTGCTGGTGGGTGATTGAAACTCATAAGGGAATACATCCCCCCCACGTTCATTTCGGAAGCAGTTCCATAGGTGGCAGGTGTGGACATTTTGGTGAGGTAGCGACGTTTAGTGCTGTAAGGATCCCCAGACGCTCCTGAGTGAAGGAGAGCAACGTCTGTCAGTTTGAACTGAGCTAGCGGCATATGAGGCAATTGTCAGTGGTAACAGATTTATTTTCAGGTGGGGAGGGGGAGTGTCGCGGAACTCCTTACTCAGAGACTGTGGACTGTACTAAAACCTCGCTCCTCTGCTATTCCCCTCATGTAAGCTTTTTTCTGTTTATACACAGGAGATAGATAGGCGCTGATGGAAGACTTTGGAATGGATGGAGATGACAAGTCCCAATGCTGCTGTCCACTTGGTGGGGTTGCCCTTGTCCGGTACAACCAAGGAATGGATACAAAGAAAAAATAAGTGTAGCGCACGGGGAAATGGGGGCCTTGGTTGATAGCTTGCTCTTCTAGCCAGACCTCAAAATATAAAAGAGAAAAACCTTCATGGTGCAGACCATAACACTCTCAAGATATAAACCATGTATTATGGTCTCACTCACATTTGTCTGAGCTACCGGCTCCGGGATCTTGTACCTTTAGGGTAATTACTGGCCACCCAATCGCCCTCTTCAGATCTTGATAGACTCCAGTGTCTTAAAGAGAAATGTATACCATAGTGCAGACCATAGCCGTAGGTGAGATATATAGTAAAACCAAGATTCACTCACGTGGTTCAGGACCTCAAGCCGGGTCCGAAGGATATATGCCCAGGTAAATTGTTTGAAGGGTACAACTACCATAAAAAAATTCTGTATAGCGCCATTTTTCTGTATAGCCCAGAGGAACATACCTGCCGAATTTCAAGTTTGTCGGCTTTACGGTTCTGGAGATATCGTGATGTCACTCGAGTGGCATTTCGCTTTTATATATATATAGATATATAGTAACCCAATACAAACTATTAGTTAATATAAGAATGAAAAGGTATTTAAATATTATCAAATAGGCTAGCCATAAAGAAAAATAGTTCAAATTAAAGATTTATTATTCTAAATATATTTGATATAAAATAATTATAAATAATTTAAACACTGTTAACCCCTTAGTGACCGGGCGGTTTTACACAAATCCGTCTTTTAGTGACCGCTGCTGTTTTTACGTTTCTGCGCTGTTAGTGTTTAGGACAATTTTTCCTCTTACTCGTTTATTCGACCCACACATATTATACACCCTTTTTCCCGCCATTAAATGGACTTTCTAGAAATACCATTATTTCCATCATATCGAATAATTTACTATAAAAAAAAATATGAAATATGAGGAAAAAAATGGTAAAAACACACTTTTTCGTAATTTAATCCCCAAAATCTACAACCACCCAAAAAGACCCCGGCTAAATAGGTTCAAAATTTTGTCCCGAGACTAGAAATACCCAATTTTAACATGCGTTTGCTTTTTAACTGCTGAGACAGTTCACCTATGTGCGCTGCGCTCATTCTGACCATTTTGTGCTAATTATTTTTAGATGACAGCCTAGGTCCTATTTAATTAAACTCCCCCCAGACAAAAAAACTTTTTTGAAAAAAAAAACATTTTTTTATTTTATTTAATTTTTTTTTTTTTTATTTTATTTTTTTTTTTTTTAAAACCAAACCTGGTCATGTTTGGTATCATTTGAAAGGCCATAATCAGGCCTTTTAAATGATGGCAAATATGACCATCTAGCTGCCATGGATCGGGAGATAAAGGGATCCTTAGGATCCCCTTATCTCTACATGGCAGCTAGAGGGTTAACTGGCCCACTGACATCCTCACACATATGGTGAGGTTGTCAGTGGGTGGGGGGGACCTGGAGGCTTGGCTGACATCCAAGATGTCAGCCCCCCTCCAGGTTTGAATCGCGTTTTGGCGCCAATTGGCGCCGAAAAGCGATCCGGCGGCGCAACTGTTAATGCCATACACCGCTGGAAAGGGGAGGCTCTCCCCTCTCCAGCGGTGCAAACGGCATCTCCCTAGCTTCAATGGTTGGGGAGATAGAGGGCTCCGAACGAGCCCCCCCTCCCCTCCATTGAAACACATGGGGGCACCTTCTGATGACGTCACCACGCAGCGTGGCGACGTCATCAGCCTCGCCTGCCCATGTAAATCACATGGGCAGGCTTCCTCCCTGCCAGATCGCCGTGGGATCCGACGAGGGAGGTGAGTATCGGGCGGGAGGGGGATTTGGCGCCGCTGACGTACCCTGTACGTCCGCGGGTCTAAGGGAGACCCGAGGACAGGACGTACAGGGTACGTCAGGGGTCATTAAGGGGTTAACATTTAGGACAATGATTAAATCTTATATTTACCCTTTCTCTAGCAATATTTACTTAATTCGAACTTCATTGCACCTGTAGGGACCCTAGAAGGATTTAAGTCACTATGCTCTGATTATTATTATCATGATCATTTATATAGTGCTAACAGTTTCTGCATCACTTTACAAAAACCAATGAGGAGTGAGACAAAATTGAAGCCACAGTAATCAATAATAGGAGATGTAGCATGCCCTGCTCAGAGGAGCTTACAATCTAGAGGAAATATGGTGGAGAAAGACAAGAGGAGTTTTATGGGTCGACAAGATTACTAGCACTAGTTTTTTTAGAAATGATGAAGACATGGAAGTGACATCTACCATGATGTGGGGGTAGGTGAGGAGAGGGATAGGGCTGGTGCTCCCACTAGGCAAGCTAGGCACTCTGCCTTGGGTGCACTGCCACCTAGGGCGCAGCCAGCCCCAATCCAGGTTCCATTATTGTACTTGTTCCTCATTGTGAGGCTTGTGTAGCCAGCAGTGATGGCTTGTAAACCCGACATTGGGCCATATTACATAGTTGGTGCTAACTTAACCAGAGCTGTTGTAAATTTACCAGAGCCATTATAGCCTATGGAGGTTTTATGGAGGAGTTGGCCGTATAGGTGGAAAGAGAACATAGGAAGTTGCCTGCGTACTGGAATGATTTAGTAGGAATGTACTTGTTAAGTTGGGAAAATATGTAATGAGGGATTAAGTTATTAAGGGCTTTGACCGTGAGTGGGAATATTTTAAATTACTTCCTGAATGGTACAGGAATCCAGTAGAAATATTTTGAAAGATTGGAAGTATGAGAGGAGGTGAGAAAAATAAGCTAGGTAGCAGTGTTAAAGGGGACACCTACCACTTACATAAACTGTAACTAGATTACTTGTGCATTACAAATAAAAACACATTATAAAACACGTGTTACTGTTGCATTTTTCTTTGTTTGAAGTAATTGCATGTAAAAAGGAAAAATAAAATTAGGTTTTTATCTCCTTTTTCATTTTGTGGATTTTTCTCATGATGCAACATTTACCAAAATCTGTGCAAAAGCTTTACTTTTGTTAATTATTTAATGTACAGTATTTAACAATTAATGAGGTGGAGGAGTGAATGTTTAGATACAGTGGCAGGAGGCTATTGTTCTGCAGGCTAACTGAGAAAAGAGATGGCAGATGAATGAGATAAAACAGGGAGTTTAAAACACTTCTAATCTACCTCTTTCTTATATTCTTTGAATACATCCAACACAATACAATGATTTAAGTTGGTGATTGACCTAGTTATTCCAGTCTATGGCCAAAGACACACAGAGCAGACCAATTGATGCAAACATTGAGCCCTGTGGGCATAATGGCCAAAGATCTAAAACTGTAAAATCAGCAGCTGAAAGCTCTGAAATATTGGGCTTTCAACATCTGTCAGCAGCCAATGCAGGGAGAAAAAGATGAAAATAGATCTGCTGCTAAAAACCTCTGTAACTCAATTTGGCAGTAGATGGCACCATCTACTAGCCAAATAGGTTATTTACAGTAATAGATATGTATTACTGTACAATTTATTAAAATTGATTTTTCATAAAAATCACTGGTTTTCTGATAATGTTTTTTTGGAAAATCACTTAGTAGTGAAGGGGGTTACACAGGCGAATCCCATAGGGTTCGATGTAAAAAAAATATTATCGTTTTTATTTGTTTTATTCAACTGTTTATTGTTTTCATTTTCAACAAGCTGTGTTTTTATTTATTTAATTTTTGGAGCATTTTGATGTAATTTGTGTATTTTTAGGCGACATTTTTTATTCTCAATTTTTTATAAATTCTGTAACAGGCATTTTTATTATTATTTCATAGAACCTCTTTATTATTTCCACAAATTTTCAGGCATTTTTATTGGTTTAAATACCTTTTAGAAAAATAGGTCGAAGAGTTCCTCTTTTTTTGCAGTTTGGCGGCGTTCGGCGGTCAGTTTGGCGCTCTTCAGTGGTTTTCGGCAGTCTGTTTGGTGGTCTTCAGGGACCCTGCAATGAATTGAATAGTGAATTCACCCCAGGGTCGGCGAACTGGAATCACCGAAGCGCAATGAAGTGTGCCGAATGATATAGCACTGAAATTTCAATGCTTTCTGAATAACCATAAAAGGACTAAAACTAAATTAAAATTTGTTGTCAAAATTAACATTGCCTGGCAGTTTCATTAATTACAGATAGCAAGGGTGCAAAGCGGATGTGAAGAGGACAATAAGGAGCAAGTTTGCAGAATGCTGATTTCACTACAGGATTTACAGGAGTTATTTATCTATCTGTCTAATGAAACTGTCACTGTATGGGTTACTGGACATATGGGGTTGCAAGAAAATAATCCTAAGTGTCAGATATGAGTGGAATTCAGTTATTGACCGAATGTTTAATAATAAATAGAGAATAAGAAGGCTGAGCCTTACTTTATGATTTGTCTAAACATGTAAGAAACTGAAAAAGGACATTTTATTTGGCATGCAAAAACAGCTTTGAAGCAGGTTTCTAGGGAGCTTATTAACCTCATTAGAAATCTGAAAGATGTTTTGCCGGGAATCGTAATAGTCTTTTCATATTATATTAAATATTTCATATACATGTGATATATTTCCCTTTTGTCTGGGCAAAGGTTCATGAAGCCACATGGGCCTATCTAATGAAAGGAGGACATAAGGTCGCTTGATCAAATATAATGCTCCGGTTAATGAAATGGCAATAAAAAGAGCTCATAACAGGATCAGCCTCCTTACATAGAAGAACTGAGTATTCCAAGCAGTTTTATAGAATAACTAGTAAAAACAACACTTGTTGCTTTTCTGAGAAGTACACTTAGATTATTAGTTTCTGTCCTTTAATATAGCATAGAAATTGAAGAAAAACTTAAGGCAGTGCATGGAAATTATAGTAAATATATAAATAAAAAGCTTGAATATAAGAGACATGTGCACGGCAAAAAATTTTTTTCATTTCATTGCATATAGTTCAGTTTTTTTGGGGGGTTTCATTTAGTTTCGAATCATTTACAAGGTTATTGAAAGAGAATTGAAAAGTCACCGTACGTTCGGTGACTTTTTGTTCCCTGCACTTCGGGGCGATTCGGCGATCCTATTTTGCAGACCCTGCGGTGTATTCAGAAAGCACCGCAGGACCCCCGTAGTGCAGTGAAAACCCGCCACAAATCCGCCGAACACTCGCCGCAAACCTGCCGAACACTCATCGAAACCCGCAGAAAACGGCTGGATTAACCACGCTGAACGCGTCGGAGAAACCTGATTAGCCGCTGATCACAGCGCAGAGCAGCTGCCGGAAAAACCCGACACGCAGACGAACGAGGTGGAAAAACAAAAAACAGTACGCTTGAAAGTTTGAAAATTGAAATGCTGTTTGCAAAAAAACAACTGAACTAAAATGTCTGGAATTTACACATAAGATCCAATAAAAGATAATAAAAAGGTCTGTTACAGAAAAAAGAAAAAACGATTTAAAAAAAACAGAAAAAAGTTTGTAAAATAAATTCCAAAAAATGCCTAAAAGATCCTAAAAAAAATCTAAAAAATAAAGAGACTTTTTACTGCAGAATAAAATAATAAACGGTTTATGAGATATTGAATTAAAACGGGAATATTTTTAACATTGAAGCCTATGGGATTCGCCTGAATAAACCTGTCGATTGAAACCACTGAATGGCAGGGCATTTTGGCAAAGTTTCTTAGCTGTTCGGTGTTCTCTGAATAGACAAACTATTGATTCTCTATGGGGGATTTCACTGCCCTCGAACAGGCACCGTACGTGCTGGCAATTCGTCACAATTTGACGAATTGCCTGCTCTCTGAATAGCCAAATGGCCCTGAATTGTCCCCGTTCGCTGAATTTCAGTGTCCGGTTACATTTCGGGGCCAGATCGACTCTCTTTGAATAACCATGTTAGTTCCGGGTTTTCTTCCCTTTTGTTTCGTTCGTTATGTTACCAGGATTCGGTATTTTGGATTGAGTCATTGGTTCGGACGATCGGTATTTCGGGTGGATTCGTTATTTTGTTTTTATTAGTTATTTCGTATTTCATTTCGTATTTAGTTTTTATTAGTTATTTCGGAATGTGCAACGGATGAATTTTACTTAGATTAAGGTTTTAAAAAAAAAAAAAAAGGATGCCTAAACCCCTGTCTTTGGTGGTGAAACCTATTCAGTACCAAGGACAGCAGCTATTCCTAGTGCTGAAACCTATTCAGCACCACGGATAGCAGCTGCGCGGGGCTCTGCAGCCCCGCAGGGCTGTTGTCCTTGGTACTGAATGGGAGTCCAAAAACATCTGGAGTGGTAATCTGTTTTCTTACAAAAAAATTTAAACATACAGGGTTATTCAAAGAGCTCCGAATTGTGGCCGAAAGGTAACCGAATGCTGAAATTCAGCGTACGCTTACCTTTCCTGGCCATTAGGCTATTCAGAGAGCAGGCAGTTCGCCAAATGTTGGCGAATTGCCTGCACATACGGTGCCTGTTCGAGGGCAGTGAAATCCCCATAGAAGAAATGCTTTCAGGGTTATCCAAAGAGATCCGAATTGCTTGAGAAAGGTAACCGAACGCTGAAAATCAGCGTTCGGTTACCTTTCCTGACCATTCGGCTATCCAGAGAGCAGGCAATTCGCCAAATCCTGGCGAATTGCCTGAACATACGGTGCCTGTTCGGTGCCTGTTCGAGGGCAGTGAAATCCCCATAAAAAGCACTGCTTCGGCTATTCAGAGAACACAAACCAGCAGTGAAAGGTTCCCCTAATGCCCTGCCATTCGGTGGTTTAATTCGGCAAATTTATTCAGGAGAATCCCATAGGCTTCAATGTTAAAAATATTCCCGTTTTAATTCAATATCTAATAAACCGTTCATTATAAAACTCTGCAGCAAAAAGTCTCTTTATTTATAGATTTTTTAGGATACTTTAAGCATTTTTCTGATTCTTTTTTTTTTTTTTAAAAGTCTGATTTTTTTTTTCAGTTTACTTATTTTTTTTGTAACAGCCCTCTTTATTATCATACCCTGGACCTCCTGTGAAAATTTCAGACATTTTCGCTCAGTAGTTTCTTTGCAAACAGCGATTCATTTTCACAGATTCATACAAATGGTTTTGCTAATTTGTTCACCTCCCTCTGTCTGCGTCACAGCTGCTTCGGCTCTGTGTGATTCGGCTCCTGTTCGGCTCCTGCTCGGGTTTTTTGAAGGTTAATCCAGATGTTTTTGCTTGTTTTCTGCGTGCATTCGGTGGGTTTTGCAGTTAGTTTTCGTCAGGTTTGCGGCGGGATTTTTTTATTTATTTATTTTTTATTTTTTTATACTTAAAGTTTTTATTTTGAAAGAAGTCAGCATTACAACACGGTATAAAATAAGTGCCAAACAATGAAACATGCCAGACAATTCTAGCCACACTTCTAGCCACACAGGGCCACTAAACGTTGTCTGGATAACCTCTATTAATAACAAACAGAAAAGTCGTCAAAGGATAACGATACATCAACAAGTAACGTCCCTAATTGGGGGGGGACTCAAAATCAGAAAACTCTGCGTGTGCGTACAAAAAGAAATAAAATATTAATTATAAAAAGGACGAAAAGCATAAATAAATAAAAAAGGAGGGAAGGGGGTGGGGAAAAGGCACCGGCCATAACCGTGACACTCCTGGCACGCTCCCGAAGGAGGCCATGGAGGGACAACGTCACGAGGCCCGGTGTTCCGAGGGCCAAGTACGACAAGCAGAGCCATAATGGCGCACCTCGGGACCACACGGAGAGTGCCAAAATAAAGAGAGAAAAAATAATAAAAAAAAAAAAAAAGGGGGAAAATATAAAAAGTCTCAGCCTGTGGGTAAACAGAGAGGTTTGATAAGGGAAACAGCAGGTCATCTTCAAAGAGACAGGACAGGGAAAGGAAAACAACAAACCGTTCGCAGCCTGTGTCCCGAAATGGAGGCGTCTGCAAAGCAGGCAGGATAAGGCAGAGCAATATTTCTAAAATTACAAAAAGGAGTCTCCCGTACTTAAACGGAATGTGGTCACGCAGGACCGGGATCACAGATATCGAGAACCACAAAAACAAAATGTTCATAGTCCGTTTACATCAAAAACAGAGTCCCTGGTGTCCAGAGACATGCGTCCGGATAAACCCGGACCGGCTCAAATATAATAAACACGAAAGTGTTTTGCAACTCATCCCGGCTGAGACTCCGACCATCCGGTGATATGCCTGCCGCAGCCAGAGCGGCCCATGCTGTTTCAGGGTCAGTAACCGTATAGGGGATGTTATCGTGGGTCACCACCAGAGAACCGGCTAGGCCCCATCGGTACCGAATTCCCATTCTGCGAAGGACTGAGGTCACGTCCCGAAACCTGCGTCGCGCTAACAGGGTCAAAAACGGGAGGTCGTGGTACAGGGCCAGCATGACACCTTCAAACTGCACAGGGTCCCGTGCTAAGGGTGCAGACATGACCCTCACTTTCATGGCGATGTCACGAAAAACCACCACAACATCTCTAGGTTTCCCTCTGGGTGCCGTCGCAGCCTTCCGGCCCGAAACACAGTTCCAATAAACTCCGGCGTATCGGGGTGCAGTCCAGTCACCTGCTGTGTAAGCCGAGTCACATAGGGCAATAAAGCATCCTCTGAGACCGAGTCCGGAATACCTCTTATCCTTATGTTTCGTCGACGATGTCGAGTCTCCAGCGCTTCCACCGAGCGTGTCAGTATCTCCACCTGAGAGCAGAGGCCATCTATCTGTCCAGCGAGGTGCGTCTGTGCTTGCGCGACCTCATTCGTCTTCACCTGGACCTCCGACACCTGGGTTCGAATCACCTCCACCTCCGCCCGAACTGCCGCCACCTCTGGCCTCCACATATCCCTGATCTCTGCCAGAATCCTGCGTAAGTCTCCCTTCGTGGAGGGGAGACCGTCGTCCCCCTCCACAATTCCGTCAGCCTCTCCAGATCTAAAAGCCTTCACCGGAGTTCCCGGTCCTCGGGGCTCCGGGGAAGAGACGTCGCGGTCTGAGATCTCGCTATCGGCAACAAAGGGAAGCCGGTCCTCGACCAGATCCCCCCTCGAGAGGTCCTGCGCCGCCGTCAATGACGCCGTCTGTGCAGCTTTCCACTTTTTCTGTGCCCTCTTTCTTGCAGCCGCCGACTTCAGTGGTAAGCCTGTTCCGTGTGATGAAGGGGAAAGCCAGGACATGCCCACGTCACCTCCCAGAGACCAGGTAGAGCCCTCATCATCCGTGGATCCGTAGCCCGAAGGCAAATTAGGTAAGGCCACTGCTCCCTGGGAAGCACTCCCACTGGCCAGTCAGTCTCTAATGTCCCGTTGCCGGGGGCTGCTTTTCCGGCTAGCGCTGGGGGGCAATTTCTTACCCATAGAGGCGGCAAGAGGAGTAGAACTCGGGCAGTAGTTCCAAACTGCTTGAAGGCTTCCGGCCTACGCAGGCTGAGTAGGCCGATCGAGGTCCCGAACTCCGCAAGGTCTGAAAGTCCACAACCAAACGCACCTTCGGCCAGACTTTTGACACCACCCGGTCCAGGGTATATCGCTGCGGGAGGGGAAAGCAGGGAAAGTCCGATGGCAGCGTAAAAGTAACTTAAATCAAGCTGATTCTGCGGGAGCTGCTTGGACATGCGACGGCTCTCTTCAGGCACCTAGCCACGCCCCTTCAGTTCTTTTTAAAAATCTTTTTTTCTTTTTTCTGTAATAGCCCTTTTTATTATCATTCATTGGATCCTATATGTAAATTTCAGACATTTTCGTTCTGTAGCTTCTTTGCAAACAGCCAATAGCCAATAGCCTTACACCTAAGGCAGAAAGAAGAGCATGAATAAAATTTCACATTTATTGAAATGGAAGAATAAAAGCAATCAAAATGATCAGACACTAATGGAAATATTGTGGGTAGTTGGAATCTCCACATATAGAAGAAAAAAATCATATAAGAAGTTGTCATTATACCGGCATATGGTATTTGTTGATATTGCAGTCGTTTGCCAATAATCTATAGCCCAGTATAAAACATCAATATCCCATTAGCCTTTACATTGCACACCTTCGAAAATGAACTTAATTCGTCACTCTGCCGGGCAGAACTTTACTGTAGAAAAAATGCACCCAATGGCACACTCTGTCAGTTATTGACTGAAGTGACCATATGTTAGAAGGTTGACTTGTTTGTAGGAATATATATACATAAAAAAATCCTCGATGATTGAGAGAGTTGCCAGCATAATTTATTCAAATACCAAATGCATGTCCCTTTATACTTTACATAATTCTCAGAGAGATTGTAAAAAATCACAAAGGAGGGCTAAATTAAATTGATATAGTCCTTGTGTCCAACCACTTAGGGATTGCCATAAATAACTAAGACTGACTCAATATGCTTGGAGTGTAATAGAATGCTACACACAGAATTAAAAACAATGCCTCAGCATCATTGTATCAAAGATTGGTAAGCGCCACACTCTCAGTAACGTAGCATGATGGGAACCACCACAACAAACTACAATTCGGGAGAAGGGAGCTCAAGCCCAAAATTAATAGATATAGTGCGATAGTAGCAATCAAATTATTCTTAAAGGAGGCTCTAGTTAGCGCATTCGTCACTCGTTTCGCCGTTGATCGGCTCGTCTCTGAGAATTATGTAAAGTATAAATGGGCATGCATTTGGTGTTTGAATATGTTATGCTGGCAACTCTCTCAATCATCTCGAGGATTTTTTTATGTATATATAGTCCTACAAACAAGTCAACCTTCTAACATATGGTCACTTCAGCCAATAACTGACAGAGTGTGTCAGTGGGTGCATTTTTTCTATAGTAAAGTTCTGCCCGGCAGAGTGACGAATTAAGTTCATTTTTGAAGGTGTGCAATGTAGAGGCTAATGGGATATTGATGTTTTATACCGGACTATAGATTATTGGCAAACAACTGCAATATCAACAAATACCATACGCCAGTATACTGACTATTTCTTATGATTTTTTCTTTTATATGTGGCGATTCCAACTACCCACAATATTTCCATTAATGTCCATCCCAGAATCCACCGATTTGATGCTACTTTTTGTGTTGTATGTACGATCAGTGCACTGATTGTTTTCATTGCTTTTATTCTTCCATTTCAATAAATGTTAAGTTTTATTCATGCTCTCCTTTCTGCCTTAGGTGTAAGGCTATTGTCTGTATCTAATACGGGTTACCCCCGACATTGAGAGCGTGTGTAGGAATTTGTTACACGCGAATATTGGTTCTATGTCTTGTTTCCCCGAGTGGGATTCAAGTTTTGTGTATTCTTTGCAAACAGCGTTTCACTTTTCAAACATTCAAGCGTACTGTTTTTTTTTCCCCACTCCATTCGTCTGCGGTGTCGGCTTTTTCCGACGGCTGCTCTGTGCTCTGATCGGCTCCTGCTCGGGTTTCTCCAGTGTGTTCGGCGGGGTTAATCCAGATGTTTTTGCGGATTTCGGTGTGCGTTCGCCGGGTTTTGCGGTGAGTGTTCCTTGGGTTTGCAGCGGCTTTTCCCTGCATTATCTTGATAAAGGCTCTTTGAGGGGCCGAAACGTCGGTCAAGCGGACTGAAAACCGTATGTTTTAAACTTTTTCCAATAAATTTTTAGATTTTATTCACGCAAAATCCTGATGTGCTGTCCATATTGTTTTGCTATATACATATCCTTGGGATACTGCACTCAGGTCTATAGTACCTATACCTTGGCGTGAGTGGGCTGAATATTGGAATATATATATATATATATATATACAGTTGTGTTCAAAATTGTCAACCCCCCACTGAAATTGAGTGTTTTGGCCAGTTTGACATTGATTTTGATCATTCAGTCATCTTGCTTACAATTAAATCAAAGAGGCACGTGTAGGTCAGACAAATATAACATAACATTTATAATGAAATAACCACAAATGTCTTTTCTGTGTGCACATCATTATCAGTTTTATTCAACCCCCAAGTGATATTCAATCTTAGTACTAAGTACAACATCCTTTTACAGTTATAACAGCTTTTATACGTGAAGCATAGCTTGACACAAGTGTCTTGCAGCGATCTACGGGTATCTTTGCCCATTCGTCATGGGCAAAAGCCTCCAGTTCAGTCACATTCTTAGGCTTGCGCACTGCAACTGCTTTCTTTAAGTCCCACCAGAGTTTCTCAATCAGATTTAAGTCAGGTGACTGCGATGGCCACTGCAAAATGTTCCAGCCTTTAATCTGCAACCATGCTCTAGTGGACTTGGAGGTATGCTTGGGATCATTGTCCTGTTGAAAGGTCCAATGTCTCCCAAGCATCAGGTTTGAGACGGACTGCATCACATTGTCATCCAATATCTCCTGGTACTGAAGAGAATTCATGGTACCTTGCACACGCTGAAGCTTCCTGTACCTGCAGAAGCAAAACAGCCTCAAAGCATGATTGACTCCCCGCCTTGCTTCACAGTAGGCAAGGTGTTCTTTTCTTCATAGGCCTTGTTCTTCCTCCGTCCAAACATAGTGTTGATCCATGGGCCCAAACAGTTCTAATTTTGTTTCATCAGTCCACAGAACACTATCCAAAACTTCTGTGGTTTGTCCACATGACTTTTGACATACTGCAGTCGACTCTTTTTATTCTTTGGAGACAGCAAGGGGGTGCGCCTGGGAGTTCTGGCATGGAGGCCTTCATTAAGCAGCGTGCGCCATATTGTCTGAGCTGAAACTTCAGTATCCACATCTGACAAATCTTTTTTCAGTTCCTCAGCAGTCACACGGGGACTTTTCTCCACTCTACGCTTCAGGTAGCGCTCAGCAGTCGAATTCAGCATCTTCTTTCTGCCACGACCAGGTAGTGTTTCAACAGTGCCCTTTGCCTTGAATTTGCGAATGATGCTTCCTATGGTCTCTCTTGGTATGTTTAACATCTTTGCAATCTTCTTATAGCCATTGCCCTTCCTGTGAAGAGTAATCACCTCTTCTCTTGTCTTCCTGGACCATTCTCTTGACTTCACCATGTTTGTAACCACACCAGTAAATGTCTAGAAGGAGCTGAGTATCACAGTCATTTTAAAGCTGCCTAATTGGTGCCTATTATGCTTTATTGCTGCTCCGTGACATCCACAGGTGTTTTCAATACCTGATTGAAAACACTTGAATGAACCTCTGTTCTTCAGAGTGGTAGTTTTTAAGGGGTTGAATAATTGTGTCAATGAAGAATTCACAAAAGAAACATTTACTACTGTATTACAAAACCAATTGATGTCATTTTAGTTGCATATGGTTCTTTAAAAAGTCCTTGTAGGATTTCATTCTGAATACAATTACAAATGTACACTAAATTCCCTAAAACCCTTTACAGCATTGGGGGTTGAATAATTTTGAACACAACTGTATATATATATATATATATAATTAGTACATGCTCTTGTATTTCCAACACGAGCAGCCTGCCGAAGACAGCTGATCAACCTGCCGATATGCAGGAAATTAAAATGTTACACTGTTATTTTTTAAAAGTTGTTTAAACCAATAAAAATGCGTGAAAATATGTGGAAATAATAAAAAAGGTCCTATAGAAAAATAATAAAAAGGTCCGTTACAGAATTTAAAAAAACGCCATTAAAAAATGGGAATCAAAATATCACCTAAAAAAATCAAAAAATATGACATTTGGCTTGATAAGACCTCAAAATATCTATTTTTAGATGTTTCCAAGATTAATCAGCAGTATGTTATATAGCATTTTAAGATAAAAACAAAGAGTTTCATCACATTCAACCTTTTAAATCTTCATTGATAGGAAGAGAGAATATTTTAACATTTATTTCTGGATTGATATCTGAAATGCTATTTGTAGATCTTAGAAGAATCCTCCCATTTTTTCCCTTTCCTAAGTTAATTCACATGACAGTCGGAATCAAAATTAGCATCAAAGTTGTTGATATAAGGGTATTGGACATTAACTAGGACATGCATCCCTTGGGAAGGACAGATTGTGCATCTATTATTAGCAAATGGAGGAAAGTTCTGACAGGAATAGCAAACAAGCTTATTTGTTAAGGTGCTGGTGATAAACCTTATCACCTCCAGTCAACAGAAAGAGGGCTACATAAGAATATATAAATTTAAGATGTTTCTCGTCCTACCTTTTATTTATCTGATGTCTTCGGTATTTATCTCAATTGGACACTCAGTAACTATAAATATTACTAGGTTTATTTTTATCTCTTTCAGCTTTTAAGTGTTTATTTGCTGGTTATTTCATAAAAGGGTTAATGTCTAAGGACTGTTCATTCTTGGGTCAACAAACAAATTTCTTCAGATTGACAAGGATTTATGTCAATTGCCCCACAGTGTCCTCTAGGCAATAACTATTCTCATTATTTATTGTTCTATCCTAGTACAAGAATACCCCAAGGCTCATTGTCTACTTTAATGGAATAAAGGCTCATATGTTATTTTGGCAGCATTCCCTGACTAATAGCAATGGTTAAAATGTATAATATTTCCCAAGTCTAAGAGAAAATATGTTTTCTCACCTCTATGTGCTTAGCTTCTATAACAGGGGCAGTGTTTACATTGTAATTTATGAGATTGTAGGGAAATAGAGAATTTAATGTGAAAAATGTATAAGTGAGATTTCCTTACATCGTTATAATTTACTTAATGTGTCTTACATGATAATAATATAACATACATTGAAATCGTATTGCAACTTACTTGCAATACCACAATACAAAAAGAAAGTGTCTCGGTCCTCATTTTCCTACAGAGCACCACAATTATGGAATAACCTCCCAGACGCCATCAAATCTTCCCCCAGTCTAATGTCCCTTAAGAGCTCCATATTAACATACCTCGATAAGGAATGCACCTGTAAACATGTAACACAGTGACTATATACAGAATGCACCTGTAAACATGTAACATAGTGACTATATTTCCTACATATTTATTTTCTGTTAATCTGTATATTTGTTTTGTGTTAATTTCTTGCATTTTACTACTTTGTATTTCTGTAACCATGTTCTTGAACCCAGGACATACTTGAAACCAAGAGAAATCTCAATGTATCCTTCCTGGTTAAGGCTGGGGTCAGACGAGCATAGTGTTCACGTCCGTGATTGCGCCTAAAAGTACGTCCATGATAGCATGAAAGAAAGTCCATTGGAGCCTGACACATGAAGTACGTCCGCACTGAACTGCGGACGCACAACGGCCGCGGCCCACGGACGCAAGGCAGGCAAGAACGTACAACTCCTAGAACGGCCGCACAAAGTGCGCTGCGTCCGCATCGTCTGCATAGCTTTGTGTGTGAGTGATGGAACGTGGTCAGACGGACTGCATTTTTACGTCCAGCATTTTTCACGGACAAAATGGTTTTGCTTTTTAATTTATTTTCCCTCCTACATCCGTCAAAATATATACGTCAGTGAAAAAAACGGACTGTCTGGCCACTACTGCGTCTTCCGTACTAACGTACGTCCGTATGCACGGACGTACAGTCCGTAGAAATCACGCTCGTCTGACCCTAGCCTAAATCCTTTATAAATAAATAAATAAAATAAATAAATCGCCACATATCAAACACTCCTATTACTTGAATCCATACTTCAACTCACCCCAGTACAGTATTGAAGGCAGTCACAGTCTACCTTAAATTATGTACAATGCATAAAATATAGCATCATTTTAAAATGAACAAACTTTAAATACTGCACTATAACGTAGATACAGTTGTGTTCAAAATTATTCAACCCCCAATGCTGTAAAGGGTTTTAGGGAATTAATGAACATTTGTAATTGTATTCAGAATGAAATCCTACAAGGACTTTTTAAAGAACCATATGCAACTAAAATGACATCAATTGGTTTTGTAATACAGTAGTAAATGTTTCTTTTGTGAATTCTTCATTGACACAATTATTCAACCCCTTAAAGACTACCACTCTGAAGAACAGAGGTTCATTTAAGTGTTTTCAATCAGGTATTGAAAACACCTGCGGATGTCACGGAGCAGCAATAAAGCATAATAAGCACCAATTAGGCAGCTTTAAAATGACTGTGATACTCAGCTCCTTCTAGACATTTACTGGTGTGGTTACAAACATGGTGAAGTCAAGAGAATGGTCCAGGAAGACAAGAGAAGAGGTGATTACTCTTCACAGGAAGGGCAATGGCTATAAGAAGATTGCAAAGATGTTAAACATACCAAGAGAGACCATAGGAAGCATCATTCGCAAATTCAAGGCAAAGGGCACTGTTGAAACGCTACCTGGTCGTGGCAGAAATAAGATGCTGACTTTGACTGCTGTGCGCTACCTGAAGCGTAGAGTGGAGAAAAGTCCCCGTGTGACTGCTGAGGAACTGAGAAAAGATTTGTCAGATGTGGGTACTGAAGTTTCAGCTCAGACAATACGGCGCACACTGCGTAATGAAGGCCTCCATGCCAGAACTCCCAGGCTGTCTCCAAAGAATAAGAAGAGTCGACTGCAGTATGCAAAAAGTCATGTGGACAAACCACAGAAGTTTTGGGATAGTGTTCTGTGGACTGATGAAACAAAATTAGAACTGTTTGGGCCCATGGATCAACGCTATGTTTGGAGGAGGAAGAACAAGGCCTATGAAGAAAAGAACACCTTGCCTACTGTGAAGCATGGCGGGGGGTCAATCATGCTTTTGGGCTGTTTTGCTTCTGCAGGTACAGGGAAGCTTCAGCGTGTTCAAGGTACCATGAATTCTCTTCAGTACCAGGAGATATTGGATGACAATGTGATGCAGTCCGTCACAAACCTGAGGCTTGGGAGGCGTTGGACCTTTCAACAGGACAATGATCCCAAGCATACCTCCAAGTCCACTCTAGCATGGTTGCAGATTAAAGGCTGGAACATTTTGGAGTGGCCATCGCAGTCACCTGACTTAAATCCGATTGAGAACCTCTGGTGGGACTTAAAGAAAGCAGTTGCAGTGCGCAAGCCTAAGAATGTGACTGAACTGGAGGCTTTTGCCCATGACGAATGGGCGAAGATACCCGTAGATCGCTGCAAGACACTTGTGTCAAGCTATGCTTCACGTTTAAAAGCTGTTTTAACTGTAAAAGGATGTTGTACTAAGTACTAAGATTGAATGTCACTTGGGGGTTGAATAAAACGGATAATGATGTGAGCACAGAAAAGACATTTGTGGTTATTTCATTATAAATGTTATGTTATATTTGTCTGACCTACACGTGCCTCTTTGATTTAATTGTAAGCAAGATGACTGAATGATCAAAATCAATGTCAAACTGGCCAAAACACTCAATTTCAGTGGGGGTTGAATAATTTTGAACACAACTGTATGTGCACTTGCAAAAAAATGCTTGTAAATTTCAGCTATTCTGAAAACTGATCACTTTGGTTTGTCTGAATTTCATTGTTTGAGTGTCAAGACACCCATTTCCATAGAACTTACCTCTCTGTCCTCCATGGGTTCTGGTGAACACTGCAAAAATCAGACTGCCCTCTCCTGTAGGCCTGTGGCAGGTCTGTTGTCTCTCCTGTGAGGAGGCATGGATTGATGCTACTCTTTCTATCAATTACAATGTGGAGTGCTACTCCATGGGAAGTTTAAATAACACTTCTACTGAGTACCAAAATTGGGCACCGGCACCCACGGGTCATTTCAGACACACGTTTTCCCATGTTAAATTACACCAACTGATGGTAGGCCTGCTCTCTTTATATAAACTACTTTCACCACTTCCTTTCTGCCCTGTTGTGGTTTCTGGTTAGTACCCAATAGCGCATTCTTCATTGTTCTGTTTATTCTGTTATATACTTGACTTTCCCTTTGAATGTTCTACTCTCCTGACCTAGCATTTCTTATTGATATTGTGATCTTGGAACCCTAGAACTTAAGAATGGTTTTCGGACTATTCTTTCGCTCTATACAGTATGAATCTGGTCACTGTAAGTACTGTAATACAAATGAAACAAATCACAGAAATGAAAATTGTTCCAGAGTGATTTGCCTTGCAAGTACATTTGTCTAGGTATCCTTTTGTTGTCCATTGTTTTGGACAAATCAATGAGTCACACAAAATTGGGATGAATCGCAATTGTCCGAATATGAACTCCCATTTTCATTAATTTTAATTTGCATGCACATTACACCCTAATCACTGCTGGAATGGGGAAATCTTTGTAGCTTCTACGTCGTAGTCTATAAAGCCTAAGTATATTCCTTGGTTTACTAAAACCACATGCCTCAGTGTAACTTCATCTAGAATACGCCTTCAATGTTCAAGAAGAGAAACATAGCTTACATTACTATAGTCACAATCGTTTACTCACAAGCAACAGTACCCTAAAGTGTCTCTATCCCACTCTTTATCCAACTTTTCATCTATGATATACTGATACAGCGACAGCAGTTGAATGTGACTCCATCAGACTGAGAACATCTAAAGTAGAGTAATTTAAGCTGAATTAAAACAAATGGAAATTTTTGACATGCTACGTTGCTTCCAATAAAAAGGCTAGTAGAAATATATTTTTTTCTAGAACCGTTATCCCTTAGGGGTGTGTGTTTATACAGTATTTTTTAACTCCATTTTGCAAGTTAGTTCCTTACCCTTATGGAAAAAAGTAATTTATCTTGACACATTAGGATGATTTTTTTATCACCTTTATTGTTTGCAGCTACTACAGGTGGAACACTTCCCTGGTTACCCATATGTGATGGTAACCCGCTCCTTCCGCCTGTCCTGGCTCTCCAGACACCCCCTTACCAAGATCAGCCTGGCCGCTGAGTTGCTCAAAACTCAGTGCCTCGAGCAGCCTGATCTGTAGCTCCAGACCTGCTTGGTCTGATCCTCTGCCTCTTTGTATTTCCAGAAGCCGCTCTGTGCCTTCTGAGGGTGATTGTGGGTACCCTGAATGAGACAACAGACAAGTTGTTTGTTCAAACAGGATTCTGAGACTTTTATTGAAAAACGCCACTATTTATGCCCAGATCCAAAAGTTATAATTTGCATACCAACCGACGAACATTGACCTACTAAAACTCTAATTACATTATGTCAGATATTTACAGTAAACATTCCTTAGCCTTCATATCACACATCATTTACATAATCTATTGTTCCAATAGATCAGAATACCTTTGCAGTCAAACACTGTCCCAGACTCATGACTTTTTAACCAGATAAGAAAAAGAAAGCCCTCTTGCATAATCACACATTATTTACACATTCCACACAAAAGAGGGCATTGAAAATAACTTCAGGTAGTATCTTTAAAACACATCTCCACCTGCCCATTCACATACAGTAATAAAGGTACATTTAAAACTAAAGCTAAGCAATTTATCATACATTTAAAACCACACCATGCAATATAAATAAACTTATAGACATTTGCCTTGGGAAAGACTTTGTCTTTTGTTTGTTTTTTTGCCATGGGAATAAAAGTCTTGGGAGTGCTGCGTCAGTTCCATGACACCATGTAAATAAGTTACCACTGAACTGGAAGCAACCAGAAACTCATTGTTTCTCTCACTACTCCTTTATCCTTAAGCTCTAGTTCTTGAAAAAAAATGCTCTATGGCTGTCACCAATATGGATAGTCATTTTCTCCTTTATATGCTGAAATGAGTAACTCTTTCAGAGCTACACTCTCAAAGAGAATCACCGTGGCCAATAATAGCAAAAGATTATTAAATGATAAATTCCACACTTCACATTTACTGCACTAATGACATCTGCTGTCCCACAATAAAATATTTCCCTCTCCCCTGCTTACTTTTATTCATATAATTTCCCACGCACTCAGATTGTGAGTTCTAAAGGTCAATGACTGCCAATGATAATGTGTTAATAGGCATTACATTAGGAGGTTTTGTGCATATGTGATTTTTTTCTTCCCTTCTTGAGCCGTTAATTAGTAAAAAGAATACCTTTGCTGTTTCGAACATAGAACATAGTTCAAAATAAAAAAGCATCAAAATTTGCATAAAACACTTTAGGTAGCCAAAATCTGTAGTTTTTAACAAAACATCGAAATTGTGAATTCCCTGTGGATGATATAGTATTTTTATTGTGATTTGCAAATTTACCAGCCAAAAATGCATTGAAAGCAGCTAACCGCTTTCAAGCAGTTATTTCATTGCAGACCTATGTCATTTTTCTATTCTGAGATTCTTTAACACCGTTCTGCATGCATCAAATGATTTCATGGGTGAAGCAGGTCTAGGATATATACATTATGAATATTGACAAGGGTAGGCATGCTCAGCATATTTGAAACACCGCTACATGTATATATTGCATATCTTATCTGCCCAAGATCACAGATTGCCAACAGCTGCAGCAGTGCCTACAACATCGTTATGCATCCAATCTTCCCAGAGACTGCACACTGAGAAGTGTCAGATATGAAAATTAAAATTAGTGATGTCGTTTGCGAGTTGAAAGCCTAAGGGCTTTTCGTCTCAAGAACTTGTTCACGCAGTTTAAAATCTGTGCCCTTCATTTCAATGTTGAGGGCGTCGGATATGGATACCCATGCTGTGCTTCAACTGTTTAAAGGTGTGCAATTCTATACCTTTTCATTCAACATATGCTTAAAAAAGGCTAACAATATGTAATCATTTTAATATAATATACATTTGTATTCAAACAGCTGTTATAAAATAATTTTATTTGGTAAAGAAAGTTAAATTGCATGCAAAAAAATCTTGTTTCTAAGGAGTACGTGCTTTAAATAATTCCTCAAGCATGTGTGTTGCAAACATTTTCTTATAAATAACACATTTTATAACCATATATCCAAATTCTAACTCATTATGAGTATCATTGTTATCTTTAATTATATTTTCAACAGATTCGGCACTTTAGTACAAAGGTCTGTCATATAGAGAAGGGTTCAATAAAATAAGTTTGAAGAAGATTGAAGGCAACAAATATGATATAGTAGAGGAATGGATATTGCAATTTCAAAGGAAATGGGGTTATGAGACAGGAGGGAAAAGGTCATGGTTGGAGAGCAATATGAGTGTTAAGGTCAAGATTTTGAATTTTATTCTGCTGTGAAGTCAGTGAAGGGATTGGCCGAGAGGGAGCAGCAATGAGTTCTGTGACAGGTAGATGAAATAAGGAGGAGCAATAATGGGACGAGCAGAGTCAATATTGGCTCCAAGCCAACAGATGTTGGGGGAAGGAGATTTTATTATGCCTTCAGCAGTACTGGAGTTGTTATGGAAGAAGATGGAAGAAGTACCAGCTCTGTCTTAGACCGATAACCTCGTGGGGAGATTATTGAGGATGATACTTATGAAAGGCAGCTTCTCACAAATGAGAGACCGTGGGAGAGACGTGAAGAGGTAACAAGAAAATCGGTCTAACATTTGAATGGAAATAATATTAAAACCCAAACGAGCTGAACATTTTGTCAAACAGGAAGGTGTAAAGAGAAAGGGGCCCAAGGTTTGGGGAAATCAACTGTTTGGCATTGGAGGAAGAAGTGGTGCCAGCTATGAATACAGAGAAAGAATGGTTAGGTAAGGACTGAGAATTATAGTACAATGAAAACAAAATTACAATATAAAGCTCTATTTGCATACAGTTTTAAACTAAGATTAATGTGCTGCCTGGGGAGAAACTAAATTCTTTGTCAAATTTCACTCCTGTCACAGTGTGTTACTGTAAAAAAACTACATGGTGCAACTCCCGATCTCACTGTAACAAAAGGTTTAAAAACCTTACTGCTGTGTTACAACAGAGATAGAGGGCAAAATACATGGAGACCTTTGGACTCAATCACTTCTGTACAAGGTTAAGATTCAGATGGTTATACTTACTTAAAATCCCTTTACAATACAGATGTGTTACTGTATTTCCATATGCAAGTATTATGTCATGTGCAGATTTTATTTTTATATTCTTTTGGTATTTTCTGGAAGCTGCATTGGTAATAAATATCATTATGATCACTACAAATCGACACAAACAGTATTTCTGACCATTTTTATTATCTATCTTTATCACATTTACTGTATTTAACAAGAAGGTAATTTCTGCCTATAAGCTAATACATACTAATAACACAGACGACATTTCAAGTTGTGTAAGATAAGAGGCACCATTTACAGTTAAGTACCTTTCATCCCAGCATTTTTTCTGTCAAAGATTTATTTATTTATTTATTTGTAAAGGATTTTACCAGGAAGGATACATTGAGATTTCTCTCGTTTTCAAGTATGTCCTGGGTTCGAGAACATTGAGTGGTTACAGTTGTTACAGAAATACAAAGTAATAAAATGCAAACTATTAAAAACAAAACACAAATATACAGATTAACATATCATGGGAAGGGCTAGAACCTTGGGTTAATTAGGGTGATTTGCAAAGTGGAAACAGCTGGAAAGTAAGCTACAAATTTCTGACCAGCACTGGGTGGGTGGGTGGATGGGGTGGTGGTGGGACAGCAGAGTCCAGGAGCACGCGCGGTGGCAGAGGGTGATGTGAGTGTGTGTGGTCGGGCTGTGGAAGAAAGAATTTGCAGAGTCAGATCGTGTGGGCTGTAGAGAGTAAATTTGTTGACGACATGGGAGGGAAGAAGGGGGAGGGGCAGGCATATGGCAGCATGGCTTTAACAAAGCAGGAAATACATTTAGCAAGAAAAAACAAACAGTCAAAATATTAATAGATAGTTGCAAGCATAAAATATTAACAGTACGATTAAAGTCAAAATTGTGGCGTAGAATTGCAGAAGACATGTTGAATCGCCGGTACCTTCAGATTCAGAGTCCAGGAGCACGCGCGGTGGCAGAGGGTGATGTGAGTGTGTGTGGTCGGGCTGTGGAAGAAAGAATTTGCAGGGTCAGATCGTGTGGGCTGTAGAGAGTAAATTTGTTGACGACATGGGAGGGAAGAAGGGGGAGGGGCAGGCATATGGCAGCATGGCTTTAACAAAGCAGGAAATACATTTAGCAAGAAAAAACAAACAGTCAAAATATTAATAGATAGATGCAAGCATAAAATATTAACAGTACAATTAAAGTCAAAATTGTGGCGTAGAATTGCAGAAGACATGTTGAATCGCCGGTACCTTCAGATTCAGAGTCCAGGAGCACGCGCGGTGGCAGAGGGTGATGTGAGTGTGTGTGGTCGGGCTTCAGATTCAGAGTCCAGGAGCACGCGCGGTGGCAGAGGGTGATGTGAGTGTGTGTGGTCGGGCTTCAGATTCAGAGTCCAGGAGCACGCGCAGTGGCAGAGGGTGATGTGAGTGTGTGTGGTCGGACTTCAGATTCAGAGTCCAGGAGCACGCGCGGTGGCAGAGGGTGATGTAAGTGTGTGTGGTCGGGCTGTGGAAGAAAGAATTTGCAGAGTCAGATCGTGTGGGCTGTAGAGAGTAAATTTGTTGACGACATGGGAGGGAAGAAGGGGGAGATAAATAAATACATACATTTTTTTTAAACGCACAGTTAGATTTTAATCTTTTAACTACCTTTGAATAATATCCTTTGTACACAAACTCTATTTACCTATAGAATTTTGAGCTAACTATGCATTTCATGTTTAAAATAAATGGTATGATATATTTCTATTGTAACAAATCTCCGTGCCCTGACAGGGTCACATCTGCCAATGCCGATTAATTGCTGGACACCCGGGTTCTCCTCGTGTCTCCCGTGTCTTTCTCTAGTCCGTAGCTGTAGCTTAAAGACGGGTACACAGCCCCGCAATCTCCCGTTTAACTGCTCGGCCGTAGTTTGTAGGCAGGAGTCAAGCCCACAGCGCCCTCCAAGTAGCACAGTGACAGGGTGTTCTGTCACATCTATGGTTTTTTTTATTTATTTATTTTTTGTAGTGAGTGGAATAAGGGAGAGAGCGGTATAATGCCTGAGGAAAGAACACTGCTGAAGATGTCTTTGCATTGGAGACAGTAGAAGCAAGGTGAGGGACTATCTGTGAAAGAGTAGGGGTCTTAGGAACAGCTAATGAGGTGTGAGGTGAATTTAAAAGAAACATTATGCCTGGTTATACTTAAATACCACAGGCAAAGTGCTGCAAAATAATTCTAATAAAAACATACTGATATACCAATTATGCAAAATCCAGCACATAATAAATATCAGTTCCTTTGTGTCTGTATAATTGTGTATGTCTGCATTTACGAGTGTGCAAGGATATTTGGGAATTAGCATACAGTAAAAGCAATTTACATACTTTGGAATAAGATGTGTTTATATTTCGGTTTAAGGGTAAACATGTGTTTATATGTATGCCTGATAGAGGTGATAAAATGCAGGAGGTTTGGCAATTTTAACATTTGTATCTTTTCCCCCTCAGAGTTCTTGATTTGTTTGAGAATTATCTTTTATGTTGTTTTGGGATGTCTTCTAGTTCAGTACTAAAAAAAAGATTAATTTAGTTCTCCAAGTGCTAAGAAAGTAAAGTATACTTTACAGGAGTTCAGGAAGCAGTATATCAACAGTTTATTGTGTTAAACAGTGAGTCGTGTTGCTTCAAGACAGAAATTAAAGCACGCAGGAATGGTAAAGAGGTTTAGTTGCCGCTGGACTAAACATTCGAATGAAAAAGACTGGTGAGCTAAAGGGACTTTGACTGGGGCATAATTATTGGTGCCAGGTCCTATAACTCAGAATTGCTGACTTACAGGGAAATATGTGGATACTAACTAAAACATGAAGGAAAAGCATTTTTGTGGAAGAGAATACATCAGTTTAATAAATTTAAGTTTAATAAAGAGAGTATTGAGAATTTTATTAAAGCTGTACGTATAATTCGGCGTCATTAAAAAAAGGCAAACCAAAGCAACATAGTTTTTAATAAAAAGAGAAAAGCACAAACCCATAGGATAATATGCATCTTTAAAATTTCCTAAGTGGCCATTCACCTAAAGATGTGGGCTAGATTCACTAGAGCTCCCTTATATATGTAGAAATGAGCTGTGATATCTCACGGGGATCTATCAGTATTAAAAAGCTAAAATTACCAAGAATTGGATTCCCTATGGGTTAAATCTTTAAAAATGTAACCCTTATGTAATACAGTCCTTGGTATTTCCATTTTTTTAAAGGCTCCATCTACGCCTGACATAATTCCGAAAAGAAAAAAGACTTTGAGACCCTGGTGTTAGGTGATTGTACAGAAGCCCAATCACTTAACACTTTAGGGTAATCCCACTTAAAAATCCCACATTTAGTTTAGATCCCTCAGTAGCGAGAGTGGTGCGATCCACTACTTCCACACTCCACGGGCAGAGGAACATTAGGAACAAATAGTTTCCTGTGTTCTTATGCATATCTCTTACAGAGCTCGTGTGAGATTGCGTCCTTCTCCATGGAGTCCTATGGACTCCTAGAGCTGATAAAACGCAGCGCTTAGTTCCACTGGTGTTATCATTGAACACCACGGTGAGATTACAACTAGAGTTGCTGAGAAAGCAGCTTGGTTTTAATATAGGTGTTAAATGACAGGCGCTAATGGACACCGGAAGACGCTCAGGTTTTCCTTTAGCTTCTGTCATTTAACACCAGCCTTGGAAAAGGGCCCTTAAGCTTAATTGATAAGGATATCCAGGTTCTCAGATACAAGTACTGGACATGGAATCTCAAGGTAAAAATGGAAAAGCAGGAGACAATTTTGCAGTCAGACTATGTATAGAAAGAATATATTTATTGCACTCACATCTATATATATAAAATCAGATCATCTGCAATGGGTGAACTAATCCAGACACGTTGATGCCAACCTCCTTCTCTGTTCACTTCTATTTGGTGCACGATAACTGACCTGTATTTAGAGGTTTGTATTTCCATGGCTTTATTAAAAAAGCTCCTGCGGAAGTCTGGGTCCCTTTGAAACGTCTAGAGCTGCATAGTAATGAAAATGACAATATTTATAATTAGAATAATTATGGAAAATATTTTAAATAAAAATTAAGAACATTTTGGCCCCAGCTCCACTAGCTACAACTATGAGCATGCAAACCACATCAACGTTTTATTCCAAATCAATAATAATAGGTGTTAACACATTAGGCTATTGTTACAGCTGAATTAAAAGCAAAAAGTGCCAATAGCTTTGAGCAATTATATTCTGTAACCTCTGAAAATGGATTTTCCCAGACCTTCATGCCTGTGTCAGTACAATCATGGTGTAAAAAAAACACCAGCATGCACTCTCACCTAGGTTATGGAAAATCTTATTTGCATTTCAGAAAAGGCAGCTATTATTTTCAGAATCAGGTTTGTGCCGTATCAGTTTCATACAAGTATCTGAGGCCAGCCAGCTTCTAATTGTGCAGTAGGAGAATTCTTTCAAAGTTTCATTCCTTTAATAGTTAGAAATGCCACTGGGAATACTGGTTAATAGAGGCCACTTCTCAATAGATATGTAAGCGTTTCATTTTTATTTTTTTATTCACCGCATGCTGAGAGAGATTAAATGGTCACATAACACATGAAACTGCAGAAAATAAAATTGATTTTTTTTTCTCTCCTTTAGCATCATAGTCATTTCCTCTCTTCAATTTTAATATGTGACCTACTGTGATATTTTTAATGTCACCCTAGAGATGAGGTCCTTGCATTCTGCAACATGTTCGTTGGGAACTGAGAAAGTGTCACTCAGGAATCATTTGAAAGGTGTGTCATTGTTGATGATGGATGAAAATCATTTCACAAGTCGATCATCTAAAAAGGAAGAATTTAAATGGACATTTACTAAATGGATAAAACATCTCTTTAGAAAAATATATTTAAACAACATACAATAAATCACTATACAAGAGGTCATGCGTAATTAACAGGGCAACTAGAAATTCAAAGTATTTTCAGCACTAAAAGCCTTCTATCTTCATAGTTGATAGGATTTGAAGCAAGACTGAGGGATGGATTCACTAATCACCAATTATTCTGAAATATGTATTTCACCACAAAAACATATCAGGGGTTATTCAGAGAGCAGCGAAATGTCACCGACATTTCAGTGCTCTCTCGTTCCACGCAATCAAATTCCCCGACCCTGTGGTGAATTCAGCATTCGCCGCAGGGTCCCCGAGTGCAGGGAAAAATTGGCGCAAACCCGGCGATTTAAGTAAAAAAAACCTGCGAAACCACCAAAATTATCAGGTCCCAGCGGCTTAACAGATCGGATTGAATCGCAAACCCACCGAAAGCGTCTGTAAAAAGCTGACGATCCCGACAAACAAAGCGCCGACAAGCTGAGGACCGGGGTAGAAAACAAAAACCAAAACGATTGAAAGTGTCAAATTTGAAAGGCTGTTTGCAAAAAACACTACTGGATGAATATGTTTGAAATTAACATATAAGGTCCTATGAATAATAATAAAAAGGTCTGTTACAGAAAAAAAAGCTATTTAAAGTAAAGCGTAAAGAAAAAAAAAATATTGGCGAAAAATCCTGAAAAATGCCTAAAGAAATCCTAAATAAATAAATACATGGACTTTTTTGCTTCAGATTAAAAAAAAAATTATTTATTAGATATTTTTAACATTGAAGCCTATGGGATTCGCCTGATTAAAGTTGCCAAATGAAACCACCGAACACCAGGGCATTTCACTGACACTTTTTTGCTGTTCTGTGTTCTCTGAATAGGTTAACCAATGTTTCTCTATGGGGACTTTCACTGTCGTCGAACAGGCACCATATTTTACTTGCAATTCGCCACAATTTGTCGAACTGTCTGCTTTCCGAATAGCCAAATGGCCACGCAATTGCACCGCACGGGGAAATTCACTGTTCAGTGGAATTTCGGGGGCAGATCTGCTGTCTCTGAATAACGCTAATAGAAATTCTCCAACCTTTCAGTACACCCAGTGGAGCCACTATAAATCACCATTATAAGTAGAGGAACTCCCAGATGCTTATTGCGCAGACTTAAACGTAAACCAAAATGTTTCCAGGGCAATTCCCACCCTCCGCAAAACAGCTTTGTTTGTCAGAAATAAAAGATTAAGGGGCACATTACGATCCTAGCGTTAAAACGTGGAAATTAATGCTCACACAAGTGAGCATGAACGTTAACGTCAAGAATGTAATGTGGCCCTAGAAATGGAGAACAAAAAAATACCAATGTGCCGCAAACACCTTTGCCAACACATGCAATATTGTGTACTAGCTGAAAGATATGCAGTGCCCTAAATACAGGCACAACTCGCCAACTTGAAAGTGGTATGCCTCGAAGAATGATCAAAACACTTTGCTGCAGTCAAATATACTTTAGTGACTGGTGAGAGGTTTCCATTGCACACTGCAAGAAAGCAGCAGAATGTCAATTGTATGACCATTGGCAGACCTAGCGAGTGCAGCGATCCTGCATCTGCACTGTGCGTGTGAGTCATTGGTTGGTGTTCCTGCGCTCCTGCCATAAATTTGTGCAGGCAGCCACTGTGCAGAGTTAGGGTCTTGCGATTTACTTGCAAACATTATGGTCGGCTGCGTTACTGGTGGCTTCAGCCTTCAGCAATATAATCGAGTTTTAAAAATATGCGATGTATAGTGTTTTAGCCATGTCTGTTCGAAACGAGTTTGATCCACATTGTGAAAACATTGCCCAATAGTGAATCCTGCCCTGAGACATGATCAAGTAATTGTCCCTAATGCACATTAATCCAGGCACCTGATTCCCTTTTTCAATTGGCCAGACTGAAGGCCTCGGTTCATGCCAATTCTGGAGTCACTAATGGTTGTGGAATAAAGCAGTCATGTAGTGATCACTCGTTGGCTTGTGCAGATGTATAACAGAGCTGCAAATCAATAAAACCTGCAGCAATGGGTCTCTAAACTATACATATTGTTAGAAATCACTTGGTGTAAATAGGATATCCTCCTTTTTTTATATTTTACATTTTTATTGGTGTAAGTAGCCCAGATAGGTAATGAATATTTGTCTTGATTTTATGTTTGTGTTTATGTTTATTTGATATTGGGAAGAGGGGGGGTGCAGAAATTGAAGTGCCTAGAGCAGCATTAAGCCTAAATACATCCCAAGGATGGGCCACCCTGTTCTTTGTTGCACCTGGTATTGGAATTATGAACCCCTTCACTACCAAGTGATTTTCTAAAAAAAATCACCGTCAAGAACCAGTGTTTTTTTGGAAAATAATTTTTAATTAATATACAGTAAGAAACATTTGGGAATATTCCCAATGTATTTCTTTCTATAATATCATATCTGACAGTTAGATGTTGCCATCTACTGGCCAAAAGGAGTTACTGCAGTTAGAACTGCAGCTTGTAGCTCCATGCCTGTCAGCTTGGGAATGTCCAATAAAGGATATTCCGTAGCTGATTTTAACCAGTTTTAGCACCTTGGGCATCATACCCACAAGGCTAAAACATTGAGGGCACTATCTGGAGCCCAAAAGCAAATTAAATTTGTTTGCATTTGTTAATACGATGTCGGACTACTGTGTTTGCTAATGCTGATTGTGTATACATGAATGCCGTAATGAAGGAGTTAAGTGGAGCATTTGTAAAGTTAAGTTCTCACTCTCTTCAGTGTGGCATGCCACAGGGCGAGTGACAACTCTGAGCAGAGAGCTGTTCTACCAGACAGCCCTCGGCTCAGCCAGTGCAAATGATTGACTGTCAGTGTGCTGGTTAACAAATCATCACATTGACGTCCCTGTTGAAAGCAATTCTGCAGCACTGCACGACAGCCCTGAGCTAGCTTTGCCCATGGAGGGGAAAACATGACAGCGCCTGGGCACGCAAGAACTGCCATTGACATTCATTCATCTGTTTTGACAGAGCAGAAGACTGATAAAGGGATGCGGGATTGTATTGATCTTTAAGACCAATGTGAATTCATTCCCTGATGGGGTATTGCAGTGACAGTGAACCTGGTAAGAAAAGGTTCCTTTAAAATATGTTCAATGTTCTTGTAACTATACGATTTTTGGACCTTGTCGTTATTATACAATAATAGTGTTGTAGGAGGTCTGCTGGCTGCATGGGTTCGGGAGGCATTAGTGAAAAGAGCAATACCACCATCTAGTGGCAGCAGAATGAATGTCTACAGTTTACAATTCACTAGCATATATCTTGATATTGGGTTAAAACTGCGCAAATAAAGCAAGGAGTTTAAAAAATGTGTAGTAACGGGAAATATAATTTCGTTTCATGATAGTAACTAAATTTAACTTGTTTGGGAGGGAGGAAATAGTAGCAGAACAGTATGTTAAGAGTAAGACCAGACCTCGCAAACTGTCCTGTGACCTCTTTACCCATTCCTTTGGCCATAGTACCATTAGCCTCTTGTTTCACAATTTGTGCATGATCAGTAACTATTTCTATATTTGCTTTTAACTGGTATGAATGTGTTTTAAATACAGTAAATATAATTGCTCATATCCTTGGACCTCCAGGATCGCTGATAATATACATCAGTGGTTCCCAACCGCGGTCCCCAAGTCCCCTTAACAGATCAGGTTTTCCAGATATCTGAAGCACACGTGATATGATTTGCTGCTCAGTGATTGCGGGATTCAGTCTGATTTTCTCCAAGGTGATCCTTAAAATCTGGCCTGTTGGGGGTACTTGAGGACTGCGGTTGGGAACCACTGATATACATCATTTGCTGTTTTAAAAGGATACTGTATTGAAAAATAGAGATTTCCATTTTTTGCCCTTAAATAATTCGGCAGATGCTGCTGACAGTGTCTACCCAATTATTTATTTTATTCACTTTTATCTCCCACGGCACGCACAGATCCTCCTCTTAGGCTAAGGAACTTCAGAACTCTGAGCTCCCTGAAGCTATTTAACGTTACTTGCGCTTCTATGCAACTTGCATAGTGTTGGAACAGCAAATTGTGCGCCGCTTTGGACTTGCGCACTGTATGTACACAAGTTCTGTAGCACCTGTGTGATGGCTCTGAGACGCACATGCATGCATAGATCGGACCAGTCACTGCATCTCCAAGAGCACTTGCTCAGAGAGGGTGAGGACAGGACCTCCAGCCCTTCATCCAGCATTTTCTGAAAATCTGTGCACTGGGAGGGGGCACTCCTCACATCCTGACCACTTGAAACCAATAAAGTGGTCAGGATTAGGGATGAGCTGTTCGGTTCGATCTGTTCGGAGTTCGAATCGAACTTTGGCTGTTCGACAGTTCGCGAACTTCAAACTTTTTGGGACGTTCGCCAAAGGTTCGAAAAAAATATAATTGAAAAAAGGATAAAAAATGCTTAAAAAAATACAAAAAAATCTAGAAATAAAGAGACTCTTTACTGCAGAATATTATAAGCAACGGTTTATTAGATATTGAATTAAAACGGGAATATTTTTAACATTGAAGCCTATGTGATAAAACATTCTTGTTACTAAAGCATAAGGCAGACACATCCCTCTAATCAGGCACTGTAGAGGGCAGCCTGCTGGGGCCTCCCAAGGATCCCCTTGAGGAGCATGCAGCCGCCGGATGACAGAGCTGCGACTGTGCGGGCTAGCCGCCCGGGTGCATGTGGCAGAGACAGGCAGTGCAGGGAGGGAGACACTGCACCGGCGGCCATGGCAGACCCCCCCCCACAACCAGGATCCAGGGAGCCCCCACTGACCACCAGGCTAAGATAAGGCGACACATTTCTAAAAAACATAAAATCCGAGGACATTTTTAAATGTCCCTGGGAACATAAAAAAAAACCTTTTTTTCTTTCTCTACCTGGCTGAATGTATTTAATTATAAATATATTAGATACATTCAGCCAGGTAGAGGGGGGTGGTATGTGGGCTGCGCGGGGTCTCAGGCAGTGGTTTTTTTTTTTTTGTGTATATTTTTAGCAAATCTATAGGGGAAGGTAAGGGCAGGTATGATATATATATATATATATATAGATAAGATATATATATATATATATTCTTATAAATATATATATCCAGACTTGTATTACACACACGTTTTGGCAACTAATTGCCCCCCCCATTTGGCTGATCCCTCCAGAAGAAATGTTGAACCCGATAGAGAAGAGAATAATATATATATTCTCTGCTCTGTGGGGTTCAACATTTCTTCTGGAGGGATCAGCCAAATGGGGGGGGGGTGCATTTAGTGGAGATTGTCCACATGCCACCCCCCATGTGCGTATGTGTATATATGGTCTGAGGTCTGTGGATGGGTGTATTTATATATCTGCGTGTTGATATATACATATATATAGGTCTACGTGTTGATATATATGTATATTTGGCTTTGTGTCCCATGATAGCTCTAATTGGAGCAGAAAGGAACTGTATAAAAAAGATGGTTTGCATCTTACTCATAGGGGAACATATGTTCTCAGTGAGAAGTTCAAAGGTTCGCAAAGAAATATTTAAACTAGGAGGGGGGACAAAAAAGGGTAAAAAACAATCTGCCCGATTGTCCCCCAAAACTAAATCGGAGGGTGCAAGCAACATGCGAGGTAAAAAATGACAAGCTCAGAGTCGTGTCTACAAATGCTCGCAGTTTAGTCAATAAAATCAATGAACTAGAAGCAATGATGGCAGCTGAAAAAGTAGATTTAGTGGCGGTTACTGAGACATGGTTCAGTGAGAAAAATAACTGGGACATAACAATACCGGGGTACTCTTATATAGAAAAGACAGAGAAGGTAGGAAAGGAGGAGGAGTGGCCCTGTATGTGAAAAACAACATAAAAACGAACCAAATAAAAGTGAGCGAGGTGAACATAGAGTCAGTTTGGGTTACGCTAACATTTGGCAATCATACAGTAGCTCGTGTAGGTGTGATCTATAGACCCCCTGGACAAGCAGAAGAACTAGATAATCTGCTGGTTGAGGAAATAGCCAAAATGGCAATGAAGGGGGAAGTTATTATCATGGGGGACTTTAATCTTCCTGATGTGAACTGGAAAACCAAAACAGCTGGGTGCACCAGGAGTACAATATTCTAAACTCCCTACTAGGATTATCTCTAACACAAGTAGTTGAGGAGCCGACCCGTAAAGAGGCCATATTGGATTTAATACTCACAAATGGAGGTTTGGTATCGGACGTTGTTGTAGGTGAAAATTTGGGATCTAGTGATCACCAGTCAGTATGGTTTAATATAACAACAGGGATGGAGCCGCACCACACAAGAACGAAAGTTTTAGACTTTAAAAAAACTGATTTTTCTAAAATGAGATTTTGTGTGAAGGAGTCATTATCAGACTGGAGGAGTTTAAAGGGAGTCCAGGAGAAATGGGATTATTTAAAGGAAGCATTATTGAAGGCCACAGGAAATTGCATTCGGCTTGTTAGCAAAAACAAAAAGGGAAGAAACCACTGTGGTACTCTGCAGAAGTGGCCAAAATAGTGAAGAACAAAAAGACAGCATTCAATAATTATAAAACAACTCAGAGTGAAGAAGATAGGCAAACCTATAAGATTAGGCAGAAAGAGGCAAAGCAATTTATAAGAGCTTCCAAAGCACATGCAGAAGAGAAAATAGCTCAGTCAGTAAAAAAGGGGGACAAAACATTTTTTAGATACATAAACGAGAAAAGAAAAGTAAAACAAGGATTAGTTAGATTAAAAACAAAGGAAGGAAGGTATGTAGAAGAGGATAAAAGTCTCGCTGACTGCCTCAATGAATATTTTTGTTCAGTCTTTGCAGAAGAAAAGGAAGGAAAGGGACCTCAGTTAGGAGAGAACACTAAAGAGACATTTACATATCAGTTTACAGAGGAGGAGGTTCTACAGCAGCTGTCTAAAGTAAAGACAAATAAGTCAATGGGGCCTGATGGGATCCACCCTAAATTATTAAAAGAGCTCAGTGATGTAATAGCAAAACCGTTAACAGATTTATTTAACCAATCCTTGTTAACGGGAGTCGTCCCAGAAGACTGGAAATTAGCAAATGTTGTGCCCATTTACAAGAAGGGTAGTAGGGAGGAATCGGGGAACTATAGGCCAGTTAGTCTTACGTCAGTAGTGGGGAAATTAATGGAAACCATGTTAAAGGAAAGGATTGTTGAACATCTAAAAACACATAGATTACAGGATCAGAAACAACATGGGTTTACCTCAGGGAGATCATGCCAAACTAATCTTATTGATTTTTTTGATTGGGTAACAAAAATAATAGACACAGGTGGTGCAGTAGACATTGCTTATTTAGATTTCAGTAAGGTTTTTGATACTGTTCCGCATAGAAGGTTTATCAATAAATTGCAATCTTTGAGTTTAGATTCCAATATTGTTGACTGGATTAGGCAGTGGCTGAGTGACAGACAACAGAGGGTTGTGGTAAATGGAGTTTATTCGGCACAAGGTCTTGTTACCAGTGGGGTACCTCAGGGGTCAGTACTTGGACCCATTCTCTTAATATTTTTATTAGTGATATTGCAGAAGGTATTAATGGAAAAGTATGTCTTTTTGCTGATGACACAAAGATTTGCAACAGGGTTGACGTTCCTGGAGGGATCAGCCAAATGACAAATGATTTAGGTAAACTAAAAAAATGGTCGGAGTTGTGGCAATTGAGTTTTAATGTGGATAAGTGCAAGATAATGCACCTGGGACGTAAAAACCCAAGGGCTGAATATAGAATATTTGATACAGTCCTAACCTCAACATCTGAGGAAAGGGATTTAGGGGTCATTATTTCAGAGGATCTAAGGGTAAGTAGTCAATGTAATAGAGCAGCAGGAAATGCTAGCAGAATGCTTGGTTGTGTAGGGAGAGGTATTAGCAGTAGGAAAAGGAAGTGCTCATGCCACTGTACAGAGCACTGGTGAGACCTCACTTGGAGTACTGTGTGCAGTACTGGAGACCGTATCTCCAGAAGGATATAGACCTCTTAGAGAGAGTTCAGAGAAGGGCTACTAAAATGGTGTACGGCTTGAAGGAGAAAAGTTACCAGGAAAGGCTTAATGATCTTAACATGTACAGCTTGGAAAAAAGACGAGACAGAGGAGATATGATAGAAACATTTAAATACGTAAAGGGAATCCACAAGGTAGAGGAAGGGAGTATATTTAAAAGGAAACAAAATAGCAAAACAAGAGGACATAGTCTTAGATTAGAGGGGCAAAGGTTTAAAAGTAACATCAGGAAGCATTATTTTACTGAGAGGGTGGTGGATACATGGAACAGTCTTCCAGTAGAAGTGGTAGAGGCCAAAACAGTAATTGAATTTAAGCAAGCATGGGATAGGCATAAGGCTATCCTAAACAAAAGATAAATCCAGGTAAAGTATCCATGTAATTGGGCAGACTAGATGGGCCGAAAGGTTCTTATCTGCCGACATTTTTCTATGTTTCTATGTTTCTATATGTCTGTGTGTGGTATCAATGCATCCCTATTCTATACACAGCGCTCCGTGTCCCTATAATATATATGATCAGGGGTTACCTTTTTTTTATATTTTTATACTATTCCTATTAAATTAACAGTAATTTTTGATGTATATTAATGAGTAGAAACTTGTTTTGCCTACATAACATGTGCTTTGTGAAAATAAAACGTTTTTTTGTGTACATTTTAATTTAGTTAGTGGATTCCTGTCCAGTGCGGTGAGAAGCAAACGTAATGCAGTGTAGACACGCTGCGAGGCGGAGTGGAGTGAAGTGAAGCCTGCAAAATGTTTGCTTCACTTCGCTACGCTGTGCGACGCTACACGCTCAGTATATTCCCGCATCACTAGCTTACCGAATCAGTTTGTATACTTGTTACTGACCCTGCTTGTTCTGAGGACCCGATCTGTTGCCGACTTTGCCTGCCATTTGTCTATTCTCGCTGTGTATTCCCTGCCTGTTCTGTTTGCTTCCTATTGCTACTGGTGTGCGCCGATTCTCACCATATACAGTAGCGCAGTACAAGTGCCTAAACATTGCTGACCCGGTTTTGTTATAGCTGCTGATGTAACTGAATAGATCGGGATCTCTTCTGCATTACCAAAACCTCCACCACTGCACTCTTCCACAATACCTCAGAGGGGTTATGGTGTGAAGGCACTTGCTGCCAACAAAGGCACAATATTTGGGTGCACTGCCACTGATGCCTATACCAGATTCATATCATTTTAATATTGGACCGCAGGGTCCAACCCTGCACTCTTCCACAATACCACAGAGGGGTTACGGTGTTGCCGACACTAAAGGCCCAATTTTAAAGCACCTATTGTTACTTTCATCCAAAGCCTGCATAAGTTTCACCATAATTTAGCCAAAAAATCACTAAACTTGTTCTGCGTGTCCTAAAATGTCTTCTCTTTTCATACAGGCTGCCGCCCCAAGCAGTTGTTTATGAATAGATTAAAGGAAAAACATTTACCGTCATTTGAAATGTCATTTTTTTGTTTTTAATTGTTTTTATACATCCTACAAATCCACCACTTCACGGGCAGGTTATGGGGACCTCCTAGGCATGATATTTGAAGGAATTTTTTGTTTTTATTCTTAACCTTTATTTCATGGAAAACTCACTGTTCCTTTAAAAAATTTTTTTTAACTTTTTGTCCTTGTTTCCTGTCCCCCAGGACACTACCCGGACCCCCATACACCTTTTATGGCAAATTTCTTGCATATATGCCCTCTTGGAGGGCACTCTAAAATTCGAACGTTCGAGTCCCATTGATTTGCATTGAGTTCGAATCGTGTTCGTGTTCGAATTCGAACTTTTGAAATTGTTCGAGTTCGAATGCGAACCGAACACGGGGGTGTTCGGCTCATCACTAGTCAGGATAAGAAGATGTCCCTTTTTAAGAAGAGGTTTTGGAGAATGTACTTTAATAATACTGATAATAGAATCTATACCATCTTAAATTTGAGGGAGTTTGCTGTCAATACACAATATGTGACCGTTGTTTAACTGATCCTACACCATGACAGTCGTGCTCTAAGTTTATTGTGATAAAATATAGAAACATAAAATGTATTATAAATGTAATATAAAGTTGTCACATACAGAAGGAGAAAAAGAGATTTAGAATAGTTATCAATGTGCTTGACAAAAATGGAGCCAATTTGGAAGGGCTCAATAAGGCTAGGGTCAGACTAACGCAGTATTAACGTGCGTTTAGCAGCACTAAATCACGGCCGTGCTAGCAGCAAATGACGTCCAATGCCAGGCAGCATACGAAGAACGGCCGCACAAAAGTGCGGCAGCGCAACGCAACGCAAGTGGCAAACGAACGCATTTTTTCGAGAACGTGATACCTCTAGTACTGACGTACAGAGTGCGCTGCGTCCACTAGCGGCATGTGTGTGTCAGATGCTGCTAATGTCCGGCCAACATAACGTCCGGACACAAAAAGTGTTTTATTGATGAACCGTACAAAATCACATCCGAAAATGCGCATCGTATGACCGCTATCGCATATTTCGTGAAAAAATGCGTCCATTCGTTTGAACGCACTTTTTCACGGACAACGCGAAAAATGCGTTAGTCTGACCCTAGCCTAAAGTGTAAGTGTGCGCATCTTTGATAATTTAATAAAAACTGTGCAATTCTTTTTTTGTTTTCCTTTTTGACAAGTATTTACTAAGTATACTTGTCACAGTGTCCGTGTTTATAAATTTAAGGGGTTATTCAGAGAGCACCGAAATGTCGCCTAAATTTCTGTGCTCTCTCGTTCCCCTGCAGTTCCCTGCACTTCGGGAATCAAAGTTTTCCACGCTACGGTGAATTCAGCATTCACCACAAGGTCCCCGGAGTGCAGGGAAAACCCGCCAAAAACCAACCGGAAAAACCACACCGAACACACTGGAAAAAGCCAAAGAGCTGCCGATCATAGCGCAGAAAAGCCGCTGGAAAAAGCCGACAAGCTGACGAAAGGGGTTTAAATAAAAACAGTCATATGAAAGTTTCAGAATTGAAACGCTGTTTGCAAAATAAACTGAATAAAAATGCCTGGAATTTGCATAAAAGGACAAATGAATGATAATAAAAAGGTCTGTTAAGGAAAAATTTAAAAACGATTAAAACAAAAACAGAAAAAAAATTCCGAAAAAATCACGAAAAATGACTAGAAGATCCTAAAAAATCTATACATAAAGAGACTTTTTACTGCAGATTAAATAAATGGTTTATTAGATATTGAATAAAAACGGGAATATATCTGCTCTCTGAATAGCCGAATGGCCCCGAAATGTCACCGTACGCTGAAAAGAACCTTATGACCTACAGTTAGCACATCAATTTAAAGTGACTCTCACATTTTTAGATCTACATAGTCCCCAGAAAAGCGGTGACAATGTAACTATATACCTTCCAGGTGGAGATTCACAATAAGATTTACCAATGAATTTGCACTGCATGGCACTCTCTCCGTACTTTTGTCTTGTGTGTTTAAGGTGGTACCCTGGAAATATGTGACATCAGTTAGACACTTGAATATCAGCCCCCTAAATAAGCCATATACCTCCTACATCTGAGAGCACTTAACAAATCAAAATTTGTTTTTGTTCATACATATTATTTAAGCTGAAAGAATACCAGAGTTGAAAAACTCAGCTTTCTTCGAATAGAATATGCCGTCATCTACAAACGCCAATTAGTGAAGATCCCCGTGAGTTTCAATTTGACAAGATCAAATCCTATAATAGAACTGTGGTATTGTAAAAGTGGTCTTCAAAGCAGACAGATATAATATTTGCACCCTCACTGAATACAGATAACACAGAGACAAGAAAGCATCACTATGTAGATATATGGGTATTTCCTGTTCAATAGATACTATGCAAACTCTGCCAACCTCCTTGTATTTCCCAGGAAGAGTGGTTGATTCATTGTTACTATTGTGAATCTTAACAATGTATTTTTTTTACTGTAGTAGCTCTATTTGACAGGTAGATGTCACCATCTGCTGGCCAAGAAGTGCTACTGCATATGGTGCGCCGTTCCAACTATGCACAACCTTGGATGTCATGGGGCACCTACTGAAGCCCATTTGTAAGCAAATTTTGATTGGAAAAAACAAATGAATTTGCATTACTCCAGAATTAGAGGAATTCAAGTGTCCTGATCTGAATTACACCCCTTACTGGCTTACTCTCCTTTGGTCCACAATGATGAAGCATGAACAGAAGCTACACCTCTTTGGTGCTGGTCTACCACATTGACACCAGACTGCATTACCACAAATGAAAACTTCTCTCATTTGGTGTTGGCTACCATATCCAAACTAGTAGCCTGTTCTCACATCCAGCTCAGTGGAGTAGCAAGGGGGGACAGGGGAGGCACATGTTTGTGGCTGACCCCAAGCAGAGGCAGACTGACCATCTGGGGGAAATACCACGGTGGTCTGACTTCCTGAAAGTCACTCCATGTCTTAGGACCTCCCCCCGCCCACTGACATCATCGCTCATGGCCACGAATTTGACTGCCTTCGAACAGGCACCGTACTTGCTGGCAGTTCACCAAAATTTGGCGAACTGCCTGCTCTCTGAATAGCCGAATGCCCTGACATGTAACCGTCTGAGTAAATTCCCTGTTATAGTTTTTTCCAGTTTTAGATAAAATTGCGCATTTTCTCAGAAAAATGCAGTAACAGGTTCCCATTTGTATTTTTTTTTCTCCAAAATTACCGCATAGAATATATAACCACAAAGGTTTGGATGACAAAATTTGAAATAAATTATTTTAGAATCTCTAAATAGTTGAAATCTGAACAGAAATTTACATTTGCTTTACATTTTTTGCTATAGAATTCTGACAGGACATGATGTTTACATATAGTAATGATATATTACGAATCTGCCAAGTTTGCTGAAAATAAGGATATTTAATTTGTCTGGGTCCTACAATAAAACATGACTTTAAGTCACATTTAAACATGAGCAGAAAAACACTGCTGAATTCATCCGACTGATTCTGTCTTCTGTCACATCACCAATGGCCCAGTGCCACTGGAAGCCATGCATGTCCATGCCATCACACTGCCTCCACCATGTTCTATAGATGATGTTGTGTGCTTCGGATCATGAGCTGTTTCAAGCCTTCACCACACTTTTTTCTTCCTGTCATTCTGGCACAGATTAATTTTAGCTTTGTCCGTTCACGGAAGGAATTTCCAGAACTGTTCTGGCTTTTTTAGATGTTTTTTGGCAAAGTCTAATCTGGCTTTTCTATTCTTCAGACTTATGAATGGTTTGCACCTTGTGGTGAATAGGGATGAGCCGAACACTCCCCGAGTTCGGTTCGAGCCCGAACCCGAACTTCCCATTTGTTCGGGACCGAACCCGAACCCGAACCCCATGCAAGTCAATGGGGCTGAAAATTCGGTTTTTTAGAGTGCCCTCCAAGAGGGTATATATGCAAAATATTTGCCATAAAAGGTGTATGGGGGTCCGGGTAGTGCCCTGGGGGACAGGAAACAAGGACAAAAAGTTAAAAAAAAAATAATTAAAGGAACAGTGAGTTTTCCATGAAATAAGGGATTAAAATAAAAACAAAAAATCCTTCAAATATCGTGCCTAGGAGGTCCCCATAACCTGCCCGTGAAGTGGCGGATTTCTAGGATGTATAGAAACACTTAAAACCAAAAAAATGACGTTTCATATGACGGTAAATGCTTTAAGCTAATCCTTTAAGCTATCCATAAACAACTGCTTGGGGCGGCAGCCTGTATGAAAAGACATTTTAGGACTCGCAGAAAAAGTTTAGTGATTTTTTTTGGCTAAATTATGGTGAAACTTATGCAGGCTTTGGATGAAAGTAACAATAGGTGCTTTAAAATTGGGCTTTTAGCGTCGGCAACAGTGCCGTCACACCGTAACCCCTCTGAGGATATGAATCTGATACAGGCGTCAGTGGCAGTGCACCCAGATATTGTGCCTTTAGTGCCAGGCATGCAAGTACTATCATACAGTAACCCCTCTGTGGTATTGTGGAAGAATGCAGGGGTGGACCATGCGGTCCTATATTAAAAAGATATGCATCTGGTTAAGGCGTCAGTGCACCCAGATATTGTGCCTCTAATGCCAGGCCAGCAAGTATCATTATACAGTAACCCCTCTTTATTATTGTGGAAAAATGCAGGGGTGGACCATGTGGTCCTATATTAAAAAGATATGCATCTGGTTAAGGCGTCAGTGCACCCAGATATTCTGCCTTTGGTGCAAGACTGCCAGGCCAGCAAGTATCATCATACAGTAAGGCTGGGGTCAGACGAACGCAGTGTTAACGTCCGTGTTGCCCGCACATAAGTACGTCCGTGATAGCATACAATTGTGTTAAATGGAGCCACACACACGAAGTACGTCCGCACAGAAGTGCGGAGGCTGACGGACGCTGCAAACGGACGCAGGTTAGGCAAGAACGTAATACTGCTAGAACGGACGTGCAGAGTGCGCCACGTCCACAATGTCCGCATAGCTTTGTGTGTGAGTGATGCAACAAGGTCAGACGGACTGCATTTATACGTCCATCATTTTTGACGGACAGAATGTTCTTTCATTGTAATTTATTTTCCCTGCTACATCAGTCAAAAAATAGGTCAGTGAAAAAAACGGACTGTGTGGCCACTACCTTGTCATCAGTCAGTAAGTACGTCCGTACTGCACGGACGCACAGTCCGTAGAAAATGCGCTCATCTGACCCTAGCCTAACCCCTCTGTGGTATTGTGGAAGAGTGCAGGGGTGGACCATGTGGTCCTATATTGAAAGGTTTTTGATCTGGTAATTGGCGTCAGTGCACCCAGATATTGTGCCTTTAATGCCAGGCCAGCAAGTATCATCATACAGTAACCCCTCTGTAGTATTGTGGAAGAATGCAGGGGTGGACCATGTGGTTCTATATTGAAAAGTTTTTGATCTGTAATGGGCTCAGTGCACCCAGATATTGTGCCTTTAATGCCAGGCCAGCAAGTATCATCATACAGTAACCCCTCTGTAGTATTGTGGAAGAATGCAGGGGTGGACCATGTGGTCCTATATTGAAAAGTTTTTGATCTGGTAATGGGCGTCAGTGCACCCAGATATTGTGCCTTTAATGCCAGGCCAGCAAGTATCATCATACAGTAACACCTCTGTGGTATTGTGGAAGAGTGCAGGGGTGGACCATGTGGTTCTATATTGAAAGGTTTTTGATCTGGTAATGGGCGTCAGTGCACCCAGATATTGTGCCTTTAATGCCAGGCCAGCAAGTATCATCATACAGTAACCCCTCTGAAGTATTGTGGAAGAATGCAGGGGTGGACCATGTGGTCCTATATTGAAAAGTTTTTGATCTGGTAATGGGCGTCAGTGCACCCAGATATTGTGCCTTTAATGACAGGCCAGCAAGTATCATCATACAGTAACCCCTCTGTGGTATGGTGGAAGAGTGCAGGGGTGGACCATGTGGTCCTAATATTGAAAAGTTTTTGATCTGGTAATGGGCGTCAGTGCACCCAGATATTGTGCCTTTAATGCCAGGCCAGCAAGTATCATCATACAGTAACCCCTCTGTGGTATTGTGGAAGAGTGCAGGGTTGGACCCTGCGCTTCAAAAAAATAAAATGATATAAATCTGGCACAGGCGTCAGTGCAGCCAAATATTGTGCCTTTCATGGCAGCAAGTGCCTTCACACCGTAACCCTTTTGTGGTATTGTGGAAGAGTTCAGTGCTGGAGGTTTTGTGAATGCAGAAGAGGACATCCCCTATCTATTCCATTACTTCAGCATCAGGGGATTGATAGCTACTGATCCAGGACTGATTCATTTTTATAAATGTCAGCCGGTCTACAGAGTCGGTGGACAGACGCACTCTTTTGTCTGTGACTAAACCTCCAGCGGCACTGAACGTCCTTTCGGAAAGCACGCTAGATGAAGGGCAACCTATTAGCTGCATAGCTTATTGGCTAAGTTCTGGCCAGTGATCCAATCTCAACACCCAGTAAACCAGTGGATCATCTGCTGGAAAGGTATCCAGGTCTGCCCTTGCCCCTAGGTAGTCCTGTACCATATGGTGATGACGCTGGCAATGGGTGCCTACATTTGACATCCTTGGGCGTCGTGGACTAAAAAAAATTAAAAAAGCATCAGTCAAGCGGCCCTGGCCTTCACCGCTATTCCTCTGATCACCCGCAGCCTCAGAAGCACGTGTGTCAGCACTTGTAATCTACCAGTGCCTGGAAAGGTATTACACAAGTGTCGCTTTAGAGCGTCATCAAGTTTTTCATCCTGTGCTCCCTCTGTGCGGGCAGGATGAGCTCTGCAACTTTCCCCTTGTATCGTGGATCAAGAAGGGTTGCCAACCAGTAATGATCCCTCTCCTTGATAGCACGAATCCTGGGGTCCTTTAGCAGGCTTTGCATCATTAGGGAGCCCATGCAGCATAGGTTGGAGGTGGCATTAGCTTCCGAGTCTTCCTGGTCAATGAGGATGACCGTATCGTGCACTTCCTCCTCCCAGCCACGCACTAGCCCTTCTGTTTCTGGGCGCACAAAACCCTCCCTTGAGGAATCCCCACCTTCAATGCCCCCACTACTTAAATAGTCCTCCTCATCCTCTTCCTGTCTGATCTGAGTAGGACCCGCTGGAATGCTGTCTGTGGAAAGACTGGGGCCTTCAGAGCTAGGGAAGGCCTCCTCTTCCTCCCGATGCTCTGCCTCTAGAGCCACATCTATTATTCTCCACAGAGTGTGCTCCAGCAGGAACACTAAAGGAATTGTGTCACTGATGCATGCACTGTCCCTGCTCACCATCCTCGTTGCCTCCTCAAATGGTGACAGTACAGTGCATGCATCCTTGATCATCAGCCACTGCGCGAGGGAAAAAAAACCAAGTTGACCTGAACCTGTCCTTGTGCCATACTTACACAGGTACTCGTTGATGGCCCTCTGCTGCTTGTGCAGATGCTGCAGCATTGCTAATGTCGAGTTCCACCTGGTGGGCATGTCACAGATCAGACGGTTTGTGGGAAGGTGGAATTCTCTTTGAATTTCTGCCAGGCAAACGCTTGCTGGGAATGACCATCTGAAGTGGCTAAAGACTTTTCTGGCCTGGATGAGAAGCTCTGGCAGCCCTGGGTACTTGTTTAGGAAACGCTGTACCACCAGATTTAGGACGTGTGCTAGGCATGGTACATGCGTCAATTTACCCTTGCGTAGGGTGGAGAGAAGATTGCTGCCATTATCGCAGATGATTATTCCCAGCTCAAGCTGGCGTGGTGTTAACCATCTCTGCACCTGCCCCTGCAGAGCTGACAAAATTTCTGACCCGGTGTGGCTCCTGTCCCCTAAACAAACCAGCTCATGCACAGTATGGCATCTTTTTGCTTGAGCCATTGCGTAGACCCTGTCAGGCGTCGGTTTAACTGCCACTTCGCCAGAGACAGAGAAGGAGGAGGAGGAGGAAGAGGTGGTCGTGGTGGAGCAGACAGACCTCATACAAGCAGCTTTCTGGAGGCGTGGTGGATGAACAAGCTACAGCACAGAGCCCTGTCTTGGATCCCTCCCAGCTGCAATTAGAGTTACCCAGTGTGCCGTGAAGGAAATGTAACGACCCTGTCCATGCTTGCTGGACCACGTGTCTAAAGTAACATGCACCTTGCTGCTGACTGCCTTTCCCAATGACTGGATAACATTGTCTTCCACGTGCTGGTATAGTGCTGGAATGGCCTTGCGTGAAAAGTAATGGCGTTTTGGAACCTGCCACTGTGGTACAGCACATTCAGCAAATTCACGGAAGGGAACAGAGTCCACCAGCTGGAAAGGCAGCAGCTGCAATGCGAGTAATTTTGCTAAGCTGGCATTTAGACGCTGTGCTTGGGGATGGTTGGGACTATATTTTTTCTTTCGCTGCAGCAGCTGCGGCAACGTAATCTGACTGCATAAATCTTCAGCTACTGGGATGATGTCACATTGTGAGGAAGGACCTGCTGGTACATCCATTATAGTAGCATCATCCCTGTCGGTGGAGGTTGTAGGCAATGACATGGCAGGACATACAGTGTGGGTAGAGACAGATGAGGAGGAGGAGGACCTACGCAAAGTTTTGCACCAACGGGATGTGTGGCACTTGTTCATATGTTGCCTAAAGCACGTGGTACCCAAGTGTCCGATATTTATCCCACGCTTCAGCCTCATCTGACATAGATTACAAATAGCAACGGTGGGGTCTGCTGCACATTTCTTAAAGAACTCCCAGACAGCAGAGTTCCTGCATGTGTTCTTTGAGACAACAGCGCTCTGCACCGGAGCAGCTCTGACATGTGATGCCTTGGACTGGCTAGTGCTACGGTTGGTCACAGAGGATGTTGTGCCTCATGTTTGCTGTGCCTCCTCCTCCTCCCCCTCCTCCTCACTTGATTCCTCAGTTCGATCTGGCACCCAGGTGAAGTCAGTGACCTCATCATCAATGTCATCTTCACCCCCTATCTCCTCATCACTGGAGCCAACTTGGCAGTATGCTGCAGCTGCTGGGGCAACATGAGTGCCAGTTATTTGTGTGTCATCACTGGCACCCCATTCCTCTAGGTTGATTATATTCCCTTGCTCAACCTCAGAGATTGAATCAGAGCACTGTACTTGCTGCGCATCCTCAAGCAGCATGTCACTCTCATTGTAGTCAAACAATTCAGCTGATTCCTCCGTGTGTGATAGCGAGGCTACGGCAGGAGTAGCTGTGGACATGGAGGCTGCATTAGATGCTTTGGCAGCTGAGGTGGACTGTAAAGCACTAGAAGCCTGGCTGGCAGAGGACTCGGAGGATGAGGATGGCCTCTGTATGTTGCTGCTGCTTAAGATGGCCAGCACCAGTTAGAAAGGACTAGCGTGCCCCAGCAGAGGATGCACCACGTCCACCACGACCAGAGACACAGCCTCCCGACACAGGGGCTGCTTGCCCTCTTATCTGTGTCTGGGAGCGTCTGCCTGTCCTTTTTGTTCTTTCAGACATGGTGAGTGATTTATAGATTAATATATACAGAACTCTGATTCAACTCTGGTATAAAGATTTAAAGAACTCTGGTATAACTCAGTGAGACACACTGATAGCTGGCAGCCAGTGACGAGACACAGATCACCTCAATTCACAAATGTTTTAAAGATATTAGTGTGCCCCAAAATACAGCGTGGTACTGGTTGTGTGACGAGACACAGATCACCTTAATTCACAAATGTTTTAAAGAAATTAGTGAGCCCCAAAAAAAATTGCTGCCTGTCTGACGAGACACAGAAGATCACCTCAATTCACAAATGTTTTAAATAAATTAGTGAGCCCCAAAATACTGCGTGGTACTGGTTGTGTGGCAAGACACAGATCACCTTAATTCACAAATGTTTTAAAGAAATTAGTGAGCCCCAAAAAGATTTGCTGGCACAGTGACAAGACCCAGAAGATCACCTCAATTCACAAATGTTTTAAAGAAAGTTGTAAACCCCAAAAAAACTTGCTGGCACAGTGACAAGACACACATCACCTAAATTCCCTGATATTTGGTAAAAATGAGACCCCCCAGACCCCCCCAGTAGTGTGGCAGACCGGCAGTAACAACACACAACTATCTCCTTTGAAATCTCCTCTGAAATGCGTGCAGAATCGGTGGTGGAAACTTTATATAGTGTGCTGCGGGACTTAGCTCTGTGAGCCCATGATTGGCCAGCCCAAAATTTGCCCAATCAGGACTCTGAGCGGTGATTGGCATAGTGTTGAACCAGTCTTGCACCAGACCTGTGGTCAGGTGCAAGGCTGTAGCCAATTACGAGCTTCAGGCCAGTGGGAAAATGCATTGTGGTCCATTGTGGTCGAACATGCGGCGAACACTCGGAAATGTTCGGTGTTTGCGATCCACTCGAACAGGCTAAGTTTGGGTCGAACCCCGAACCGTCCGAACCCGAACAGCTCATCCCTAGTGGTGAACCCTCGGTATTTGCTCTCATGAAATTTCTCTTTGTAGACTTTGACAATGATACGCCCACCTCCTGGAGAGTGTCCTGCACTTGTCTGGATGTTGTGAATGAGGTTTCTTTACCATAAAGAGGATCCTGCATTCACCCACCACTGTTGTTTTCAGTGGATGTCCAGGCTTTTTAATGTTGCTGAGCTCACCAATGCATTCTTCTTTCCTCAGAATCTACCAAGCTGTTGATTTGGCCACTCCTAATGTTATTGCTATCTCTCTCTGATGGATTTGTTTTGATTTTGAAGCCTTACAATGGCCTGTTTCACTTGCATGGACAGCTCCTTTGAACGCATGATGTAGGTTCACAGCAATAGATTTCAAATGCAAATACCACACTTAGAATCAATTCCCAACCTTTTACCGGCTTAATTAATGAAGAAATAATGAAGGAATAGCCCACACCTTGCCATGAAACAGCGCAGTTTGTATGGTAACAAAAAATTTCTTAGGACCCGCTACAATTACAGTCGCAGGATAAAAAGTAGTGTATGCATATAACAGTATTACCGCTCCTTCCAAGAGTTCAGGCTCGTGGGTCACCTCCTCGGATCTAGCTCTCACCCAGGACCTTAGTGGGACCTCCTGCAGCTTTGCAGGAACAACTGGTGTAATTTTTTGGATATGAGTTAAATTGTTCCAATAAACTAGGGGCCATATTACATAGTTGGTGCTAACTTTACCAGAGCTGTTGTAAACTTCCCAGAGCCATTATAGCCTATGGAGGCTTTAAGTTTACAATTGCTCTGGTTAAGTTAGCACCAAGTATGTAATATGGCCCTAGATCGGGGCTTAATATTAAAAAAATAAATATATACTGATTTATTAATAAAATTCACAATAACAACAGTATACGACACGTTTCGTCTTATAAATAAGACTTCATCAGGGATATTGTCTCCAAATAAAATTGTCCTTCTTTTATTCAATATACTGTGCAGTCCTAATTGATCCTTCTGGAATGTAATCTACCCAGAACGATACATCCTCTATAATGGCGCTGATAGTTCCACTGCGGAACGCACATCAGCTGGTCTCTGACGTCTATGAATTACTCTTGTTTTCCCACTTCCGGCAGCAAACGTAAGTGGTCATACATTGCGCCGAGAAGTATCAGTAGCTTATGCTGCCCAATCAGTGAGTTGCCGGCGCCATTTTACGAGGGTTAAATCCCATCCTTCCGATATCGCTATCATGGTAGACCTTAACATCACAAGTCTTCAGTAGGCCTGAGAATAAAACCATAAAATAAACATAAGGATTTAAATATTCTTGACTTATCACCCAACACCTCAGACTTGGGGAAACCAAATATAAAAATAGCTAATTTTTATATCTGTGATGTGTTAACTTCCTGTATGAGGCAACAAGGATTGATGGAGAGTCCAATGAGGCTTTGTGTTTACAAAGACAAAAGGCAACAGCTGCACTATTAGTAAACCAAAACGGTATCATATATAGGTATACAAAAACTGAGGTTATGGAGTTTTACATTAATCCGGTATTCTTAAACATTTTCCTTTCATGTCACATTTGCCAACGTGTGATTAATAGTAGTATAGCTAAGCTGTTCTCTTTTTCTCCCCGACAATAACGTTAAAAAATAATCGCGATAACATTGCTAATAGCTCCTTTACAGCGTAAATTAGGGCATCCCCAGCTGTGCTGTAAATATTAATAAGCACAAGTAGAATCCTTGGCTTACATTAGTGTAATCCCTCATCTTTCCTTAACACCAACATTTTATGCTTTATTCACTTGAGCATATAAAAGAGTCATTACGACCTACTCTATTGCTTCCTAGCACTAGCATAAATCAACCTTAATGCCTTCTATATCTGCAAATAGCCAGTCCAAGGGTTATATAAGTCACATGCATGTAGGCCAGGAGAGCTGCTCAATCAGGTTCTGACTTCATAGTGTATCAAGTAATTCACTTTTGGAGAAGTACTGTCTGTTGGATTTAATACAAGAGATCAGGTGCACAAGACAATATACAGTCCCATGCAAATTTTGCAACACAATACACACATAACACCTATACAACAGCAATAAACATCCAAATGTATGACTACAAAAAATATTAGTGATCCATTGTCAAGTAGAGCATCACATCTTATTGCACTTTTATTTTATAGTGCATATAAAATGTCTACACATACTTAGAAAATTGCAAGGTTTCGAAATGTAAAGAGAGAAATAACAACAATGTAAATGTCTGATTCTTCCCATGATGTGTAATGTGATTATTATTATTATTATTAATCTTTATTTATAAAGCGCTGTCATATTCCGCAGCGCTGTACAATAGGCACAGTACAGACAGGGTTACAATACATTGAACGACATTTGACAAACAGTACAGGAGGAGATGAGGGCCCTATTCCTGTAGGAACTCACAATCTAGAAGATGTGTTCTTTCAACAAACAAAAATTCAAAGGAAAAAAACAAATAGTTACTTATCATTCTATTTTATCATTATTTTACACTTAAATATAACACCCTGATTAACGAAGTCTGCACACCCCATCCAACTAACACTTAGTGGAAGCATTGTTTGCATTTCAGTCTTTGTGAATAAGTAACTATTTGTGTTACACATCTAGAGCACTGTTACGTTTGTGGTGCTAAAACGGGGACGCTAACAGGGAAAAATATGCCTGCAGGTTTCTCTGCAGCGTCCCCTTTTTAGCACCATATTACGGGGCAGGTGCTTATTCAGCAGCCTTCCCTGTAACACAACGCTAACCTCCCTGATACTTGCGGCCATGGTAGGATTCCATGGAGGCTTGTGCTACCGGGTCACGAGCCCTGAGCGATCTTGCTCTAGCGTGCAGGGGTGCGGAATGATTCGCAGAGGAAGACTGGGGACTATTTTCCGCAGTCTCACTCTGCATCCAGCGGCCAGAAGCAGTGGATCAGTCCACCATTCACGCCGCATGATGAGAGGTAAGTTTCTGATTTTTTTGGGGGGGGTTCAGCTGGTGCTAACTGATTCTGCATAAGCGGTATCAGTTAGCACCAGCTTCTACCTATGTTTAACTTTTTAGTTACCACATTGGTGCGTTAATTAGCGTTAGACTAAGTAATCCTAATGCTAATTACTGATTGCGCTCCCCATGTTAAGTATAGGGAGTGCAAAGTACAGAAAGCTCGTGCAAACGAGTGCTATCACTGTTGCGCTAACGGATTTTTAACACGTTAGCATTAGGAATGCAATAGGGGGACATGCATTAACCTAGCTCTAACGCTCACATCGCTGAGCACTAGCGGTAGCGTTAAGATTGTAATAGGGCCCCTAGACTTTGAAAATTTTATCCCACCCTTCTCTGTAATGATACTTACCAACTCCATTAGTTTAATGAATTGGGCCACTATTCTGACCAACCCTGGTTCTTTGTTTGATGATAAGATTAGCGATTGCTTACTCTATATTAATGAGAATAATGAGCTATTCCAACCTCACTCATTATTCTTAGCTCCAGCCAGTATTCTGAAAAAAATAGTAACTCAGGTACCCAGCTGATAAGTAATTTTGCAGATTAGAACACAGGCCACATTCTGCATTGAAAGTGACCAACGTCGTTATGCAGTTTTGTTTTTTTAACAATAAATTATTGACATCATTGGAAAAAAGTGGAAACAAAAATACTGGGGTCCAATGACACCACCTATCCAAATCTATTTCCTAAGCAACATTACTGGGGCTTTGTCATTGTTATTGTATTCTTACATGATGATGTATCTAACCATCTGGTGAGGTGTTTACCTGGTGAGACTAACAAACATTCACCAGGGGAGAAGATATCATTTGCCTTGGCATTTTAAGAGTAAGTCAGTGAGATGGAGTTTGTGTGGGAATCAATAGTTGCATTCCAGAGCGATTGTGTGTGTTTCCATGTTGTTATCACCACACAAGCGGTTCATTTTTACCCCAAAAAATAACATTTTTAAAAGATAAGGCAGTTACCTTTCCAAAAACGTGTCAGTCGGGATTCTTGGCAAACAAAAGAGAAAAGGGGGTCTTAACCCTTTTATACCACAGGGCATACTATGCTGTCCCCATGGTGGGTATGACTCAACAGGCCCACCCAACAGCTGCCGTACGTCATTCGCTGTTGAGGGACAGTCAGAACTAAAGCTGTCCCCTTCAGGTAATGACCACATGCCACACCTCAGCTGTGTAGGTGGGCCAGAGGAGCCGCCCACCGCAGCAATCGAAAACTGTTGTGTACTAGCGCACCCAACCGGCATTAACACCTGTTTGCCGGGCACAACCCGCCTGGTGGTAAGGTGATAATGACCAATTTCTTCTTGTCAGAGTAAACATTCAGTGGTACGAAGGTATCATTTTAAATCAGGTTTTAAATAATGCTTTACAAACTTCTGAACTGTGTCATCTCCTCCCCATTTACTCTGGGACTATGTAAGGTGATCAGTCAGGCAAGAAGAGGGAGATCACAGTGGGAGCAATTGGAAGGTAATTACTAGTGCAGCTGATGTGCCCCATGCATAATTTACACAGAGTAATGACTATCAGGGAGGTGTGGGACACATGGTCCATCATGAGGTGGATAAAATGACTGTTACGTGTAATTTTACTGTTTCATTTACTTTTAGGTATTCGTTAGGTTTTAGGGTTTGCTAAGGAATTAATTTCAGCATTTTCGGTACAGGTGTCATTAAATCACAAACTTAAATCATGTAAAATAGCCTGGTGGACATAGTTTTGAAAATTGACATTGATGGGTAGAATAAGTTCCAGCATGACAAAGGAATCTTGACTTTGAAAATATTAATTCTTCAATATCATAACAGATTTAGCACCTAACCTCATGAAGACCCACAAACCTTACTAAGCTACCTACTGTAAGGTCCTACCGTTCTGATGCACCCTCATGCATCATACTGCGGTTAGCCAAGCTCCGCTGCACATTCTGCTCACGTCAACTCCTATGTCAATAGTTAGAATGCAAATACTCTAGGTGCCATTTCACGCGACACAATTAGTTGCTTTCATGCGGAATGTTCTGCCAGTGTGTCGATTTATGCCGAATCTGATCAACAGGACGCAAATCCTTCAGACGCCATTCCACTCAATACGGCTAGTTGTTTTGACACTGAATGCTCTACTCGTGCACCAATTTATGCCACACCTGAGCGCCGTCGCATCATTTCAGCAGTACCCTACGTGCATATTTTGGGGCAGGAGAAGTGAACACATTAGACCAAATAGCTGATTTGTAAAGTGAGATAAATGGGAGAATTTTTCTGGTTTAGCTATTTTGACCTTGAATTTTCACTTCTCCAGTCATTCTCTTGAGCTTCACCTTTAGTGAATATACCTTAACCCCCTAAGCCATTTAATTTCTGTGTGCTGAGCTCATTTTTTCCGGTTTTGTTCATCATGTTTAAACGCGATTTGAAGGCACGTTTTATTATTTGACCCAGACCTATTATATATCGTTCTTTCCAGCAGACTCGGCAGATTCCTAATATATCATTACTATATGTATACGTCATGTCCTGCCTGAATATTTATAACAAAAAATGCAATGAAATTTTAATTTTCATTAATCTACAGCGTGTTAAGTGTTATTTTTCACATTTTATCATGCAAGCGTTTGCGGTTATATTTTCCATGAGTTGCGCTGTGAAAAAAATTAGAAATGGGGGACTCGTTACATTTTTTTAAGGGAATATTACGTGATTTTTAACAAACGCACCCCATGGAAAAATCGTTAGTGCAGCATCATTGTTCACATTATAATTGAAATGGGAACAATATTGCTGCATTAATAAAACAAAAAAAAACACTTTTTATAATTTTTTTATTTTCATTTTTTTTTTTTTACTTTTGACATGGTCCTGTTTGGTATCATTGGAAAGGCCATGCTCTGGCCGTTACAATGATACCATACATTAACTTCTAGCTGGAACCCCCTATCTACAACATTGGTGGCAGCTAGGGGTTAACTCCAGAACTGACGTCAGTTGTCCGGGAAAGGACTGCCATACGGCGCCTGTTGGTGCCAAATTGCGATCCAGCCCCCAAGGGGTTAAAGCCAGCCACCGCTTGGAAGGGCAGGCTGTGCCCTCCCCCCTCCCCTTCAGGCACCTTCTCAGCAATGGCGGGGGGGGGGGTGCCTGTAATAGATGACACTCAGCACGTCCTCTGCAGCCACCGCTTCCTGCGGGAGGACACGCTCAGCGCGTCCTCCGCAGCGAAGTGGTTAATGTATAGCCAGATTTGGAAGATCTATCAAATGAGCTAATGTTGTTTTCGGCACGATTGGCGCACTTAACATGATTTTGATTTGTACTATTTACTATATTCAATAATATTTTAATGGTTTTTTTTGTGGCTATGCATAATTTTTCTCTTTTTAATCCATTTAATTTTATGGTCACTATTAGGGTTAATATTAGGGTTAGAGTTTGTAATTAGGGTTAGGTTACTACTTCTGCTTGTTTTAGGGTTAGAGTTATAATTAGGGTTCGAGTCTTTTCCACTTTTGCTTTATTTTTAGACAACAGATTCTGTGCTTTCATTTAATGTGAGTGCACAAATAAATACAGCGGAATGCTATGGTTAGGGTCGGTGAGTATGCAACAAAAAATTATGTGTGGGTATTAATTTCGAATGAAATTTTCGCTTCAAATGCAACTTATTTTTAATAACATTCGGAGATAGGTACAATGCCCTCCAGTTCTTATAGGTATCGTTCTGCCTTTAAACAAATCTTCTCTTTATCTCCATAGGACATGCGGAGAAAAAATATACAGAAACAATTGGTGCAGTACGTCCTGCTGGATCTTAATAAATAAAGATTTTCTGAAATTTAAACTTACAAGCATAGAGCCTCTAACCGGCTCTAGTATATTCCACCTTATAGGTATTTTCTTCCCATACAGGAACCTAATAACCTGTTCAGATTTTCCTCTCCAGATACCCCATATATAAGAGAGAAAAAAGAAGAAACACAAAGGGAGATCCCCTAGTATAATTCTGTGCAACTTGTAATATGGAAAAGAAAAATAGCCAATGTCTCACTCACTCAGGATAGAGCCTCCAGGCTCTTGGGATGCTCGCCAGTGAATTTTCGGAAAAACTCACAAAACCCTCTCCAAACACAAATAACAGGAAAGGCAGGATTTGCCACTTGTTTTTTGCCAGCTGATGAAGCCGGTACTCCGGCGAAACGCGTTCTGGGAAACCGATTTTTAATAAACTATGCTTTTCTTCAAATCCTGCCATTCCTGTTATTTGCGCTTGGAAAAGGTTTCAGTGTACGTTCGCCGGGTTTTGCTGTGAGTGTTCGGTGGGTTTGCAACGACTTTTCCCTGCACTATGACAGCCCTGTGGTGCTTGCTGAATACACCGCAGGGTCGCCGAAATTGGACCACCAAATCGCACCGAATTGAAGAGAACGAAAAGTCACGGAACGTGTGGTCCTGGTAGTGTAGCCACTTTGTTGACCAAGAACAAAATTAACCATTTTCAAGTCTACACAAAACACCAATTGAAGTTCCTGGTAATTTATCTATTCTAAAAAGAGATGGCCTTGTGCTCTTCTTTCATTCTGGTGGAGTGACTGGTTCTAAGAAACTAGAGCTGATACAGTCTATCCAATACAAGGCTCAGCACCCCAAATAACCCCAGGAACAGACCTAAAAACCAAGGCACCAATTTTTTTTTTTTTTTACTGGGCTGTGTATGTTTCATTCATACAGTGTGAAGTAATCGCCACGAGGAGCCCCTTCAAAAGCTCTTCTTTTATTATATCAGATACTTTTAAGATTATTGTTGAATGACAATAATGATTATATGGTTTTATTATGATATGCAAAAAATAATAATATGAACAAGTCTAAAAACACACAGGTCTATTCAAAGAAAGGTGAACCTCAGGAGAATGACGAGAAGTGAAAATTCTGGGTCAAAATAGCCAAACCATAAATAAATTCTCCCATTTATCTCACTTTCCAAATCAGCTATTTGGTCTAGATTGTTTTCTTCTCCAAACAGTTCTCCTGGTTTTCACCCTTCGCTGAATAACCCTGACAGATACAGAAAAGAACAGTGTGGAGTTTATATTATGAGCTTTCCTTAGCTCATTTGTTCCATTAGAGGGCACTGTCTCCTCACATTAAATCTATAGCTATTCTTGACACTTCATAAAGCATTTTAGACATCTTAAAATACTAGAGGATACATTTTAATCTCACTAATTTAACACTTGGTCCTTAATTTTATTTAGTACTGCCATTCCAGAATGCACACAGCAAAGTCAACTAAGATATTGAACCCAATATAGTATCAAATTTCACCCTCAAAACACAAAATAAGCAACTGCAAACCTCTTGGTTTTTCTTTGTAATGTTATTTCAGACTTTAGATATGCATGCTATGGAATAAACATAATATTCAATTACAAGTTCAGTAAGTTGCTTGGCTTCGCAGTTTTAAGGAGCAAATTTGAGTGTATAAATCTATATCTTTTTACTGAAATGTTTATGCCCATTAATAACAGACTGAAATGTGCTATGGTACTTACAGGGTTATTCAGAGAGCGTGAAAAGCAGGAGAATGATTGGAGAATGAAAAATTCTAGGTCAAAATAGCCAAACAAGAAAAATTCTCCCTTTCTTCTCACTTTCCAAATCGGCTATTCTGACCTAGAATTTTTCATTCTCCAGTCATTCTCCAGTCATTCTCCTGCTTTTCACGCTCTCTGAATAACCCTGTAAGTAATTAATTGCACTACACTTGATTTTGCATTGGATAAACTAAGGATGAAATGGTCATTTGCCCAGATACGGCAAACATCACTGGAAAATAAAAAGCAAGGAGTGAAAGGGACTCACAAAGTGAGCTGGGTTAGGTATACAAATACAGAGAAATTTTTTATTAAATACAAAACGACACACATGACATAATGAACAACAATGGTTGCGGGATATCTTCAAATATTTGGTCAGTGATGTTTGGCAAAGAGTACCCCCCCGTAGCCCAAATATACTTAATACAATCAATTAATGAACAATTCATAGGGCAGGGGAGAAATGCCAGGGCCTGTCTGCAAAAGACAATGAACGAGAGGTAGGGGTTGAAGGGAGGATCAAAAATCAGACATGAGGAAGAGCACTAGGCAAATGCCCTATTGTATCTCCTACTACTGGTTGATTTCTGGTCTGTCCCTAAAATAACCCTGGTATCTGTGTTCTGAATAAATAATTAAATGCTAGACAGGCACTGCCCTATGAATTGTTCATTAATTGATTGCATTATGCATATTTGGGCTATGGGGGGTGCTCTTTTTCATTGCCTGCAAGGATCTTCACTTAATTCAGTGCCTGTCTAGTATCTAATTATATATTCATTATACAGATACCAGGGTTATTTTAGGGACAGACCAGAAATTAATAAGGAGTAGGAGACACAATAGGGCATTAGCCCAGCTCTTCCTCAATATGTTGTATTCCTGATCCTCCCTTCAACCTTTACCTCTGGTTCATTGTTTTCTGCAGAAAAGCACTGGTATTCCTTCCCTGCCCTATGTATTGTTCATTAATTGATTGTATTATGCATATTTGGGCTATGGGGGTACTCTTTTTCCTCGCCAAGCGTCATTGACTTAACATCTGAAGGTATCCCACAACCAAGCGTTGTTTTGGTAATGGATCATTGTTTCTAGCAGCTTTATTTTGTGATTATAGTCCAGTTTATGATATCCTGGTCCTCATGTCTTCTATTTATTTGATTTATAAATATCCTAATTCGTTGTTGTTTTTTTCTATTGCATCACCAACAGCGACAGAGACAGCAAAAGCTTATATGAATATTTGTAAACCTTTGTTAATACCTAACCTTTGAACAATAAAGCTGGCAAGCTAAAAGGAGTAAGGCTGGGCGACCACTGGTTCGGTATTCGGGCGACAACGACATCGCACAAAGTCATCCTTGCGTTCAGACCAATCCAACAACACTATTGTGAATTAGATATGTGCATTCGTTTTAGTACTAAAACGATTTAGTCCGAATTTTGGGATAATTTAGTTTTCGTATGACTCAAGAGATACGAAACTGCTCAGTACAAAAAACGAAAGAAACTAAAATAAAATCCACTACATTTTAGTTTGTCCTTTTTGTAATATTACATGGATTGAAGGAGACCAGCAATGAAGAGCGCAACATTGCAAAAGCAACACAAAAGGTTTGTATGCGTAATCCTTCCCGACCCTTACCTGAAAATCTGACAGTGATAGAGCTCCAGAATACTCACTCGCAGCACAGACAGCCAGCACAGGAGAGGAAACCTTTACTTAACCCTTGCATGTCTATGAGACAGACAAGATGATAAAAGCAGCTGGAGAAGGAAAACATTCAAATAAATCACACTGAAAGCTAATTACAGAGGAGGGCTGGATAGTAAAAAACCCTTTAGAACAAGCAGCACTGGGAGAACAGAGGGACTTTATAAAACGTGTGTTATCTCCCCTCCCGCTCTGCATAATAGGGGCTTAGGTCTGATACATTTTATATTATCCAGGAGCACTATCCCCCTTTCCTCATCTATAATACACTTTTATATAAAGTCCCTCTCCTCTCCCAGTGCTGCTTGTTTATAAAGGGTTTTTTACGTCTGATACATTTAGTATCCAACTCACAGTTACTCTGTCATTGTGAGCGGTCAGTGTGATTTATTTGAATGTTTTCCCTGAATTTAAAGTGCTTTATTTTATTATAAAAATATATTTGCACCAGTCATCTCTTCTCTGAGCTTTCAGACCAATTTACGTTAATATTTGCCCTATCCCCTGCTTTTATATTCCTGTCTTTCTCCCCCACAGAGATGCAAAGTTTAAGTAAAAGTTCCCTCTCCTGTGCTGGATAAGCATTGCATTACAAAGTTCTGCACCCTCCACATGCCAATGCAGTAGGTCCTACTGAGTAGGATGTTCTATACAGAGAGGGGTATTAATTAATGCAGGTGGATGTTGTATACATTATACAGAGAGAGGTATTAATTAATGCAGGAGGATGTTCTATACAGAGAGGGACATTAATTCAGGAGGATGTTCTATACATTATACAGAGAGGGGTATTAATTAATGCAGGTGGATGTTGTATACATTATACAGAGAGGGGTATTAATTAATGCAGGAGGATGTTATCTACATTATACAGAGAGAGGTATTAATTAATGCAGGAGGATGTTCTATACATTATACAGAGAGGAGCTTCTTTTTTAAATCTTTAAATCCAGTGGCTGTGAGCGCTGAGATCGGCTGCTTGTTATATTCTCTCTCAGTACAATGTATCAGGCTCAGCTGTTACAGTAACTGACTGTAACAGCGCTCAGAGTTTCAGTAAAACAAGGAAATAATATTATTATAACCTCTGATATCTAAAAATATTATTTCCTAGTTTTACTGAAACTCTGAGCGCTGTGATGAGCAGCAGTCAGTTACTGTAACAGCTTTGCCTGACACATTGTGCTGAGAGTGAGAGATACTGTAACAAGCCGCGATCTCAGCCCTCTGAGGAGCCACTACAATAGTAATTGTATCCACTGGTTTTCGGGTGAAAGAAATTAGTTTTCATACTAAAGAACTGAAAACGAATTTCTTTAGCAACTAAATAAATTGCATTTTAGTACTAATCCATTAGTTCAAAACAAAATTTTGTGCTGTGCACATGTCTATTGTGAATGTACCATCATTCATTGCGTCAGACTTGCGACTTACGACTTCCAGCGACTTTTGCAGTCTGCTGCAGACTAGCGATCAGACCAAAAATTCCCAGACGATCAGGGAAGGAGATGGATGCTGAGAAGCTGATCAGGGGAGTTAAAAACGATATTATATTCAGTTTTTTGATATTTAAATGTAGATTTTGTGTATGGGAGATGGATGGGTTCTAGTCATGTTTGGGTAAGGTGCAGGGTGAATGAATTATAGGTCCTTTTTCTGCTGTGCAAAGGGATTAAAATTCACACCGATCTAGCACATCCAGCTCTTGCATATCCATTTTCGCACACAAAGGACTGCAGTGTTTCCAAAGGCAGAATGCAATATGCAATAGTCTCAGGAAAAAAGAAAACAAGAACAAACTGTTTTTTTGGGTCCATAGTTGTCCATAGTCACTGATCACTAGTCTGATGCAGTGGACGACCCTTGTCAGACCAAGTCGTGCGACCAATATCGTTCCTAGTCTGACGACCAAGTCATGCGCCACTACAGATCCAGTGGACGTCTAGCCTAAGTGTTCTGTATGTATTAACAAATTAAAAATAAACTAATCCATACATTAAAAAAACTTTTCATTTTGGATTCACAGTACAGACAGATGATTTATTAATTACACTTTATTTTCACAGCACTGAATGATGAGACATTACAATTTCAGATGCCCTAATAAACCCTCTCTTAAAGCAAGGCATGTTACAAAATTCAATTATCCAGTTCTATAAGGTTTCCTGTTATTGGTAAAGCAGAATGTGCTTTTTTTTTTTTAGAACAATTAGTGTCGACTGGAAGTGAGTCATGACTTTAACAAAAGTCAATCAGGGTCAAACAGTAAGCAGGATAATCTTTGCTCATATGTTGGTCTTTTAAGTCACCCATGAAAACTTTTCCTTAGCTATAGTTTCCCATGCTACAAGAATGCATTTCCATGTCAAAGTAATGCTTGGAACTTGTTGGGCACTTTGAAAATAATGTTAGTTTACAATGAAAAATTAACACAAATTAGCATCACACAATATCTTCTAACAAAATAAATCTGAGTTATATCGGCTCGTTAAGTAGGCCTCCTTAATCCAGATTTGACTCCAAGCTGAGTAATACCAAAGAGACGTGATTTAGAAAAATCCTGGTATTAAGCAGAATTGAAGGATAAAATGCAGAGAATGTAATGCTAAGTACCATGTCTGTCACGTCCTTGTCTCAGAAAGCAGGAACCACTGGGTAGAGATGATGACTAATGATGAGCCAATCACCCTCGTGTTCGGTTCACATTCAAACTCAAACTATTTCTAAAGTTTGAGTTCGAACTCGAACCGAACTCAATGCAAGTCAATGGGACTCGAAAGTTTGATTTTTAGAGTGCCCTCCAAGAGGGCATATATGCAAGATATTTGCCATAAAAGGTGTATGGGGGTCCGGGTAGTGCCCTGGGGACAGGAAACAAGGACAAAAAGTAAAAAAAAAAAAGTTTTTAAAGAAACCGTGAGTTTTCCATGAAATACAGGTTAAGAATAAAAATGAAGAATTCCTTCAAATATCGTGCCTAGGAGGTCCCCATAACCTGCCCGTGAAGTGGCGGATGTCTAGGATGTATAGAAACATTTTTTTAAAAAAATGATATTTCAAATGACAGTAAATGGTTTTCCTTTAATCTATTCATAAACAACTGCTTGAGGCGGCAGCCTGTATGAAAAGAGGAGACATTTTAGGACATGCAGAACAAGTTTAGTGATTTTTTGGCTAAATTATGGTGAAACTTATGCAAGCTTTGGATGAAAGTAACAATAGGTGCTTTAAAATTGGGCCTTTAGTGTTGGCAACAGTGCCGTCACACCGTAACCCCTCTGTGGTATTGTGGAAGAGTGCAGGGTTAGACCCTGCGGTCTAATATTAAAATGATATGAATCTGGTATAGGCGTCAGTGGGATTGCACCCAAATATTGTGCCTTTGGTGGCAGCAAGTGCCTTCACACCGTAACCCCTCTGAGGTATTGTGGAAGAGTGCAGTGGTGGAGGTTTTGGTAATGCAGAAGAGATCCCTGATCTATTCAGTTACATCAGCAGCTATAACAAAACCGGGTCAGCAATGTTTAGGCACTTGTACTGCACTAATGTAAATGGTGAGAATCGGCACACACCAGTAGCAACAGGAAGCAAACAGAACAGGCAGGGAACGCACAGAATAGTCAAATGGCAGGCAAAGTCGGCAGGAGATCGGGTCCTCAGAACAAGCAGGGTCAGTAACAAGTATACAAACTGATTCAGTAAGCTAGCGATGCGGGAATAAAGGCTGAGACACCCTGAGCGTGTAGCGACGCACAGCGTAGCGAAGAGAAGCAAACATTTTGCAGGCTTGACCTCACTCCGCTCCGCCTCGCAGCGTGTCTACACTGCATTACGTTTGCTTCTAACCGCACTTGACAGGAATCCACTAACTAAATTAAAATGTACATACAAAACCGTTTTATTTTCACAAAGCACCTGTTATATAGGCAAAAAAAAGTTTCTACTGAATAAAATACATCAAAAATTACTGTTAATTTAATAGGAATAGTATAAAAATATAAAAAAGGTAACCCCATATCATATATATTATAGGGACACGGAGAGCTGTGTATATAGAGTAGGGATGCATTGATACCACACACAGACATATACGTATATATCAACACGCAGACCTATATATATGTATATATCAACATGCAGATATATATATACATCCACCCACAGACCTCAGACCATATATACACATACGCACATGGTAGGGGTGCATGTGGACAATCTCAACTAAATGTGCCCCCTCCCATTTGGCTGATTCCTCCAGAAGAAATGTTGAACCTGACAGAGCAGAGAATATATATATTATTCTCTGCTCTATCGGGTTCAACATTTCTTCTGGAGGGATCAGCCAAATGGGGGGGCAGTTAGTTGCCAAAATGTGTGTGTAATACAAGTCTGGATATGTATATTTGTAAGAATATAGATATATATCTTATATATATATATCATACCTGCCCTTACCTTCCCCTATAAATTTGCTAAAAATATACACACAAAAAAAACCAAACCACTGCCTGAGACCCCGTGCAGCCCACATGCCACCCACCTCTACCTGGCTGAATGTATCTAATATATATAATTAAATACGTTCAGCCAGGTAGAGAAAGAAAATAAAAAGGGTTTATTTTATTTTCCCGGGGACATTTATTTTATCGTTCTTAGAAATGTGTCGCCTTACCTTAGCCTGGTGGTCAGTGGGGGCTCCCTTGATCCTGGTTGTGGGGGTCTGCCGTGGCTGTAGGTGCAGTGGCTCCCTCCCTGCCCTGCCTGTCTCTGCCACATGCGCCCGGGCGGCTAGCCCGAACAGTCGCAGCTCTGTCAACCGGCAGCTGCATGCTCCTCAAGGGGATCCTTGGGAGGCCCCAGCAGGCTGCCCTCTACAGTGCCTGATTAGAGGGCCGTGTCTGCCTGATGTTTTAGTAACAAGAATGTTTTATCCCATAGGCTTCAATGTTAAAAATATTCCCGTTTTAATTCAATATCTATTGCTTATAATATTCTGCAGTAAAGAGTCTCTTTAGGTCTAGATTTTTTAGAATTTTTTTAAGCATTTTTTATAAAAAAAAATTAACTTTTGGCGAACGTCCCAAAAAGTTTGAAGTTCACGAACTGTCGAACGGCCGATGTTCGATGCGAACTCCGAACAGATCAAGCCAAACAGCTCATCCCTAATGATGACCTGTACGGAGCCAACACTTTTTAGAGAGGTTAATTGCGGTCTTACAACTCTCTCATAGAAGTGATAGTGAGTGACACCAGGCTGGGAATGATGTGAAGATGTAGCTTGATGGAACCATGTAACATGCAGCAATGGAATGTAATTTGATAGCAGAATATATATAAATATAAATTATCATCAAAGCCCACGTTATGTGGAGATAAGTAGGTACAGCATATAATGTAATCCTGAGGCAGAAAACGGGTCACAAAGGCAGGCGGCAGGCAGGATAAAGATTTACTGAAGCAACAAGCCAAAAAGGTTGGCGGTAGACAGATTAGTGGTAAACAGTAGCAATAGGTCGGTAGGCAGGTGGCAATCAGGACAGTAGGTCAAATAGAAGCAGAGGTCAGCAACTGGGGTCAATATAACAGGAGAAGGGAGAAACAGGAACAAGGTATGTGTGGAGAAATGTACAACACTTACCTCAGTGCTGAACAAAAGCGAGCAATGACTCACTGTTTAGTTGGGTTTATGTGTGACGGTAATAAGCAGTTACAGGTGCGAGTGTCCGATCAGTCGCATCATTATAGTGAGCCGCAACGCTTGCATGTCGTGCATGACATTGGGCAGGACCTCACAGTCGGCGCCAGGTTCGTTCAGTCTGTGGTCTGGAGGGCTAGAAGAAGGTTCGCTGTGTTCTCTCAGGAGCTTCAATGTCTGAGCCCATGGAACGGTTCTGCTGCCCATCAGCGGCGGGATTGAACCCTCAGATTGGGGACCCTTGAGGGTGGTACCTGGGCTGACAACACAGTGAGCATGACAATGTCTCTTTCAGAAATAAGTTAACTGCATGCAGAAGGGTTGTAAATAAAAAAAGGTTAAATTTATATAGGACAAAACAGATATAGAGAAACCATAGCGTTACACTGTATAAACAGTATTGAACTTTAAAGCCCCTGCTAGAATCTCACTCACAGAGTTGAAAGAATAGTGGCGCATATAACGTTATCCCTCCTTGTGATGATCTCAGGGGACGATGGATACAGCATTGCATAAAATGCTTCACCGAGTAACTCCTTTAGTCATCATGATTGGCTTCGATTTTATGGATTGTAGGAACAGTGAATATAAAGAGAGGGGGTTCCTGTATTGAACTCCATCCCTGATGAAGTTAGCTACACGCTGACGAAACGCGTCAGATTTTTTAATCATTTACTGGAATAAATTTGATTTTGTTTATCTCCGGTTCCTGTCTGATTCTTCCTATTGCGGAATCTTGGATCCCTCAATGTGGATGCGGTGACTAAAGGAGTTATGCGGTGAAGCATTTTATGCAAGGCGGTATCCATTGTACAATGTAACGCTATGATTTCTCTATATCTGTTTTGTCCTATATAGATTTCACCTTTTTTTTTACTTATTTGTATACATCTGCTGGAGGAGACCTTTCTGAAATCTACAAGGTTATGTAATTTTATTATAAATGTTCCTGCATCTTGGGTTACAGCACTATTATTCTTGATTTGGTATGCAGGAGGGTTGGTCTGTAAAAAATTTATATATTTTTTTTGTTCCAACATTTTATAGTAATTAGAAACTGAAATGGATTCCTTTTCAGGAAGACTAGTAAAAAGACAAATATTTAGAATTACAGCAATAAATTTCAGTTGAACTTGGACAGTGGTCATTTTCATGTACTTCAGTAGATTCAAGTGTTGACAGTTCTTATCTGAAGAATATTTAGGATGTTGTATACAAAGAAAATCAGAGACAAAGTTATAAAACAAGAGCAGTCCCTGTGAAATGTATGAAAATGTTCCTCCCATGAAAGCTTCACTTTGAAGAACAGTGACCCATAATGTCTTATTCCATAAACCCCACTACTAATGTTATAGGAAGATGGTCTCTCCTTCTGTGTCAGTTTATCTGTGAGCATTTTAAAACGTTTCTTATATATTTATTCTGCTGCTCGGACTACCTAAATAAACAGTACTTATTCATAGTTGCCAACAGTCACAGTTTCCCCCCAGGATATGAAACAAAAACCCGGAGACAATCCTGGAAAATGGAATGGTGTACTAATTTGGTTTTATTGTTATTGACAGCATATACATTTAACCCCTTCACTGCTAAGTCATTTCACCCGTGTGTGCTGAGCTAATTTTCACCATTTATTGTTCATCATGTTTAAACAGGATTTGAAGTCATGTTTTATTGTAGAACCCTATGGAACTTGTTAGTGCTTTATGAATACTTTTAACTGTAGAACCCAGACAAATTATATATCTTTTTTTTCAGCAGACTCAAGAGATTAAAAATATATATTTTTTTGTCTATCAGGTCTATTCAAAGAAGAGTGAAAATCAGGAGAATTGGCAGGAGAAGAGAACAATCTAGACCAAATAGCCTATTTGGAAAGTGAGATAAATGGGAGAATGTTCTGGTTTGGCTATTTTGACCTAGAATTTTCACTTCTCCAGTCATTCTCCTGAGTTTCATCTCTCTTTGAATAGACCTGTATATGTCACTCATGATCCATCAGAATACTATAACAAACTTTTTAAAGAAGTGTAAATTTCCATTCGGATTTCAAACTTTCTCAGTGTGTAAATTAATTTTTTCACATTTTGTCATCCTAATATTTCTGATTATATATTATATAGGTTAGTTTTTAAGAAGAAAATTATAAATGGAGACCCTGTTACTTTTTTTCCTGACAAAAAAATGCAAATTAACCAAAACTGAGAACATTTTTAAATTTATTATTTTCTATTATTTTTGCGCAATGCATATTATGAAAAATATGACTCTATCCAAAACACTGAATCACTCCCAGCATTGGAAATTGGAAGATAAGTAACGGCAGTGGTATTGCTCATTTTATATGTGAAAAATGGACAATGTCATAGCCTTAAAGAAAAACTATCTTTTATTTTTCTCCTCGATTTTATTTTTCTGTTTTTTCAAATTTCTTTTATTTTATATTTTACTTGGTCATGTTTGATACCACTGCCAGACTCTGACCTATCGACACTTGACTTGACCAAGTGGATGTAAAGAATGCGATACGGGAGGGCAAATGACCCCCGAAATCAGAAGGTGAATTAGTGCAGTAGCATTGTTTGTGTTATAAGTAAATAATGAGACTATCTTAGGAAGAAGAGGGAAAAAAAGACGTTTTGCAATTGTTTTTTTTATTTTTCTTTACACATTATATGGTCATGTTTGATATCATTGGAAAGACCAAACTCTAACCTTTTCAATGACACCAAAATTGACCGTGTAGGCAAGTTTTGGTTACATTAGGTTAGGACCCACCTAACAAGAGGTTGCCGTGACATGGCGGGTGGGCTATAACACTTTAATGGCCATCATACTAAACTAAAACCTCTGTTTTGTTTTGCATGGATCCATAAGGGTAAGTGCAAATGACAACCTTTTTTTCTTGTTATGTTTTATACATTATGGGCAGTATTACAAAGCTGGTACTTAACCAGAGCCGTTGTAAACTTAGCAACTCCATAGACTATAATGGTCTGGTAAGTTTACAACAGTTTTGATTAAGTTAGCACCAGCTTTGTAATACTGCCCGAAGTGGGCTGAATACTTCTGGTTGACGCAGCCGCCCTGGTAGGGAACAGTGCGTGAAACCACTTTATGTGCATATCTGACATGCAAGATGTCAGCCTGCTGCGAGTGAAGCCCTAGATCAGCGCTGAGCTGGGGCAAAACTAAGGCGTGCGTGGAGCAACCTCCGCATATTCAAGTGGTTAAATAAAGAAATGTGAAAACTCACTTATCTACAGACACTATATTTAATTCTGTTAACCATTTTGGACAATCACAAATAATGTACTCTACTGAATAATGGTGCTTGTATATAGATAATGTCTGACATGGATGTGAGTTGATATTTCTTCTAAAAATCGAATAACCCTATTAAACTGTTACTGGTTACGGTTATCTATTCCGCACCAGACACTTTATTTGTTGGTGTCCGCAGAACAAAAGCATATTTTGTCTCCTGGAGTCCCTAGGACTCCATGCAGTCAGTGCTTCCTTGCTGCTTGCATGACCATGCAGAACTATTTATTCCCAGTTATTACTCTGCACACAGAGAGTGGAAGTGGCAGAATGCGCCCTCTCAACAGTAGGTTAAGAAGTAAGTAAGGGATTTTTTGAGGGGGATATCTTACTGAGTTTAATGATTTTGCAAAAACAAAATCCATTATCAACAGGTCCTGGGAATTGGTATGTCTTTGAGAAATACCAGCTCCAGACGAGAAGAACGAGCTGCTACGGAATAGCTTCTAGTCCCTTGTGCAAGTTAAAACCTCCTATACAAAGAATTGGAAAGATTGATGTGCAGTAGGAATGCGCTATGTTCAAGGCTTTAAAACTTCTGTCAAGAGCAGAATAGCTTGTCCAGCCATTAAGATATCATCTGGAGCCGATTTGTACAGACGATATCTTAAGGGCAAGAGAGGGATAGCATCCTACAGATGTAGAGATTGTATTAAAATACAAAAAATTATAACACGATCAGAAGAATAGTCACATAAGTCAAGTGTCCATAACCAGATCAGGCGGCTAAAACTAAAATGGATTTAGTTGGTCCACTGAGGACATTAAATGTACTGTATGTGACAAAAGAGAAAAAAACAATGAAATAACAATGCCCATTTAATAATGTTATTTTACAACAATTTAAAAAGTGATCAACTAGACATGACACCTATATCTGCAACCTCTACAAGATAGCCTAGGTATGCAAGTATTCTTAATCATTATTCCATGTTTAATAGAAGGAACAGAATAAGCCACTTGATTAAAATTAATTCTGGCTTCGGGATCTTGTCTATTTGTAGTATGTAGTGTACTGCGTAGAGTGACCTTTGCATCAACCTGCTCTGTGTCGTCACTTTCCCATGTAGCGTAGGACAATTATATGCTTGAAGTAACTATTTACAAACCTGTAGTGTTCAGTTCACTGGCAGTTTCTATGTTATATGTTTTAAAAAAAGCAGTGTAACATAATATCAAATAATAGTTGTAGCAAATCAGTTGTCGACCAAGTTGTCAAAGCCTTTAAAGGCAATCCTGCCATGCTGAAATTGATATCCTTGTCAAAGACACGACATTACTGAGAATTGTGAGAAAGGCTTGTGTGAGTATAATAAAGCATGTCGCCTTCAACCAAACTTCATCTTAATTTATTTGGTACAGGTGTCTCTGTTCTTGACAAGTGCTTTCTACTACTGATGCTTCACACACTTGAAGTTCTGAAGGAATGCTGGACATTTATCAAGGGTCTTTTGTCCGGGTAACATAAACTATGCCTATTTTAACAGCTTTTGAGGCATGCTGAACACCGCACTAGGTAATTATTCATGTGAATACCCAGGCAATACACATATTTTAAAAAAAATGTTATATATAAAGTATTTTACCAGGAAGTATACATTGAGATTTTCGCTCATTTTCAAGTATGTCCTGGGTAGGCAAATACTGTATGTATCTTTAGATATCTTGCCCAACGACACTTAGTTGAGAGGTTCTCTGGCCGGAATTCAAATCTGTGCCTCCATGGTTATAGGTTAGAGCAGTGACGTTACCTCTTTTCCATCAAGCCGGTTATGAGTTATACATAACATAAGTCACACATTTAATCAAAGCTTACCAACATCAAGGGCATTGTCTAGATCAGTGTTTCTTAAACCTGTCCCACAACCAGGTCAGGTTTGCCAGATATCTGAAGCACAGGTGATTATAATTTGCTGCTCAGTGATTGCAGTATTAAGTCTGCATTTCCCCAAGGTGATCTGCAAAATCTGGCCAGGTTGGGGTTCCCAAGGACAGGTTTAAGAAACACCGGTCTAGATCACCAGTGACAGGGCACCTTTCCATGTGTTGAGGCTGAATAATTAACTTTATGAATTTATTTAAAAAGTGTTTTATTACCACACAGGTAGAAATCTGCAGCTAGAATAAAAATAATATTTTTATTAGTGATATTGCAGAAGGTATTAATGGAAAAGTATGTCTTTTTGCTGATGACACAAAGATTTGCAACAGGGTTGACGTTCCTGGAGGGATCAGCCAAATGACAAATGATTTAGGTAAACTAAAAAAATGGTCGGAGTTGTGGCAATTGAGTTTTAATGTGGATAAGTGCAAGATAATGCACCTGGGACGTAAAAACCCAAGGGCTGAATATAGAATATTTGATACAGTCCTAACCTCAACATCTGAGGGTTGGGATTTAGGGGTCATTATTTCAGAGGATCTAAGGGTAAGTAGTCAATGTAATAGAGCAGCAGGAAACGCTAGCAGAATGCTTGGTTGTGTAGGGAGAGGTATTAGCAGTAGGAAAAGGGAAGTGCTCATGCCACTGTACAGAGCACTGGTGAGACCTCACTTGGAGTACTGTGCGCAGTACTGGAGACCGTATCTCCAGAAGGATATAGACATCTTAGAGAGAGTTCAGAGAAGGGCTACTAAAATGGTGTACGGCTTGAAGGAGAAAAGTTACCAGGAAAGGCTTAATGATCTTAACATGTACAGCTTGGAAAAAAGACGAGACAGAGGAGATATGATAGAAACATTTAAATACGTAAAGGGAATCCACAAGGTAGAGGAAGGGAGTATATTTAAAAGGATACAAAGTAGCAAAACAAGAGGACATAGTCTTATATTAGAGGGGCAAAGGTTTAAAAGTAACATCAGAAAGCATTATTTTACTGAGAGGGTGGTGGATACATGGAACAGTCTTCCAGTTGAAGTGGTAGAGGCCAAAACAGTAATTGAATTTAAGCAAGCATGGGATAGGCATAAGGCTATCCTAAACAAAAGATAAATCCAGGTAAAGTATCCATGTAATTGGGCAGACTAGATGGGCCGAAAGGTTCTTATCTGCCGACATTTTTCTATGTTTCTATGTTTCTAGAATGAATGAATGAATAAATGAAAACCATGTGCTACCCTAGGATACTCGACTTCATTATTTCAAGCAACAGATCTTCCAGAGCTAATTTACTTAACTCCAGGTAGTCTGCAAAAAACGGTTCTCAAGGAAACACAATATATGGTAGAAAGGCAATACCCAAACAAAATAGCATCCAAACACCTAAAGTATATCGCCTCATGGAACCATAGAACCATGTGCTCTATCACAGCATAAGGACAGTTCCTATACTAGACTAGGGATGAGCCGAACACCCCCGTATTCAGTTCGCATTCGAACTCAAACAATTTCAAAAGTTCGAGTTCGAACTTGAACTCGAACCGAACTCAATGCAAGTCAATGGGACTCAAAAGTTCGGTTTTTAAAGTGTCCTCCAAGAGGACATATATGCAAGATATTTGCCATAAAAGGTGTATGGGGGTCCGGGTAGTGCCCTGGGGGACAGGAAACAAGGACAAAAAGTTTAAAAAAAGAAGTTTTTAAAGGAACAGTGAGTTTTCTATAAAATAAGGGTTAAAAATAAAAATGAAAAATTCCTTCAAATATCGTGCCTAGGAGGTCCCCATAACCTGCCCGTGAAGTGGCTGATTTCTAGGATGTATAGAAACATTTAAAAACAAAAAAATGACATTTCAAATGACGGTAAATGCTTTTCCTTTAATCTATTCATAAACAACTGCTTGGGGCGGCAGCCTGTATGAAAAGACATTCTTGGACGTGCAGAACAAGTTTAGTGATTTTTTGGCTAAATTATGGTGAAACTTATGTAGGGCCTTAGAAACTTATGTAGAAACTTAAAATTGGGCCTTTAGTGTCGGCAACAGTGCCTTCACACCGTAACCCTTTTGTGGTATTGTGAAAGAGTGCAGGGGTGGACCATGCGGTCCTATATTAAAAAGATATGAATCTGGTAAAGGCGTTAGTGCAGCCAAATATTGTGCCTTTGGTGGCAGCAAGTGCCTTCACACCGTAACCCTTTTGTGGTATTGTGGAAGAGTGCAGGGTTGGACCCTGCGGTCCAATATTAAAATTATATGAATCTGGTAATATAGGTGTCAGTTGCAGTGCACCAAAATATTACTGCGCTATAGTGTATGGCAGGATGGAAGCGCACCAGCAGTAACAAGCAGCGGAATATACCAGACAGGGGCACAGAGTGAGAGTAGTTGTTATAACAAAACCAGCTCAACAACGTTTAGGCCCATAGTACTGCGCTGCTATATATGGTGAGAATTGGCGCACACGAGTCCCGGCGGCTCTGCGTCATCATGCCGCGCCCTGCCCCCTGATCACTCACAGCTGCGCCGGGTGCCGCCAGAGCTCCTGGCATTCGGCCAGCTGGCGGCACCATGCGTCCGGGCCCCCCCCCCGGATCACCACCCGGGGCCCTGGATGTAACAATATTACAATCCAAATGCAAACGGGTTAAGTAACCAAATTTGTAAGAAGAATAATTAATGCAGCACATGAATCCTCACACTGCCGGGCAGCACCTTAAGGCCCGGTTCACACCTAAGCGTTTGGCAGTGCGTTCCTGCACGTTGTAAAATGCATAAACAGGGAAATCCCATTATTTGCTATGGGACCCGTTCATACCTGGGTGTTTTACAGCGCACAGGAATGGGCTGTAAAACGTCCTACACCTAAAGAAGTACAGGAGCTTCTTTGGGGCGTATTGCAGCACGTTCACTCTGCAGTCTATGGCCGTGAACGTGCTGAAATGCGCGTTTGCATGTATTTTACGTTTGCGCGAAACGCGCGTTAAAAAACACACGTATTGCGCGCGTAAAAAAAACGCAGGTGTGAACCCAGCCTTACAGTATACTTAATGCAGCATATGATTCCGCACACTGCCAGGCAGCACCTATGCAGTTTGTGGATCCAGGAATCAGGTGAGTATTACAAAGAAAAAAAAAGTTTTATTTTATGTTGCTGGGGACATTTAAAAATGCCCTCGGATTTAATTTTTTTTAAAAATGTGTCGCCTTACCTTAGCCTGGTGGTCAGTGGGGGCTCCCTGGATCCTGGTTGGGCAGAAGGGGGGTCTGCCGTGGCTCCCTCCCTGAAGTCCCTGCGCCACCTCTCTGCCACATGCACCCTGCAACCTGGATCCTGGTTGGGCAGAAGGGGGGGTCTGCCGTGGCTCCCTCCCTGGAGTCCCTGCCCCACCTCTCTGCCACATGCACCCGGCTTGCCAGCCCACACAGTCGCAGCTCTGTAGTCTTGCGGCCGCATGCTCCTCAAGTCAAGGGGTCCTTGGGAGGGAGGCTCCAGCGGGCTGCCCTCTACAGTGCCTGATTTAGAGGTCCTCCTCTGCCTGATGTTTTAGCAATAAGAAGGTTTTATCCCATAGGCTTCAATGTTAAAAATATTCCCGTTTTAATTCAACATCTAATAAACCATTGCTTATAATATTCTGTAGTAAAGAGTCTCTTTATTTTTAGATTTTTTTGTATTTAAGCATTTTTTATACTTTTTTCAATTTTTATTTTTTTTCGAATTCGAACCGAATACGCCAAAAAGTTCGAAGTTCGCAAACTTTCGAACTGCCAAAATTCGAATCGAACTCCGAACCGATCGAACCGAACAGCTCATCCCTATACTAGACCTGTTTGGGTAACATTATTTCTAGTTTTATTTTAATTAATGGTATTTTATTACACTCTAATTATGGTTCCACAAGGTTCCACTTTAGATGTTTGCATGTTTTTTTTTGTTTAGGTTGGAAAATGAGAACCAGCTAATTTTGGCGTTAGCAATAGTGATGGGTGCCAGTAATTTGTATGTAATCTGTTTTTGGTGCTGGTGAATCACCTATTGAGGTGATTTGGTTGTGGGGCCATACCCAACCAAAACAGAACTAAAATTGCAAGAAGTCACGGAGTACTTCTGGCACAGATTTAAATCTCAATGCTTAATGTGGTAAATGGCAATTGGTTCATATGTAGCTTGTACTTGATATGCAACCAGTTTGAATATGAAAGTCTTGCTTACAGAGTGACCACTTCCTGTTTGATGATAGGCAGAAAACCATAATAATTCTACTAATAGATGATTCTATAAAATTAGAAATAAAAGTTTATTACTGTAGTGCTATACTATTACACTAGTTTATATATAATGCAGATTACATTGTTATTTATATTGCTTTGAAAACTTTAAGTTGAAAAAGGTTTACACAAAAAAAAATTGTGAACCAAAATTACAGTACCACAGTATGCTCCTAAAGCAGTATACGCGTTCTGGGAGTCAGTATTTCATTGAAATACTGGCTCCAGAATAGCAGAACAATCAATAACTTTTTGTGCTAATCCCAGGCACAAATTAATACCTCCCATACAAGTTATAGGAGACACTAATGTACAGCAAGGAGGTGCTATGACTGGACCACCAGCAAAGCTAGTGGCAAGGTCAGAATACCAACTCCAGTTGATATCTTAATGGCAAGCGTGGACTTGTCTACGGACTATATGGAGTTTAAGATAACTTTTATTTTGTCCAAATTACTTTTCTGCGTTCTGGTACCATAGATTCTCTTTATTATTATTATTATTTTCCTCAGTAAAACTCTGACTATCAGAAGCAACATCCCAACACAAGATAGTTATCTGCCACCTCCACTCCCACAGGTCCCCTCTGCCACCCTCTGCCGCTTCCTCCCAGCCACTGAGGAGGAAGTCAATTCCTTATTGTCCTCCTCACATCTCACCACGTGCCTGCTCGACCCCATTCCCTCACAACTAATTCCTCCCCTCTCCTCCTCCCTCACCCCTGCTCTCACACACATCTTCAACCTATCTCTCTCCACTGGCTCCTTTCCATCTGCCTTCAAACACGCGCTAGTTAGCCCTTTACTAAAGAAACCATCCCTAGATCCCAACTCTCCATCCAACTACCGCCCTGTATCCCTGCTTCCCTTCACATCAAAGCTCTTAGAAAAACTAGTCTTCAACCGCCTCTCCCTCTTCCTGTCCTCCAATTCCCTACTTGACCCCCTGCAATCTGGCTTCCGTCCCCTACACTCAACTGAAACTGCCCTCACCAAAGTCACCAACGACCTCCTAACTGCTAAAAAAACACGGCCACTATTCTATTCTCATCCTGCTTGACCTCTCGGCTGCTTTTGACACTGTTGACCACCCCCTCCTTCTACAGACCCTCAACTCTCTGGGTCTCGGTGACACTGCACTTGCTTGGGTTGACTCCTATTTATCCAACAGGTCCTTCTGTGTGTCCTTTGCTGGTAACTCCTCCTCCTCATTGCCTCTATCTGTTGGTGTACCTCAAGGCTCTGTCCTTGGTCCTCTGCTCTTTTCCATCTACACCTCCTCCCTGGGCAAAATCATCAACAGCTTTGGCTTTAATTACCACCTCTACGCTGATGACACTCAGATCTACCTCTCTACCCCTGATCTCTCTCCCCCTGTCCTCTCAAAAGTCAGTGACTGTTTATCTGGCATCTCCTCCTGGATGGCCTCCCACCACCTAAAGATCAACATGTCAAAGACTGAACTCCTACTTATTCCTCCCTCCAATGCCTCCCCACCTCCTGACTTCTCTATCACGGTGGAGGGTATCACCATCTCCCCATCAAACCAAGTTCGCTGCCTTGGAGTTACACTTGACTCTGCTCTTTCCTTCATCCCCCACATCAAGTCTCTTTCCTCCTCCTGCCGATACCAACTGCGTAATATTTCCAGAATTCGGCCATTTCTTACCGCTGTCACCACAAAACAACTCATACACGCCCTGGTAATCTCCCGACTCGACTATTGCAATAATCTCTTATCTGGCCTCCCTCTGTCCCGCCTCTCCCCCCTACAATCCATCCTGAACGCCTCCGCCAGGCTAATTCACCTCACCCGCCGCTCTGTCTCTGCCGCTCCCCTCTGCGAGTCCCTTAACTGGCTCCCCATCCACTGCAGGATTAAGTTCAAAATCCTTATCCTTACCTACAAAACCCTCACTAACTCAGCTCCCCACTACCTGTCCTCACTAATCACCAAATACACCCCAGCCCGCTCCCTAAGGTCAAACAGTGACCTGCGCCTAGCTTCTCCCCGCATCACCTCTTCCCATGATAGACTGCAGGATTTCTCACGCACAGCCCCCACTCTCTGGAACGCTCTCTCTCGTACTGTCAGACTTTCCCCTAACTTCTCTTCCTTCAAACGCTCCCTGAAAACATTCCTATTTAGGGAAGCCTACCACCCAACTCACTGATGCAACCATCAATCACGCTCACCTTACAGTCCTCTCCTCCTGTTTCCAACCCCAACCCTCCCAGATTGTGAGTTCCTACGGGAATAGGGCCCTCATCTCCTCCTGTACTGTTTGTCAAATGTTGTTCAATGTATTGTAACCCTGTCTATACTGTGCTTATTGTACAGCGCTGTGGAATATGCTGGCGCTTTATAAATAAAGAAGAATAATAATAATAATAATTAGTGAAAACTGTGTGCTGTACTAGGGTATACCTCTTGTTTCCATCATTTGTCCATTTATCTGTATCTTGTTCCCTTTTGGTTATTGTAAAGTGTTGCAGAAACTGTTGACACTATATAAATGATGACGATAATAAATGATGATAGAATAGCGTTAGATAAGATTCCAAACCATTCATGGAAGCATACACTATGTTCTCTGAATGGCCAGGAAAGGTAACCGAATGCTGAATTTCAGCATTCGGCTACTTTTCGGCCCCAATTCGGAGCTGTTTGAATAACCCTGATAGAGCAGCTTGATTTGGGACTAGGGATGAGCTGTTCCGTTCGATCAGTTCGGAGTTCGATTCGAACTTTGGCCGTTCGCAAGTTCGCGAACTTCGAACTTTTTGGCGTCTTAGGTTCGAGTTCTAAAAAAATAAAATTGAAAAAAGTATAAAAAATGCTTAAAAAAATACAAAAAAAATTCGAGAAATAAAGAGACTCTTTACTACAGAATATTATAAGCAACGGTTTATTAGATATTGAATTAAAATCTAATGTCTAGGTGCAAAGATTCTCACCTCTAAATGACCTGTGCTCTCAAACGGCGTAAACAACAGGTTTTTAATTAGTGTTTGGAAATAACATGTGCTTCTAATTAGTCCGGTCTCATGAATTTGATACATTGTATGCAGACTGGAAGTGCCAGGTGTCGTGTGTGGGTCTGTGATGGCGATGTTTCGGGCAGGTTATTGGGACCTCCTAGGCACGATATTTGAAGGAATTTTTTGTTTTTATTTTTAACCCTTATTTTATGGAAAACTTACTGTTCCTTTAACCCTTTCACTGCTGAGGCATTTCACCGCTGTGTGCTGAGCTAATTTTTACCGCTTTCCCTCATCATTTTTAAACGCGATTTGAAGCCACATTTTATTATACGACCCAGACATATTATATATCGTTCTTTCCGGCAGACTCGGCAGATTCATAATATATCATTTTAATATGTATACGTCATGTTCTGCCTGTATGTTAGAAAAAAAAATGCAATAAAACTTGAATTTTTAATCATCTGCAGCGTGTAAAGTGTTTTTTTCACCTTTTATCACATGAACATTTGCGATTATATTTTCTATGGGGTGCGCTTGTAAAAAATTAGAAATGGGGACTTATTAAATTTTTTGGGGGGAATTATGTGATTTTTAGCAAACGCACACCATAGAAAAAAATCATTATTCACATTATAATTGAAATGTGAACAATATTGCTGCATTAATAAAAATAACACAAAAAAAAAATACATGTTTTTTTATTTTTATTTCCTTACTTTATACCTCGTCATGTTGGCCATGCTCAGGCCTTTCGATTGACACCCTCCATGACCCCCTAGCTGCCACGGTTCTGGAGATATCGGGGTTCAAATGAACCCCCTATCTCCACCAGGAGATTCCGGGCAGCTATGGGTTCCCCGGCTATTTGACGTCATCACGCTATACGCAAGGATGTCAGGCAGTGAGGGGGGACCCGGGGGTTGAGCCGCCATCCAAGATGGCAGCCCCCACCGGAGCTAGGCCACACTTCGGTGCCGCAAGGCGCTGTAGTGAGACCCGGTGCCTAAGGGGTAAGGCTAGGGTCAGACTAACGCATTTTTCGCGTTGTCCGTGGAAAAGTGCGTTCGAACGACTGTACGCATTTTTTCACGTAATACGCGATAGCGGTCATATGATGCACATTTTCGTCCGTGATTTTGTACGGTTATCAACAAAACACTTTTTGTGTCTAGACGTGATGTTGGCCGGACATTAGCAGCGTCTGACGTCTCCTAATCACACACATGCCGCTAGCGGACGCAGCGCACTCTGTACGTCAGTACTAGCGGTTTGATGTTCTCAAAAAAATGCGTTCGTTTGCCACTTTTGTGCTGCAGTTCTTCGTATGCTGACCGGCATTGGACATAATTTGCTGCTCCCTTGGCCCTTTCTTACATACATTGGGCCTGATTCCATGTGAGCTGTTAAGTGAGCTGTTGATTATAACAATCTCATTCACAAGTGTCAATGGCTTACATTCTATTCCAAGACTCTTTCAATAATACAAAATACAGAGCGAAAAATGACTTTCTTAAATCTAGTCTCAGGATGAGATGATCTACCCCTTACCATATGTAGAAGGACACTGGTAGGAGTTAGTTCCCTTTGTCCTTCTGCTGACCCTGCATTACAGGCATATGCAAACTCATACAAGTCTACATGGTGTCCTATGGACACCAGTAGGGGATGCCATGAGCAGCACACTGCACCACTGCTAGTATCTGTTAGTGGCTTCCAAATATTATGGGTTGAACATCTAAAACAGAGGCTCAATTGTAATAGAGGGATCTCTAATGGTTACCGGCTCACGGCTAATTCTGCCATGAGCCTGAGGAAGCCGCTAAATTGGAACAGAGCCCTTAGTTGTCGTTGTTGTACAGCAATATATATTTTGTGCCAAAATTTCAAAGCAGAAGCTACAAATTATTAAATATTACATTAGCGCAAATATAAAAAAGACTGGTGTTAGTGAATTGGATTAGGTATAATTGTGGATGACATTATTGTGAATTAAATATTTTTTTGCTTAGTATTTTTGTATTCGCACAGAGAATGCCTTTGATGTGTTGATGTATACTTTATTTTTTACATGTTGATTAGTCCATATTATGTGAGATTGTATAGTTCAGTTCAGAGTTAGAGACCAACACGGATGAAATATATTTTGTTAAAAAATATTTTGTACATTTATACAGTTTATTTTTTTTGCCGTTTTTTAATTTTGTAATTATTGATTGGCATTTGGCAACTGCAGATTTTTCTTGCCACGTCAGACAAATGCATTTTAAAAAGATAAAAAAATGTATTAACAGCAAATAAATTAATTATATTGTGTGGTCCCAAATAGGGATGAGCCGAACACTCGAGTTCGGTTAGCATTCGAACTCGAACTCGAACACGAACACGAACTCAATATAAGAAAATGGGACTCAAAGTTCGATTTTTAGAGTGTCCTCCAAGAGGGCATATACTGTATGCTAGATATTTGCCATAAAAGGTGTATGGGGGTCCGGGTAGTGCCCTGGGGGACAGGAAACAAGGACAAAAAGATTTTAAAAAAGCGTTTTTAAAGTGAGTTTTCCATGAAATAAGGGTTAAAAATAAAGATGAAAAATTCCTTCAAATATCGCGCCTAGGAGGTCCCCATAACCTGCCCGTGAAGTGGCGGATTTGTAGGATGTATAGAAACATTTAAAAACAATGTCCGGGTCCGGGTAGTGCCCTGGGGGACAGGAAACAAGGACAAAAAGTTTTTTTTAAAAAATAAGTTTTTAACCCCTTCACTGCTGACGACGTGTGGGACACGTCCTCAGTTACTCCCTCTGTATGCTGAGGAGGATGTGTCCCACACCTCATCAGCTTTGCGGGACCCCGGCAGAGATACTCACCTCTCTGTCCGGGGTCCCGCGGCGTTCTGACTTCAGTGTCCTCAGACGCTGAAGTCAAGCTCCTCCCGATGTAAATGACGTCATCGCACAATGCGCGATGACGTCATTTCCAGGCGACCCCCCCCAGCAATGCTGAGAGATCGCCTGGAAGGGAGGGGGGGATCCGTTCGGATCCCTCTCCCTCCCGATCGGGAGGTCCCACAAAAAATAGCCAGGCACCTCTTAAAAGGGGAGAGTCTCCCCTTTTAATCGGTGCCTGGCTTTAAGGCTAAGGTCAGACTAACGCAGTATTAACGTGCGTTTAGCCGCACTAAATCACGGCCGCGCTATCAGCAAATTACGTCCAATGCCGGGCAGCATACGAAGAACGGTGCCGCGCAACGCAAGTGGCAAACGAATGCATTTTTTCGAGAACGTCAAACCACTAGTACTGACGTAAAGAGTGCGCTGCGTCCGCTAGCGGCATGTGTGTGTGATTAGGAGACGTCAGACGCTGTTAATGTCCGGCCAACATCACGTCCAGACGCTCATTTAGAGGTGAGAATCTTTGCACCTAGACATTAGTTTTTAATTCAATATCTAATAAACCGTTGTTTATAATATTCTGCAGTAAAGAGTCTCTTTATTTCTAGATTTTTTAAGCATTTTTTATACTTTTTTTTTTTCGAACTCGAACCGAAGACGCCAAAAAGTTCAAAGTTCGCGAACTTGCGAACGGCCAAAGTTCGAATCAAACTCTGAACTGATCGAACGGAACAGCTCATCCCTAGTCCCAAATCAAGCTGCTCTATCAGGGTTATTCAAAGAGCTCCGAATTGGGGCTGAAAGGTAACCGAACGCTGAAATTCAGCGTTCGGTTACCTTTCCTGGCCATTCAGCTATCCTGAGAGCAGGCAATTTGCCAAATCCTGACGAATTGCCTGCTCATACGGTGCCTGTTCGGTGCCTGTTGGAGGGCAGTGAATCCCCATAGAGAAGCAATGCTTCGGCTATTCAGAGAGCAAAACCCATCAGTGAGAAGTTGCCGAATTGCCCTGCCATTCAGTGGTTTCAGTCGGCAGGTTTATTCAGGCGAATCCCATAGGCTTCAATGTTAAAAATATTCCTGTTTTAATTCAATATCTAATAAACCGTTCATTATGATATTCTGCAGTAAAAAGTCTCTTTATTTTTAGATTTTTTTTGGGATTTGTTTGCAAACCTTTTTTTTCCGTTTTTTTTTTTTAAATCGTTCTTTCTTTTTTCTGTAACAGCCCTTTTCATTATCATTCATTGGATCTTATATGTAAATTTCAGACATTTCCGTTCAGCAGTTTGTTTGTAAACATCGTTTCAGTTTTCAAACATTCAAGCGTACTGTTTATGATTTTTTTTCACTTCATTCGTCTGCGGTGTCGGGTTTTTCCGGCGGCTGCTCTGCACTCTGATCGGCTCCTGCTCGGGTTTCTCTGGTGTGTTCGGCAGGGTTAATCCAGATGTTTTTGCGGGTTTCGGTGTACATTCGCCTGGGTTTTGTGGTGAGTGCTCGGCAGGTTTTCGGCGGCTTTTCCCTGCACTACGACGGCCCTGTGATGCTTGCTGAATACACTGCAGGGTCGCCGAAATGGGATCGCCAAATTGTACCGAATTGAAGAGAATGAAAAGTCACCAAACGTGCGGCGACTTTTCGATTCTCTTTGAATAACCCTGTATGTGTTGTACACTGTACTGTTCTGTTATGTACATCTCAGAATAATGAGATTAGATTAAGATGATGCGAAAACTGAAATTAGATAATACGGCTCTCAAATCTACTTATTGTAAAACCACTGATACTCATCATCTGTGCTGCTAACACAGATAAAAGCATATTTATATAAGAATAATGTCTGGAATTAAAAAAATAATCTCTTGTATATTTATTCTCAACTTACATGTAGAAGCATGTTTATAAATGTTTTCAGTTTGTTCCATATTTTGTATGAAATATGTGATTCAGTACAATCATTGTCACACACTGACAGGGTTATTCAGAGAGCACCGAAATGTCACCGACATTTGTAGCCATAAGTAATAAGAGGCTGTCCAACCAAGGGACGTGGATAAATGTTCTTTATACTCAAAAGTCTGTATTGTCCTTTGTTCTCTGTTGTATTTATTATATTGTATGTGTCCTGGCTCCTGGCGCCTGGGACACTGGATATGCAGAAATAGGCACATCCTATCTTGTCACAACTCCGTGGATCTTACTGTAGTACCTGAGTGAGAAGAGAGAACAAAAAAGAGAGAGGTGGCGCTCCCATGGCAAAATGTATAGGGAATATAAATGGTTTCAAGGTTCCACTCACTGATATGGGAGCCTTCTTTCGCCAGGCTCAACCAAAATGCCTATGACACCCTATAAAAGGTTAGTGTCTGACTCCTTTGCTCTGCTTGCACCTCCATTTGTCCTAATATGTCCTCAAACTGGGGGGGGGCAGGGGGGAAAAATAGTGTCTAAAACTTTATAGGTATAAAACATATAGAAATATAACAACAGAGGTGAGAAAATGGTCCCACCTAGAAAACAATCACCTGTCCATGTAGCAAAAGGTGAACAACCCTCCCATCAACAGGATTAAACCTTTATTATTAGATATACAAAAACAAAAGAAAATAACCAGTATAACAGGCAACAGGGCCCATCAACTGTCTTGGAGTTACACTTGACTCTGCTCTTTCCTTCATCCCCCACATCAAGTCTCTTTCCTCCTCCTGCCGATATCAACTGCGTAATATTTACAGAATTCGGCCATTTCTTACCGCTGTCGCCACAAAACAACTCATACACGCCCTGGTAATCTCCCGACTCGACTATTGCAATAATCTCTTATCTGGCCTCCCTCTGTCCCACCTCTCCCCCCTACAATCCATCCTGAACGCCTCCGCCAGGCTAATTCACCTCACCCGCCGCTCTGTCTCTGCCGCTCCCCTCTGCGAGTCCCTTCACTGGCTCCCATCCACTGCAGAATTAAGTTCAAAATCCTTATCCTTACCTACAAAACCCTCACTAACTCAGCTCCCCACTACCTGTCCTCACTAATCACCAAATACACCCCAGCCCGCTCCCTAAGGTCAAACAGTGACCTGCGCCTAGCTTCTCCCCGCATCACCTCTTCCCATGATAGACTGCAGGATTTCTCACGCGCAGCCCCCACTCTCTGGAACGCTCTCCTCGTACTGTCAGACTTTCCCCTAACTTCTCTTCCTTCAAACGCTCCCTGAAAACATTCCTATTTAGGGAAGCCTACCACCCAACTCACTGACGCAACCATCAATCACTCTCACCTTACAGTCCTCTCCTCCTGTTTCCAACCCCAACCCTCCCAGATTGTGAGTTCCTACGGGAATAGGGCCCTCATCTCCTCCTGTACTGTTTGTCAAATGTTGTTCAATGTATTGTAACCCTGTCTATACTGTGCTTATTGTACAGCGCTGCGGAATATGCTGGCGCTTTATAAATAAAGAAGAATAATAATAATAATAATCAGGGAGTGGCTAGTACTTAATGAACTTTATTAACCGAAAAACACTCTCAGATCCCAAACTTTAAAATACATATACACACACAGCATCGTAGGGTAAATTGGACAACTAACCAAGCATAAGTAGGCTGAGTAATGGGCTGAATGGAAAGCACTAAAAGGCACTAATACTGTGTAATAATACAGTCCACATAGGGAAAATAGAGCAAAAAAAGGACCATTAAGCTCACTCAAGTGCACCACAATTGATTGAACAACCCAAACTTGCCCTAATGCTGATAGAGCTCATGCTCATAAATTCTATCCTGACCCTAGCGATGCTGACACAACATCACATGACACATGACCTTGTAACACACATACCGCGAATGATTGAATCCACAACAGGGATTTGAGCCAATCATATGAATGAGTTGCCACATGCCACCCTCTGTGGACCTGGATAGGTCAATCACCAGTCATGTGTTGTAACAGACCAATCGGCTGACACTATTTACACAAGAGCCAACAACAAGTGCTATACAACCCAAGAGTTAATAACAAAGAAGAATACATAGATATACTCAAGCTACAATGCACTTATAAGGCATAATGGATGAACATAGTATGTTCATCCATTATGCCTTATAAGTGCATTGTAGCTTGAGTATGTTTGTTGTTGGCTCTTGTGTAAACAGTGTCCGCCAATTGGTCTGTTAGAACACATGACTGGTGATTGACCTATCCAGGTCCACAGAGGGTGGCATGTGGTAACTCATTCATATGATTGGCTCAAATCTCTTGGGTTGTATAGCATTTGTTGTTGGCTCTTGTGTAAATAGTGTCCGCCGATTGGTCTGTTAGAACACATGACTGGTGATTGACCTATCCAGGTCCACAGAGGGTGGCATGTGGTAACTCATTCATATGATTGGCTCAAATCTCTTGGGATGTATAGCATTTGTTGTTGGCTCTTGTGTAAACAGTGTCCGCCGATTGGTCTGTTAGAACACATGACTGGTGATGGACCTATCCAGGTCCACAGAGGACGGCATGTGGCAACTCATTCATATGATTGGCTCAAATCCCTGTTGTGGATTTAGTCATTCGAGGTATGTGTGTTACAAGGTCATGTGGCTGTTTTGGCAGCCCTGATTGGGTATTCCTCGCATGGGATAAGGTATTTAGATGGGGAAGACATACAGCAGTACCAATATTTTCTTGCTCCAGATGAAGCCGACGTGCAGCCGGCCAAACATATGTTGAGTTAATGTCCAACTTTTTATTTTAAAGTTGTCTATGTTGTGTCAGCATCGCTAGGGTCAGGATAGAATTTATGAGCATGAGCTCTATCAGCATTAGGGCAAGTTTGGGTTGTTCAATCAATTGTGGTGCACTTGAGTGAGCTTAATGGTCTTTTTTTTGCTCTATTTTCCCTATGTGGACTATATTACACAGTATTAGTGCCTTTTAGTGCTTTCCATTCAGCCCATTACTCAGCCTATTTATGCTTGGTTAGTTGTCCAATTTACCCTACGATGTTGTGTGTGTATATGTATTTTAAAGTTTGGGTTCTGAGAGTGTTTTTCGGTTAATAAAGTTCATTAAGTACTAGCCACTCCCTGATCATCAGTTGATGGGCCCTGTTGCCTGTTATACTGGTTATTTTCTTTTGTTTTTGTATATAAAACATATAGGGCTAAATTACATTCTTTGTGTAAAAACGCTCGCGCAACACGTGAATTTGTGCACCAAGCGTCAAACGTTAACGCGCGTAAATCACCGCTGGAATTACAATCCTGGCGCATTTTTTCATCCGTCGAGCAATAACGCGCATAAAACGGACGCGCACAAATGCTCTCGCAGTAACGTTGCGCGCAGAAATCATTGTGTGAACTGTTTTTTTCACGCGATTCAGCCAATCAGAATTAAGAACCACAATTATCTCCCATTAAGAAATTGCGCCTGCCACAGTCAATCTGAGCATATATGCTGCAGCAATAATAAATGCACACACAACTTCTCCATTTTATTGGTTTGGTTTGAGTTGAATGTGTAACTATACTTTGCTGCATTTTTTTTTTTGGGCTGGTGTATTTGGGTTCGGCCAGGTTGTTCAGATTTGCCATTAACACCAGTTTTTAGGAGTTGCTAAAATTATGCGCGCAACGTCTATGCGTTAAATACTGGGCATAGATTGTAATACCATCCGCGTGCCAGCGTTCATTCGCGTTTGTGCTCACAATGTTAAGTATAGGACGTGCACAGTACAGGAATTTTGCAAAGGGTTCAACAGGTTCACCCGCGGTAGACGATTCCGCACGTTTGTTGCGCTGACAATGTAATACGACATTCAGCGCAAAGGGTTTTACCTCTCGCGTTAATGGTTTATTGCGCCAGCGCGAACATTTGCACGAAGATTGTAATTTAGCCCATAAAGTTTATTGGTAATAACAATATAATAAATGGGTTAAAACAAAAACTGTTTGCTGAGACGTTAAAGTCCTCGGCTTCGTCAGTAAAACCCTATTGTTAGTGTCCCTCCTTAAATCGACAGCCAATTAGTGTAAAACTAATGATGATGTGTTTCCAATGATCGAGATGCTGAAATGAAAGTAAGTGTCCAATCAGAAAGTGGTTGCATAAGAATGAGGCTTGAAGTGTCCAGAGGCGACTGCGGGGATCAGATGATGTGCTTCTGGTCACATGGAAGTCTATACACATATAGTACCCTATTGTAGAACATGTAGTTCCTCAAATAAACAACTGACTCACCAACTTCTATGAAAATGGAGAAGAATCTGTTGGTTAGTATCAGGTGTTAGGATTAACCAACCCAAACACTAACCTAAAATTAACATCAGCTGTGTCTATGCACTATAAAGTTATGTAAATATGGTGCTAATTTGCACCAAAAATGACTTTTTATGGAAGCTGCATTAATAATAATTTGACTAGGACCACTAAAAATATCTAAAAGCAGGATACTAGGCTTGTGTACCGATTTTTTTTTTCGGCTCGATTCGGTTCGGTCAGACTTTGTAAGTTTTCGTTTCGACTTGTTTCGGACGATTTTCGTTTCGGTTCGGTTCGTTTCATTTCGTAGCGACTTTTTTTTTGTGATTTCGGAAATTTTCGTGTTTTTCGGAACGTCTGTTCTCCTCGTTTCAAAGTGTCTATTCGTTTTGACGTAAACTAATGTTTTTTTGGATACGATACGATAATTCTGCCGATACGATAATTCTGCCATTGAGATTTCTCATGTTTTACAAGACGGATACATTGAGATTTCTCATGTTTTACAAGAAGGATACATTGAGATTTCTCTGGTTTCCCGGGAAGGATACACATTGAGATTTCTCATGTTTTACAAGAAGGATACATTGAGATTTCTCTGGTTTTACAAGAAGGATACATTGAGATTTCTCTGGTTTTCCAGGAAGGATACATTGAGATGGGAATGATACAAAATTTAATTACAGAATCAGCGATATAAATACGATGTCCGAAATTACTGAAATGGAACCAAAATCAGGAATGGAGCCGAAATCACAAATGCAACGAAAATGAATTTTGATTTTACACATTTCTAGTCCATTCGAAAATTCCGAAAAGTTTTCATTTCAGCACGAAAATTCGTTCGGATCTGCTGTTTTCGGATCCGAAAATTTTCGGAAAAAAAGGCCGAATCCGAATGCACGAATCGGGAAATTTCGTGACAATTCCGAAACCCGAAACGCACATCCCTACAGGATACTTTACCATTTTTGTTAACCATCTTTATCATATTTAACATAATGACTTTATTTCCTACATATTTATTTTTCTGTTAATCTGTATATTTGGTTTTGTGTTAATATCTTGCATTTTACTATTTTGTATTTCTGTAATGTTCTTGAACCCAGGACATACTTGAAAACGAGAGAAATCTCAATGTATAAATCCTGGTAAAATCCTTTATAAATAAATAACTAAATAAATATTTACGAATTTGACACAAAGGATGTTTTCTGGCACTATGGAAATAATGAAATTGCGCAAGATAAAAGTCACCATCTAGAGTTTAAAAACTTTCATTCCAGTAATAGTTCTGTAAATCATAAACAGAAATATTAAACATGCACACGTGACATTTACATAATTTTTTTATCAATTTCAAATTGATAAATTAGGCACAAATTATTATTTTATCCAACATTTATGGATTAACTATGTTTCCCACCTTTCAAATAAATGTTCTTATAATAATCTTCTAGACAAAAAGTACCTAGCAGTGAAGGAGTTAAGTGGCCAAACCATGTTTGTTTGTTTTTATTTTACTAGTTTACATTTAAACAATCACATATAATTAATAACACTGCCATCTCAAATCAGTCTCCTGGAATCAAACAGAAAAACAGGATACAGGACAAAATATTTGAACATATTTTTATTGTGTCGGCAAGGTCGACTTCCATGCTTCCTTCCTATCCATAAAATCTGTTTTGTGCATGATTTTCAATGGGTGACAGAGATGTAAACTTCATGGTTGATCGTTTCCTCTTGAACAAATAGAACCATGTGCAGCACAGAACATATGATAGGACAGTTTTACCTAAAATGGTAAAACAGCTTGAATTGAACAAAGATACAAAATATCCATCCAGCCCATTTATTTATTCCACTCATTGCAGACGTCCAACATCCTTTTGGTTATTACGATACCATTAATAAACAAAGCCCATATACTTTACCAAGATGCTTATTTTTATTAAGAAAGACTTGATCTAAACTGTTTATATGAGGTTATTGTTTTTGCTTGCTGGTAAGTATAAATTCGTCATCTCCATTATGATCTCGATAATTGCTTTTTGAGCTGGCAGCCTTAATTGAGAGATAAATATTCCAGCTTCAGTTGAGCAGAGCGACTAAACTTAGGGGAAAGTACCAAAATCAGTAGAAATTCACAGGTGTCTCAGATTTGGTGTGTTTTCATCGATGTGAGCCTCCAGAGACTCAGCGATGAACCCAGGGACAAAGATCACCATGCTACTCTTACTCTCTATACAACTCTGTGTGGTAACTAAACACAAGTTCAAAGACACCCTCAATATTACCCAAACCATAGCTCACTGCACAGCAGGACAGAAATTACAGAAAAGATGAAAGGAAGACAATAAAAATGAAAAATACTTTATTACGTTATGCAAGAACCTTGTATGATAATGATATCCTTCCTGGTAAAATCCTTTATAAATAAATAAATAAATAAAAAAATAATATGTATTGTGGATTAGTCACTAGAAAACCGAAAGAAGGTTTTAACGGAACTTGTTAGCGCTTTACAAAAACGTGTAACTGTAACTGTTATATGTTCTATACATCTCCTCTAGTTAACTTTTGATACCTCTGCTTACAATCAGGAGGGTTGTTTGTTTGTTTTTTAAACAGTTTTTAGTAGGGTTTTAATGCAGTATAGAGGTTAGACATGTTTTCTGAACTACCCACCCCTAGTTTTTTCTGTCTTAAATATTATCCATGTTCTGCCTGCATTAAATAATTGGTATAAAAAGGGGAAGTTCTCAATATGTTTATTACCGATTGAAAAAGGTGGTCTGTGTACCACAGAAACGCGTCTCAGTGTTTTTAAATAAAGTCTTTTCCCAAGGAACACCTGCCTGTTGATTCTATCCCTAGGGTTTGGCTGTACCTGGGAAACAACCACTTGCCGATAGCAGGAGAGCCCCTTATAGGCTCAATACCACGTGAGTTTATCTGAGAGCTCCTAAAACACTTTATGGTTCATTGAGATATGCACTATGCTATTTTCTCTTTCAAGAAATGCAATGGTCGATGTTTCCAAGTAAGAGCCTGAGGACGACTGGCAAATAGTCCATCTACCTACACTACAGAGCCAAGGAGGCTCTATCTTTGTGAGTTTGTTTCAATCGGAATTCAATTCTTTATTTTGTGCTACACTGTTGCACTAAAATATTCCACATTTGTTCTTTTTAAGAAAATTGTGATCAATCCTGATAAAAAAAAACAATTTGTCAGGTAAAATACCATATTACCACTTGAGGCGCTGCACCACATTCCTTTTTCTACATTAAATAACCAGCCTGTTTTTTGTTGAAACTTGGAGAAACCACAGTGGATCTAGTATGATGAAACTACATTGAATTCAGTATTTAATGAACTTCCACCATTGTTTTTGCCAAAGTTGTTCAGTGTAATTCTCAGTGTTATTTTCTATGGGATATCTGCTGGTGTTTCCCTTGTAGTTTCTGCAGTAATGTACTGGGTCAGTGACAAGAGCAGAGAGGTCGCAAAACCCTCCAAAAATGAATCTCTCACTATCACTCTCAACATATATTCTGTATATATTTATGATAAAAGTGTATATGAGCATCACATAATTGTATACTAAACTGTAAACAAATAATAATCCAAACAATAAATTACAGTTTTGTTAAAAAGCATGAATTAATACTGTAGATATAGAGTAATTTACTAAAAAGCATATACTAATACTGTAAATATCAATAATCGCATCTAGTTTTATTACTTTATTGTCCCAAATTTAGCAGGCTAGGAACAAATACACTCCGGGGCAATGAAAATAAGCTTAATAGAACCACAGGGAGAAATACTTATGGAATAAGTAAACATGAAGCTAAGAGGTGAAATCCCTGACTCATGCAAATCTTTCCTCTGCCACTAATTACTTGTGGTTTATTCGATCCATGGAAGCTACAATCTCAGATCAATTCGTACTAGAAGCCTGTTCTGGACATTTACTGTAATAACGTACATTCTGAAGCATCAGGGATAGGATAGTTTAGGCTATGCTATTTATAGATTGAATTTGATACACTAGCCGGAGAGGCCTCTTTTTGCAGTTTCCCGTTGCTTATGATCTTTTCATTGTAAGATTTTGTGAAGTGGGTTGTATGATAACAACCAATGATGTGATGCAGAGTAACACACAAACAGGATGCAGAGGAGGTAGAAATACAAAGAAGGAAACAAAGCAGCACACAATGCTACACAAGCTTATTATAACATGAGGATTAGTTTCCAGCACTAGCAGAATATGTTGTTGCTCTTTTTAATAAAAAAATAATTTATTTTGATAATTTTAAGATGCGTTTAAGGAGTTATTCAGAGAGCACCGAAATGTCACCGACATTTCGATGATCTCTCGTTCTCCGCACTTCAGCGAGTTAAATTCGCAGGTCCCCAAAGTGCAGCAAATCGACCCGCCAAACGCATCCTCAAACCGCTGCAAGACTACCGAATCGATACGAAGAACATCTGCAAAACTGCCAAATCGATACGGAAACTGCCAAAATGCAACTACAAACACACCTAAAAAGCCGCCGATCTGCCGAACAGACCGCCAAATCGATCCTCAAACAGCCGATGTCACACTGAACAGACCACCAACCAGCCACCACAAACAGCTTACAAGCCGCCGAACGGGTAAAAAAATCCCTGCAATTTTTAAAGTGCGTTTTATAATAAACTAGTGCATGAAAATGCCTGGAAATTATATAGAAGGTCCTATGAATAATGATAAAAAGGTATTACCAATGTGCTGATTATTGTAGTGCCCTATGTGGCTGGCAGATGTCCCAATCTGCTGGCTAAAAAGTGCCACTGCTACTAGGGATCTGAGCTGAATCAACTGGAAATCTGTATATAGACACATAGTTCCATCTGTTCAAACCTCTTTGGCACTTATGCCACCTCTAAAACGTTTGGGGCAGATTCTGGAACACAAGTGCAAATGAATATTTTTTTTACAATAAATGAAATACTCTTGCATTGCTCCAAAGTTAGAGCAAATGGAGTACCCTAGATATCTGGGCATCAGCAGGTGCTCTGGAAGATCAAATATACTTGATCTTGGTAGTGAAGGGGTTATGTGGAATAAATATCATTAAGTATACCATTCAGAAACATTGGTTGGAATGCATTTTTATAGAATGATAGACAACCACGGGATCCACAAGATTTTCAGGTGACATATGGTTCACATGCCTTGAGGTGGACAACCTTTACATGGATTTTTTGCTTGGATGACAAATGATCGAGAGAGAAGAGGTCAAAAGTGCAGCGAAACAAGCACTATTCAAACATAAAGTGTTAATTTACACCGCATCCATTTACATGGCTTTACAACACACTGGGCTATATTACAAAGTTGGTTCTAACTGGTTCTAAAGCTGTTGTAAACTTATCAGAGCCATTACAGGGCCACATTACAATCTTGGTGCTAACGTTAGCGCTCACCTGAGTGAGCGTTAATGTTAGCCCTGGTGGCCACCGCACATTACAATCCAAACGCTAACAGGTTAAGTAACCCCATAGCGTTTGGTATCTTGCGCTTTGCAGCGCGAGGTTACTGTAATTTGCGCTCCCTATACTTAACATGGGGAGCATAAAGTGTTAATCAGCGTTAGGATTACAAAGTCCTAACACTGATTAACGTCCGGCGCGGTTAACAAAATGTTAACCACAGCTGGACATGGTGCTAACAGATTTCGCTGGTGCAGAATCCATTAGCACCAGCAGAAATTCCCCCCCAAAAAATCAGATACTCACCTAGTATCCCGAGGCGAAGACCATGGCTCCACCCGCCTCCTCTGCCGCCGGGAACAGAGGGAGAGACTGGGGAAAAAAGTCCCCAGTCTCTTCCTGCAGATCACTACGCTGACCTGCCGGATCTCGTGAGGCGAGATCCGGCGGGTCATGTGACCGGCAGGATGCGCGTGGTGGCGCTTAACGCTGCCGCGCGCATCCAGGGGCTATCGCCCGGTAACAATGCAGGCAGCTTTTTAATCTCCCGTTAAAACGGGGGCGCTAGGGAGGAAACGGCAGGCACAGTTTTTTCTCCCTAGTGCCCCCGTTCTTGCGGGAATAATGTAATTTAGCCCATAGTCTATGGGGTTGTTAAGTTTACAACAGCTCTGGTTAAGTTAGCACCAGCTTTATAATATAGCCCACTGTGACGGATCGGCCGCCACAGGATTTATTTAGTTTAATTTCTTTCTTATTTTGGTATATTTTGTTTACCCTTTATTTATATGAACTAATTCCCTTGTTAGATTTAGTGTAAAACTGTTGCTAGACTTCTAATTAATCATGTTTTTCCCCTGCACCGATCCTGCTAGTAACCCCGGAGTATATGCTTGCTACAATGTATCAGTCACCGAAACAGCCCGGCTGCAATTTGTCTGTATATCTCCTGTACTGAATAATAACTCGTTCCCCTTTGTGTCCAGCTTGTACAAGTGCCAACTGTACAAACGAAATATGTTATTAGTGTTCCTGCAAAGTGTACCCCGGCTTGACTCATATTGTGTAATGCAGGAGGTTCCCCAGGAGATCGCGAATACCGCTGGCAAGCTGCCAAAACCCTACTCCTGTTCAACCGCCTGCCCTGGAGCCCCCTTTGCCCCCACCAGGGCGCTTTTTGGACATTAGGTCCCCAGGGAGGGTTGCCTGGTGTGGGGTGAGTTTGAAGAGGAAGCACCATCGGGAACCCCTCCATCCGACGGTCCCAAAACAGAGCGGCTACAGCTATGGAGCTCTAAGGCGAATACACCTCACCCGCTGCTGGGCTGTTTGCAATCACTGCCGCTCGGTCCCCCGTTCCTGGATCAGGGCACTCTGTTGGCAAGAGTAACCAGGGGACCAGAGCTAGCCAGCAGAACCCAGAAAGTGTTGCTGCTCCAGCGGAATTAACCCCTACAGACCCGCAAGGCTAAGAAGAGCCTGGGAAGGGATACAGGGCTATTCTCACAGATCCTCGGTATTCTCGGATCCAGGCAGAGACAAGCAGCGGATTTATGCCCTCTTAATAGCGGCATTACAGGCTCCATTCAGCAGATTGGCTGATATTGAACAGCCGCCTTCATTGCATCCAGGGCAGACACCTCGGCTGGCATGCTACCTCCCAGTGCTCCAAGGCAAGGACGGAGTTAATGGCGAATCTACTCCTGCTGAGTAGCAGATTTTGTCACACCTACTATATATAAACATGATACTATCTGTTAAATTGTAAGCTTGTCTGAGCGAGACCCTCTATTCCTCTTGCGTCTTGTTTTTTAAGTGTGTTTGTAATTTTGTTTATTTAATTCCCCATTCCTTATTGTAAAGAGCTACAGAAACTGTTGGGGCTATACGATGATAATTATAATAATATAAGGCTGTTGGGTTTAACACCTACAATGAATGGCTTGCAGATACTACCATATAACACATGTATTTCTACCCAGTATGAGTAAACATTTATTTAATATATTATAATGTACCTAAAAGTTGATTTAAACCAATACCATTAACATTCCCTCCATCCAGAACGGAAGCAAAAAAGAATAAAAAAACAACTCTCAACATAATAAATTGGTGCTAAGCCTCCCATGGTCTTGATCTGATCTGTAATGTGTATCATCTGACTGCAGACACTCATTGAGGAACACCACACACATGGATCTGGAGGTTGAGATGTAACTTAATCCCCCTCATCATTCTTTGATTCACATTTATGTCACTCTGCATTAGCCTTTGAAGCTGAAATATAGCTTGTCTTGATACACTAACTTTACAAAGTGCACTCCCTCATAATAACGAACAAAACATTCTATCTCATCCTTTTTTTTAGATGAAGCCAAGTCCTAATGTAATTTAAAGATCCCAAAAACTAAATATATATTTTATCCTGCTCTTGAAACAAATTAAGTCCATATGAAGTTATGCATTCACTTCAACAAGGATTATGGAGATCAGCTGCAGACAGTTTTAGACGTGAAAATAGTGAAGGTTTTAATGAAAAAAAGTCTAAATTCATGGAAATAGGGAGAATGAGGAGTGGGGTGTTACATTTTCATTATTTTTGTTAGTAAATTGGTTTGTTCTTTGTTTCAGTTCCACAGTAAATCAATTTATATGAATGGAAGCTTACAATTGAAAATGTTATGTTGCCAAGAGCACATTGGGGAGCAGCCATTGTGTACCATATAAAGAACATGTCATTTTCTACAAACACTTAATAAGTGGCATTCCTATTCCAGCTGAGCCATTAAATTAACAACAGGGTCCCTTATGCTTAATGGCTTGAGCCACTATTCCAACACAAACACAAACTTTTCTTGCACTTTGCCTTTAGCAGCTCACTACTATAGACCATTGTCTCCTATACTTTGTATAGGAGTCATTAAATTGTAGCTACCTGGAGAAGAGGTTATTCCAACATACCTTGTTTTTGGCTCTAGCTGATAAATTTTAACAATTTAAAATAATGATACTAAAAAATATTTTCTTAGCTCCGTTCCAATGTTGCAGATTGCTAAGCGATCTGCTACCCCTCTCTCCTTATGGGAAGCACACTGGAAACAAATACACTGGAACTGTACTTCCATGGTGCCGACATGACGCCGCTTGCACAGAGGTTATGCAGATTCATGTGTCTCTCCATGGAATCCTACGGACTCCTAGAGATGATACCAATGGCAGTGCACTGCTGATATCTGTTTACAGCTCCCAAATATTTCAACTCGTGCTGCTAATATAACTGCTCTGTTGTAATAGAGGCATTAATAGAGTACCACTATTAGTAAAAAAGGCTCATGCACATGTTTTCCATTAGTTACTCATTATTAACAGGTCATTTTGAATAGGGCAGTGAGTGTTTATCTAGTTTATTTAAATATTTGTCGTCGAGAAGTAAAGTAATTTATAATTCATTTTTGGGTTTTCTTAGTACAAGCTTTATCGTTTGTTAAACAATTAGGGCCATATTACATAGTTGATGCTAACTTAACCAGAGCTGTTGTAAGCTTAAAACCCCCATAGGCTATAATGGCTCTGGTAAGTTTTCAACAGCTCTGGTTAAGTTAGCACCAACTTTGTAATATGGCCCTTAGTGAGGTTGGAATATTTGCTATATAGTGAAAGATCGGCTATGGCTGGCGAATATGTATAAACTAACCTTGCTTGTTGATATCTTTCCAAGGCGATGTGTTGTGAGCAATTTGCTTTAAAATCCATCAACTGGATTGCCAGGGATGGTAGTGAAGTCAGGCATACTCTTCCACTTTGAAACCACTCTTGAAATAGTTGCTTGTTCAGACTCTGGTGGATTGCCAAGGCAATTTTGGATTTCTGATAAGAAACTTTAACATTTCGTGTTCTTTTTCTTCCTAGACTAGATTAATGCTTCCTTTTTGTAAGGGCTTCTTCCAGACCCAAATATACTAATCTGTTTCCAATAATAATCTTGAGAAAATGGTAGCCTAGATACACTTGCAAGGACTTGAAACATGTTGGTTAGAGTTGTATATTTCATCACTTGCAGTGGGTTGTACAAGGCTTGTAAGAGTATTGCATTGGCAGTACTGGACAGTGCTTGCAAAATGATAACCAAAGATGAAAAACAGGGTCCTGGAGCCATTGAGGTTGTTATTTCCCTGTAAAACAAAGTATAAAATACTTTAAAGAAAATATAAACAGTGGTATCAGCACACAGCATTTGGATGTAGTATTAGACAGGATAGAGTTAGGCCAATAGAATGGAGTCAGCAGAATGGGTAACACTGGAAGAAATGAATGGACTTCAAAGATTTGGGGCTCTATTACACTCAAAGTGCAAAAATGTGCGCGTGCGCAAAAACGCATTAACGCGAGGGGAAAAACCCTTCGAGCTCAATGTCGTATTATGACGTTCGTGCACAAAATGCACGTTAACGTCTAACGTGAGTTACCCTGCGCGAGCGAAAGTTTGTGCGCGCATCCCACACTTAACATTGTGAGCGCAAATGGGTTTGTGCGCTGGTATGCGGATGGTATTACAATCGATGTGCAAATTTTTAGGAATGACGTTTGCGTGCAGAATTTTAACGTCTTTGAAAAGCTGGTGGTAACTGCAAATCTGAATGTTCTGGCCGAAACCAAATACACCAGCACGAAAAAAAAAATACAGCACAGTACAGTTACACATTTTACACATACCCAAACAATAAAATTGAGAGGTTGTGCATGTTTTTATTATTGCTACAGCATATATACTCTGATTTTGACAGGCGCAAACACTGAACGGGAGACAATTGTGGTTCTTAATTCTGAATGGCTGAATCCCGTGAAAAACAGTCTGCCCACCGATTTCTGCTCGCAGCGTTAATTTTCGTGCGTTTTTGCGCGTATTTTTTTACGTGCGATATTTTTGGACGGATGAAAAGATGCGCTCGGATCGTAATACCAGCGTTGATTTACGCGCATTATGTAATAGAGTCCTTGGTGTTGCCAGGGGGAACTTGACTACACGAAGAGTCAAGGTGAATTATGATCGTGAGGATTGTATCAGAAGGCAACACTTGGCAATACATACAGTCAAGTGTAGACTAAATCAGATGTATTGTATCAAGTAGCAAAGGAATTAGAGACATCAACTGTTAATGAAGAAAACAGAGAAGAAACATGCTACGGGGACAACTGACAGAAACAGAAAAGGAGAGCCTGTATGAAGACAGACAGAAAGATGGTCCAAATCAGATAACACTGTGACTGAAAAGACTGCAACATAATATGATTGGAAATCTAAATGATCTTATTGGGGAGTGGAATAGAATTTAAAGAGATGAAGTATGATATTCCTTTTTCGAAACGAATGTACATCAAGACCTTTTACTATTCTTACAAAAGGGGGCCAAAGCTTTAGAGAAAAAATTATTATAGACAGGTATCTTTGTAAACTGGTGAGGTAGATGATCAGAAATGTCTTAGAGATAGGGAAAAACAAAAAACAACATTGTACAAGCAGAGAATGAGGTACAGTGTAAATCAGAAGAGTCAAAATGTCAGTGTTACAGACTGGCTGTGCCCAGCAATACATTCCGTAAAGAGCAGAATCGCCTTTAATGAATATCTAACACTGGCCATTGATCACATAGTACCAAACAAGGTCAGATGCATGCAGGGATCTGCATGGGTATTTAACATATTTAACAAAAAGCTAACTTGAAATATGATGAAATCCCCAAATCTAATTTGCTGTACTGTATAGGACATGTTGCATGAACTGTGACAGGTCATTAATTTTATATTGAATTCTTCACAGTAAAAACAAAGGTTAAGTGCCTGAGGTATGAAATTGGATTCTCGTTCCATTGATGTTCACTGCAATAGAATTTCGCCAGGATTTTATTAACCCTTTCACTACCATGTACCTTTTTGTTGAAAATAAATATTATAACGGTTATTTGAAACATGGGATGTGTAGATCACAATTAATTCTAGAGTAAACCTTAAAGTGTGGTTTGATAAATGATGGGGATAAGATGCTGCAATATGTGTCCATTTGGACTCACTGGATGTTTAACATGTCCACCTCAGAGTTTCAGGCAGCCCTACATGTCTAAACCAAACCCCAACCACCTTGCCTTGAATATCACCATTGAAGTTTCCTTCTGTGGTGCCCATTAGGGATGAGCTGTTCGGTTCGGACGGTTCGGAGTTCGCATCGAACATAGCCTGTTCGTTTTTTCGCAAACTCCGAACATTTCCGGGTGTTCGCTGTGTGTTCGTCCACAATGCACCACAATGGACCACAATGCACTTTCCCACTGGCCTGAAGCTCGTAATTGGCTACAGCCTTGCACCTGACCACAGGTCTGGTGCAAAACAGGTTCAACACTATGCCAATCACGGCTCAGAGTCCTGATTGGGCAAAGTCCCGCAGCACACTATATAAGGTTTCCACGCAGCGCTTCTGCACACATTTGAGAGGAGATTTCAGAGGAGATAGTTGTTCTGTGTTCTTACTGCCGGTCTGCCACGCTACTGGGGGGTCTGGGGGGTCTCATTTCTACCAAATATCTGGGAATTGAGGTGATCTGTTTCTTGTCACTGCCAGCAAGTCTTTTTGGGGTCACAAATTTCTACAAAATATTTGGGAATTGAGGTGATCTGTGTCTTGTGACTCACTGCCAGTACCACGCAGTATTTTGGGGGTCACAAATTTTTACAGAATATCTGGGAATTGAGGTGATCTGTCTCTTGTCACTGCCAGCAAGTATTTTGGGGGTCACAAATTTCTACAAAACATTTGGGAATTGAGGTGATCTGTCGCTTGTCACTGCCACGTAGTATTTTGGGGGTCACAAATTTCTACAAAATATTTGGGAATTGAGGTGATCTGTGTCTTGTCACACAGCCAGTACCACGCAGTATTTTGGGGGTCACAATTTTCTACAAAATATTTGGGAATTGAGGTGATCTGTCTCTTGTAACTGCCAGGAAGTATTTTGGGGTCACTAATTTCTACAAAATATTTGGGAATTGTTATAATCCGTGTGTTCTCACTGGCTGCCACCCATCAGGGGGTCTCACTGATTTATAGGAGGTTTCTGAGACTTGTAATCTGTGGCTTCTCACTGCCACCCATCAGGGGGTCCCACACACTTCTAGCAGATTTATGCGAATTGTAATTTGTGTATTCTCACTGCCACCCATCAGAGGGTCCCACATACTTCTAGCAGATTTATGTGAATTGTAATCTGTGGCTTCTCACTGCCACCCATCAGGGAGTCTCACTGATTTATAGGAGGTTTCTGAGATTTGTAATCTGTGGCTTCTCACTGCCACCCATCAGGGGGTCTCACTGATTTATAGGAGGTTTCTGAGATTTGTAATCTGTGGCTTCTCACTGCCACCCATCAGGGTTTCTCACTGATTTATAAAAGGTTTCTGAGATTTGTAATCTGTGGCTTCTCACTGCCACCCATCAGGGGGTCCCACAAACTTCTATCATATTTATGCGAATTGTAATCTGTGGCTTCTCACTGCCACCCATCAGGGGGTCTCACTGATTTATAAGAGGTTTCTGAGACTTGTAATCTGTGTCTTCTCACTGCCACCCATCAGGGGTCACACTGATTTATATGAGGTTTCTGAGATTTGTAATCTGTGGCTTCTCACTGCCACCCATCAGGGGGTCTCACTGATTTATAGGAGGTTTCTGAGATTTGTAATCTGTGGCTTCTCACTGCCACCCATCAGGGGGTCACACTGATTTATAGGAGGTTTCTGAGACATGTAATCTGAGTCTTGTCACTGCCACCCATCAGGGGGTCCCACATACTTCTATCAGATTTATGCAAATTGTAATTTGTGTCTCCTCACTGCCAGCTATCAGGGGGTCACACTGATTTATAGGAGGTTTCTGAGAATTGTAATCTGTGGCTTCTCACTGCCACCCATCAGGGGTACTGATTCATAGGAGGGAATTGTAATCTGTGTCTTGTCACTGGCTGCCAGCTATCAGGGTGTCTCACTGAGTTATACCAGAGATCTTTAAATCTTTAATCTTTATACCAGAGTTGAATCAGAGTTCTGTATATATTTAATCTTTATATCACTCACCAAAGAACAGAGCAGACGCTCCCAGACACAGATAAGAGGGCAAGCAGCCCCTGTGTTGGGAGGCTGTGCCCCTGGTCGTGGTGGACGTGGGGCATCCTCTGCAGGGGCACGCTTGTCCTTTCTAACTGGTGCTGGCCGTCTTCTTAAGCAGCAGCAACATACAGAGGATTTGGTGGATTGGTTAACCAGGCCATCCTCATCCTCCGAGTCCTCTGCCAGCCAGGCTTGTAGTGCTTTACAGTCCACCTCAGCTGCCAAAGCATCTAATGCAGCCTCCATGTCCACTGCTACTCCTGCCGTAACCTCACTATCACACACGGAGGAGTCAGCTGAATTGTTTGACTACAATGACAGTGACATGCTGCTTGAGGATGTGCAGCAAGTACAGTGCTCTGATTCAATCTCTGAGGTTGAGGAAGGGAGTATAATCAACCTAGAGGAAGGGGGTGCCAGTGATGACACACAAATAACTGGCACTCATGTTGCCCCAGCAGTTTCAGAATACTGCCAAGTTGGCTCCAGAGACGAGGAAATCGGGGGTGAAGATGACATTGATGATGAGGTCACTGACTCCACCTGGGTGCGAGCTCGAACAGAGGAATCAAGTGAGGAGGAGGGGGAGGAGTAGGAGGCACAGCAAACACAAGGCACAACATCCTCTATGACCAACCGTAGCACTAGCCAGTCCAAGGCATCAGATGTCAGAGCTGCTCCGGTGCAGAGCGCTGTTGTCTCAAAGCACACACGCAGGAACGCTGCTGTCTGCTGGGAGTTCTTTAAGAAATGTGCAGCAGACCCCACCGTTTCTATTTGTAATCTATGTCAGAGGAGGCTTAAGCGTGGGAAAGACACTGGACACTTGGGTACCACGTGCTTGAGGCGACATATGACCTCCTGCCACACATCCCGTTGGCGAAAAACTTTGCGTAGGTCCTCCTCCTCCTCATCTGTCTCTACCCCCACTATATGTCCTACCATGTCATTGCCTACAACCTCCACTTACAGGGATGATGCTACAGTAATGGATGTACCAGGTCCTTCCTCACAATGTGACAGCATCCCATCAGTTGAAGATTTATGCAGTCAGATTACGTTGCCGCAGCTGCTGCAGCGTAAGAAAAAATATAGTCCCAACCATCCCCAAGCTCAGCGTCTAAATGCCAGCTTAGCAAAATGACTCGCATTGCAGCTGCTGCCTTTCCAGCTGGTGGACTCTGCTCCCTTCCGTGAATTTGCTGAATGTGCTGTACCACAGTGGCAGGTTCCAAAATGCCATTACTTTTCACGCAAGGCCATTCCAGCACTATACCAGCACGTGGAAGACAATGTTATCCAGTCATTGGGAAAGGCAGTCAGCAGCAAGGTGCATGTGACTTTAGACACGTGGTCCAGCAAGCATGGACAGGGTCGTTACATTTCCTTCACGGCACACTGGGTAACTCTGATTGCAGCTGGGAGGGATCCAAGACAGGGCTCTGTGCTGGAGCTTGTTCATCCACCACGCCTCCAGAAAGCTGCTTGTATAAGGTCTGTCTGCTCCACCACCACCACCTCTCCCTCTTCCTCCTCCTCCTCCTCCTTCTGTGTCACTGGCGAAGTGGCAGTTAAACCGATGCCTGACAGGGTCTACGTAATGGCTCAAGCAAAAAGAAGCCATACTGTGCTTGAGCTGTTTGTTTTAGGGGACAGGAGCCACACCGGGCCAGAAATTCTGTCAGCTCTGCAGGCCCAGGTGCAGAGATGGTTAACACCACTCCAGCTTCAGCTGGGAATGATTGTCTGTGATAATGGCAGCAACCATCTCTCCGCCCTATGCAAGGGTAAAGTGACGCATGTTCCATGCCTAGCACATGTCCTAAATCTAGTGGTACAGCGTTTCCTAACCAAGTACCCAGGGCTGGCAGAGCTTCTCAGCCAGGCCAGAAAAGTCTGCAGCCACTTCAGATGGTCATTCCCAGCAAGCGTTCGCCTGGCAGAAATTCAAAGAGAATTCCACCTTCCCACAAACCGTCTGAATTGTGACATGCCCACCAGGTGGAACTCGACATTAGCAATGCTGCAGCGTCTCCACAAGCAGCAGAGGGCAATCTACGAGTACCTGTGTGAGCTGTGGCTGATGATCAAGGATGCATGCACTGTACTGTCACCATTTGAGGAGGCAATGAGGATGGTAAGCAGGGACAGTGCATGCGTCAGTGACACAATTCCTTTAGTGTTCCTGCTGGAGCACACTCTGCAGGGAATTAGAGATGTGGCTCTAGAGGCAGAGCAGCGGGAAGAAGAGGAGGCCTTCCCTAGCTCTGAAGGCCCCAGTCTTTCCGCAGACAGCATTCCAGTGGGTCCTACACAGATCAGACAGGAGGAGGAGGAGGATGAGGAAGAGGAATATTTAAGTAGTGGGGCATTGAAGGTGGGGATTCCTCAAGGGAGGGTTTCGTGTGCCCAGAAACACAAGGGCTAGTGCGTGGCTGGGAGGAGGAAGTACACGATGGGGTCATCCTCATTGACCAGGAAGACTCGAAAGCTAATGCCACCTCCAACCTACGCTGCATGGGCTCCCTTATAATGCAAAGCCTGCTAAAGGACCCCAGGATTCGTGCTATCAAGGAGAGGGATCATTACTAGCTGGCAACCCTTCTTGATCCACGATAAAAGGGTAAAGTTGCAGAGCTCATCCTGCCCTCACAGAGGAAGAACAGGATGAAAAAACTTGAGGACGCTCTAAAGCGACACTTGTATAACACCTTTCCAGGCACTGGTAGGTTACCAAGTGATGACACACGTGCTTCTGAGGCTGCGGATGATCAGAGGAATAGTGGTGAAGGCCAGGGCCGCTTGACTGATGCATTTTTAAAATTTTTTAGTCCACGACGCCCAGGGACGTCAAATGTAGGCACCCATTGCCAGCGTCTTCACCATATGGTCCAGGACTACCTAGGGGCAAGGGTAGACCTGGATACCTTTACAGCAGATAATCCACTGGTTTACTGGGTGTTGAGATTGGATCACTGGCCAGAATTTAGCCAATATGCTATGCAGCTACTAGGTTGCCCTTCATCTAGCGTGCTTTCTGAAAGGACGTTCAGTGCCGCTGGAGGTTTTGTCACAGACGAAAGAGTGAGTCTGTCCACCGACTCTGTAGACCGGCTGACATTTATAAAAATGAATCAGTACTGGATCAGCAGCTATCAATCCCCTGATGCTGAAGTAACGGAATAGATCGGGGATGTCTTCTGCATTCACAAAACCTCCAGCACTGAACTCTTCCACAATACCACAACAGGGTTACAGTAAGAAGGCACTTGCTGCCATGAAAGGGGCAATATTTGGCTGCAATGATGCCTGTGCCACATCTATATCATTTTAATTTTTTGAACCGTAGGGTCCAATCCTGCACTCTTCCACAATACCACAAAAGGGTTACGGTGTGAAGGCACTTGCTGCCATGAAAGGCGCAATATTTGGCTGCAATGACGCCTGTGCCACATCTATATCATTTTAATTTTTTGAACCGCAGGGTCCAACCCTGCACTCTTCCACAATACTATGGAGGGGTTACTCTATGATAGTACTTGCTGGACTGGCAGTCTGGCACCAAAAGCACAATATCTGGGTGCACCGATGCCCATTAACAGATGCATACCTTTTTAATATAGGACCGTCATTTAATATGGGCGTCAGTGCACCCAGATATTGTGCTTTTGGTGCCAGGCCAGCAAGTGCCATCATACAGTAACCCCTCTGTGGTATTGTGGAAGAGTGCAGGGGTGGACCATGTGGTCCTATATTAAGAAGATATGAATCTGTTAAATGCGTCAGTGCACCTAGATATTGTGCTTTTGGTGCCAGGCCTGCAAGTGCCATCATACAGTAACCCCTCTGTGGTATTGTGGAAGAGTGCAGGGGTGGACCATGCGGTCCTAGATTAAGAAGATATGAATCTGTTAAATGCGTCAGTGCACCTAGATATTGTGCTTTTGGTGCCAGGCCTGCAAGTGCCATCATACAGTAACCCCTCTGTGGTATTGTGGAAGAGTTCAGTGCTGGAAGTTTTGTGAATGCAGAAGACATCCCCAATCTATTCCGTTACGTCAGCATCAGGGGATTGATAGCTGCTGATCTACTGATTCATTTTTATAAATGTCAGCCGGTCTACAGAGTCAGTGGACAGACGCATTCTTTTGTCTGTGACAGAACCTCCAGCGGCACTGAACGTCCTTTCAGAAAGCACGCTAGATGAAGGGCAACCTAGTAGCTGCATAGCATATTGGCTAAGTTCTGGCCAGTGATCCAATCTCAACACCCAGTAAACTAGTGGATCATCTGCTGGAAAGGTATCCAGGTCTGTCCTTGCCCCTAGGTAGTCCTGCACCATATGGTGAAGACGCTGGCAATGGGTGCCTACATTTGAAGTCCCTGGGCGTCGTGGACTAAAAAATTTAAAAAGGCATCAGTCAAGCGGCCCTGGCCTTCACCACTATTCCTCTGATCATCCGCAGCCTCAGAAGCACCTGTGTCATCACTTGGTAACCTACCAGTGCCTGGAAAGGTGTTACACAAGTGTCGCTTTAGAGCTTCCTCATGTTTTTTCATCCTGTGCTCCCTCTGTGCGGATAGGATGAGCTCTGCAGCTTTACCCTTGTATAGTGGATGAAGAAGGGTTGCCAAACAGTAATGATCCCTCTCTTTGATAGCATGAATCCTGGGGTCCTTTAGCAGGCTTTGCAGGATAAGGGAGCCCATGCAGCGTAGGTTGGGGGTGGCATTAGCTTCCGAGTCGTCCTGGTCAATTAGGAGGATGACCCTATCGTGCACTTCCTCCTCCCAGCCACGTACTAGTCCTTGTGTTTCTGGGCACACGAAACCCTCCCTTGAGGAATCCCCACCTTCAATGCCCCCACTACTTAAATATTCTTCCTCCTCCTCATCCTCCTCCTGTCTGATCTGAGGAGGACCCGCTGGAATGCTGTCTGCAGAAAGACTGTGGCCTTCAGAGCTAGGGAAGGCCTCCTCTTCCTCCCGCTGCTCTGCCTCTAGAGCCACATCTATAATTCCCCGCAGAGTGTGCTCCAGCAGGAACACTAAAGGAATTGTGTCACTGATGCATGCACTGTCCCTGCTCACCATCCTCGTTGCCTCCTCAAATGGTGACAGTACAGTGCATGCATCCTTGATCATCAGCCACTGCGAGGGGGGGAGCCAAGTTGACCTGAACCTGTACTTGTGCCATACTCACACAATTACTCGTTGATGGCCCTCTGCCTCTGCTGCTTGTGCAGACTCTGCAGCATTGCTAATGTCGAGTTCCACCTGGTCTGCATGTCACAGATCAGACGGTTTGTTCGAAGATGGAATTCTCTTTGAATTTCTGCCAGGTGAACACTTGCTGGGAATGACCATCTGCAGTGGCTGTAGACTTTTCTGGCCTGGCTGAGAAGCTCTGCCATCCCTGGGTACCTGGTTAGGAAACGCTGTACCACCAGGTTTAGGATGTGTGCTAGGCATGGTACATGCGTCAACTTACCCAGGCGTAGGGCGGAGAGAAGGTTGCTGCCATTATCACAGACGACCAATCCCAGCTGAAGCTGGCGTGGTGTTAACCATCTCTGCACCTGCCCCTGCAGAGTTGACAGAATTTCTGGCCCAGTGTGGCTCCTGTTGCCTAAACAAACCAGCTCAAGCACAGTATGGCATCTTTTTACTTGAGCCATTGCGCAGCCCCTGTCAGGCGTCGGTTTAACTGCCACTTCGCCAGAGACACAGAAGGAGGAGGAGGAGGAAGAAGGAGAGGTGGATGTGGTGGAGCAGACAGACCTCATACAAGCAGCTTTCTGGAGGCGTGGTGGATGAACAAGCTCCAGCACAGAGCCCCGTCTTGGATCCCTCCCAGCTGCAATCAGAGTCACCCAGTGTGCCGTGAAGGAAATGTAACGGCCCTGTCCATGCTTGCTGGACCACGTGTCTAAAGTCACATGCACCTTGCTGCTGACTGCCTTTCTCAACGACTGGATAACATTGTCTTCCACGTGCTGGTATAGTGCTGGAATGGCCTTGCGTGAAAAGTAATGGCATTTTGGAACCTGCCACTGTGGTACAGCACATTCAGCAAATTCACGGAAGGGAGCAGAGTCCACCAGCTGGAAAGGCAGCAGCTGCAATGCGAGTCATTTTGCTAAACTGGCATTTAGACGCTGTGCTTGGGGATGGTTGGGACTATATTTTTTCTTATGCTGCAGCAGCTGGGGCAACGTAATCTGACTGCGTAAATCTTCAGCTGATGGGATGCTGTCACATTGTGAGGAAGGACCTTGTACATCCATTACTGTAGCATCATCCCTGTCAGTGGAGGTTGTAGCAGGCATTGAAATGGCAGGACATACAGTGGGGGTAGAGACAGATGATTAGGAGGAGGACCTACACAAAGTTTGGCGCCAATGGGATGTGTGGCAGGTGGTCATATGTCGCCTCAAGCACGTGGTACCCAAGCGTCCGGTGTCTTTCCCATGCTTGAGCCTCATCTGACCTAGATTACAAATAACAATGGTGGGGTCTGCTGCACATTTCTTAAAGAACTCCCAGACAGCAGAGATCCTGGATGTGTGCTTTGAGACAACAGCGCTCTGCACCTGAGCAGCTCTGATATCTGATGCCTTGGACTGGCTAGTGCTACGGTTGGTCATAGAGGATGTTGTGCCTCGTGTTTGTTGTGCCTCCTCCTCACTTGAATCCTCTGTTCGATCAAGTACCCAGGTGGAGTCAGTGACCTCATCATTGTCATCACCCTCTATCTCCACGTCACTGGAGCCAACTTGTAGAATGCTGCAGCTGCTGGGGCAACATGAGTGCCAGTTATTTGTGTGTCATCACTGGCACCCCCTTCCTCTAGGTTGATAATACTCCCTTCCTCAACATCAGAGATTGAATCAGAGCACTGTACTTGCTGCGCATCCTCAAGCAGCATGTCACTGTCATTGTAGTCAAACAATTCAGCTGACTTCTCTGTGTGTGATAGTGAGGCTATGGCAGGAGTAGCTGTGGACATGGAGGCTGCATTAGATGCTTTGGCAACTGAGGTGGACTGTAAAGCACTACAAGCCTGGCTGGCAGAGGACTCGGAGGATGAGGATGGCCTGGTTAGTCAATCCACCAAATCCTCTGTATGTTAGGGATGTGCGTTTCGGGTTTCGGAATTTCGGAATTTCGGAATTTTCACGAAATTTCCCGATTCGTGCATTCGGATTCGGCCGATTTTCCGAAAATTTTCAGATCCGAAAACGGCAGATCCGAAAAAATGTCCAAAACGAAACGAAAATTTGTTCGGAATTTTCGAATGGACTAGAAATGTGTAAAATCGAAAATCATTTTCGTTCCATTCGTAATTTCGGCTCCAGTCCTGATTTCGGTTCCATTTCAGCAATTTCGGACAACGTATTTTTTGGTGATATCGCTGATTCTGTAATTTTGTATCATTCCCATCTCAATGTATCCTTCTTATAAAACATGAGAAATCTCAATGTATCCTTCTTGTAAAACCAGAGAAATCTCATTGTATCCTTCCTGGAAAACCAGAGAAATCTCAATGTATCCTTCTTGTGAAACCAGAGAAATCTCAAAGGCAAAATTATCGTATCGACATAATTATCATATCGACAGAAATATCGGATCCGAAAAACCATTAGTTTACGTCAAAATGAATAGACACTTTGAAACGAGGAGAACAGACGTTCCGAAAAACACAAAAATTTCCGAAATTACAAAAAAAAGTCGATACGAAAAACTAAACGAAAACGAAACGAACTGAAACGGAAATCGGCCGAAAAGAGCCGAAACGAAAATTTTAAAAATACGAACGAACCGAACCGAATGGAATCGAAAACAAAATCGGTGCACAAGTATACTGTATGTTGCTGCTGCTTAAGATTAGAGATGAGCCGAACACTCCCCGAGTTCGGTTCGAAGCCGAACCCGAACTTTCCAAATGTTTGGATCCGAACCCGAACTCGAACCCCATACAAGTCAATGGGGCTGAAAATTCGGTTTTTAGAGTGCCCTCCAATTGGGCATATATGCTAGATATTTGCCATAAAAAGTGTATGGGGGTCTGGGTAGTGCCCTGGGGGACAGGAAACAAGGACAAAAAGTAAAAAAAAAAAACGTTTTTAAAGGGACAGTGAGTTTTCCATGAAATAAGGGTTAAAAATAAAACGAAAAATTCCTTCAAATATCGTACCTAGGAGGTCCCCATAACCTATAAATGACATTTCAAATGACGGTAAATGCTTTTCCTTTAATCTATCCATAAACAACTGCTTGGGGCGGCAGTCTGTATGAAAAGAGGAGACATTTTCGGACACGCAGAAAAAGTTTACTGATTTTTTGGCGGTGAAAACCAGGAGAATGACTGGATAATGGAAAATTCTAGACCGAATAGCCGATTTGGAAAGTGAGAAAAATGGGAGAATTTTTCTGGTTTGGCTATTTTGACCTAGAATTTTCTCTTCAGTGTCGCATCGTATGACCGTTTTCGCGCATTCCGTGAAAAAATAAGGCAATGCGTTCGGACGGACTTTTTGACAGTCGCTGTGAAAAATGCGTTAGTCTGACCCTAGCCTTATCTCACTTTCCAAATCGGCTATTTGGTCCAGATTGTTCTCTTTTCCTGCCATTCTCCTGGTTTTCACCTTTCTCTGAACAACCCTGAGAGAGAGGTGAAAGCCAGGAGAACTGGCAGGAGAAGAGAACAATCTAGACCAAATAGCCGATTTGGAAAGTGAGATAAATGAGACAATTTTTCTGGTTCGGCTATTTTGACCTAGAATTTTCTCTTCAGTCATTCTCCTGAGTTTCACCTTTCTCTGAATAACCCTGACAGGTGAAGAGCAGGAGAATGACTGGAGAATGGAAAATTCTAGGTCAAAATAGCCAAACCAGAAAAATTCTCCCATTTAGGCTAGGGTCAGACTAGCGAATTTTTAACATGCGTTTAGGCGCACTTAATCACGGCCGCACTAGCAGCAAATGACGGGTAATGACAGCCAATATACGAAGTACGGTCGCACGAAAGTCCGGCTACGCAACGCAAGTGGAAAATGAACGCATTTTTTCGAGAACGCAGAACCGCTAGTACGGACGTACAGAGTGCGCTGCGTCCACTAGCAGCGTGTGTGTGATTTGGAGACGTCAGACCCTGCTCATGTCCGGCCAACATCACTGGGCTCATTTTGCACTGGGGTACAATCTGTATAGTTGTGATAGATTGCACCTGAATGGAAGAGGGTCTGCTGTGCTAGGGGAGAGGATGGTTAAAAGGTTGGAGGAGACTTTAAACTAGTGGAAGGGGGGAGGGATACAGTATCTTACAAAATGGAGACAGAGTAGATAGCGCAAGGGTTTCAGCTCAGACTAAGGGGGGTGGAGCCGGGGGGATGGGTAATGTCAGAACAGTGGAGGCATGTAATGTAAAGTCGCATTCAGCATGTGTGGGTAGAGACAACATTAAATGTATGCTTGCTAATGCAAGGAGCCTCAATAACAAGATGGGGGAACTAGAGGTAATAGCATACACTAAGCAATACGACATAATAGGAATAACAGAAACGTGGTGGGACGAAACGCATGACTGGGCTGTAAACTTAAACGGTTATACATTGTTTAGAAAGGATAGGAAACATAAGAAAGGGGGTGGAGTGTGTTTATATTTAAATCAGGATTTAAAGCCTAATATTACACAACTGGAAAGCGATGAGGGAAATGTGAAATCCTTATGGGTAAATATTTCGTTGGGGAATAAACAGGGAAGTCAACTATTGGTTGGCATATGCTATAAACCACCTAATATAGATAATGATGAGGAAGAACAACTGTTAGAGCAAATTAGGAAGGCTGCAGATCATGGTAGCACTTTAATTATTGGAGATTTTAATTACCCGGACAATAATTGGGATAGTGGGACTAGTAATTCAGCAAAGGGAATTCGGTTTCTGAACATTTTAAATGATACCTCATGTCACAACTGGTAGAAACACCAACTAGAGAGGATAACTGTCTGGACCTGGTTATAACAAATAATGTGGATCTTTTCTCAAATATTAATGTAAAGGAACAGTTGGGAAACAGTAACCATAATATGGTGACTTTTGAAATAAACTCAAAAAAACACATTCATAAGGGGCATGCTAAAACATATGATTTTAAAAAGGCCAACTTTATTAAAATAAAGGAAGCCCTCAATGTCATTGACTGGCAGAAACTCTTTCACGGGAAAAACACTGAGGATAAGTGGAATATCTTTAAACTAACACTAGAAAAGTACACGTCTCAATATATTCCACTGGTTAATAAATATAAAAGAAACAGACTGAAACCAATGTGGCTTAGTAGGAAGGTAACTAAGGAAATGAAAAATAAAAAGAAGGCATTTAAAGCTTTTAAATCTGATAAATCTGAGGCATCCTATAAAGCATATAGGGCAGCCAATAAAGCATGTAAAAATGCGATTAGATGGGCTAAACTAGAAAATGAAAAAGAAATAGCCAAAGAGAGCAAGACCAACCCTAAAAGATTCTTTAGGTACATAAATTCCAAAAAACCTAAGAGTGAAAATGTAGGTTCACTAAAATCTGAGTCAGGGTTATTGTTAACTGAAGATCAGGATAAGGCAGAAATTTTAAATGATTATTTTTCTTCAGTATTTATCAAAGAGAAACCTATAACAGGAGACATGCAATTCATTAATAAAAACTTACTAATACAAAGTGACTGGTTGACTCAGGACAAGGTTTTGCAGAAATTAAACAATGTGAATGTGAATAAAGCCCCAGGGCCAGATGGAATTCACCCGCGAGTACTGAGAGAGCTATGTGTTGAAATATGTAAACCTCTGTTCTTAATCTTTCAAGATTCTTTTCTTTCAGGAATAGTACCAGAGGATTGGAGAAAAGCTGACGTCGTCCCTATATTTAAGAAAGGTTTAAAATTTGTGCCTGGGAATTATAGACCTGTGAGCTTAACATCTGTGGCTGGGAAAGTATTCGAGGGGTTACTAAGGGATAATATTCAGGAATTTATTGGGAGGTATAATGTTATTGGCAAAAATCAGCATGGTTTCATGAAACACAGATCATGTCAGACTAACCTAATTACGTTCTATGAGGAAGTAAGTAGAAATATAGATCCGGGGGTCGCAGTGGATGTGATTTACTTAGATTTTGCCAAAGCTTTCGACACAGTTCCACACAAAAGGTTACTATTTAAATTAAGAAAAATTGGTCTAGATGAAAATACTTGTTCTTGGATAGAAAACTGGCTAAAAGATAGGGTACAGAGAGTGGTCATAAATGGTACATTTTCAAGATGGACACCAGTGGTAAGCGGTGTCCCTCAGGGGTCTGTTATAGGACCAATACTATTCAATTTATTTATAAATGACCTTGAGATAGGCATTGAAAGTCATGTATCAGTGTTTGCAGATGACACAAAACTAGGAAAAGTAATACAATGTGAGCAGGATGTTACTTCGCTACAGAGGGATTTAGATAGATTGGGGGACTGGGCACTTAAATGGCAGATGAAATTTAATGTAGATAAATGCAAAGTTATGCACTTTGGAGTGAAGAACACACAAGTAATTTATACCCTAAATGGTACGGAGTTAGGGAAATCCAAGCAGGAGAAGGATTTGGGAATAATCATAGACTTCAAACTAAGTAACAATTTTGGGCACCGGTCTTAAAAAAAGATATTATAGCGTTAGAAAAAGTGCAGAGACGGGCAACTAAATTAATAAGGGGAATGGAAGGGTTAAGTTATGAGGCAAGATTAACAAGCTTAAACCTGTTTAGTTCACAGAAACGGCGCCTTAGAGGGGATCTGATAACCTTATATAAATATATACGGGGCCATTATCAACCATTGTCTGCTAACCTATTCATTAACAGGACTATACATAGGACAAGGGGTCATCCATTTAGACTGGAAGAAAGAAAATTTAGCTTAAAGCATAGGAAGGGTTATTTTACAGTGAGAACAATAAAGCTGTGGAATTCTCTGCCTGTTGAGGTGGTTGGGTCAGAGTCTGTACAGACTTTTAAAAAACGACTAGATGACTTCCTGCAGACACAGAATATTAAGGGTTATAATATTTAATATGTGGGTAAAAGCTTCTTGATCCAAGGAGAAATCTGACTGCCATTCTGAGGTCAAGAAGGAATTTTTTCCCAGTGTGTTGCATATTGGCAAGCATTTCAGACTGGGTTTTTTGCCTTCTTTTGGATCAACAGCAGTAGGTTATGTGGGAGAGGCTGAACCCGATGGACGCATGTCTTTTTTCAGCCTATATAACTATGTAACTATGTAACATAACGTCCAGACACCCAAAGTTTCCTGGTTTGGATTTGTAAAAAATCACGCACAGAAATGCGCATCATATGACCGTTTTCGCGCATTCCGTGAAAAAATAAGGCAATGCATTCGGACGCACTTTTTGACGGTAGCTGTGAAAAATGCGTTAGTCTGACCCTAGCCTTATCTCACTTTCCAAATCGACTATTTGGTCCAGATTGTTCTCTTTTCCTGCCATTCTCCTGGTTTTCACCTTTCTCTGAACAACCCTGAGAGAGAGGTGAAAGCCAGGAGAACTGGCAGGAGAAGAGAACAATCTAGACCAAATAGCCAATTTGGAAAGTGAGTTAAATGGGAGAATTTTTCTGGTTTGGCTATTTTGACCTAGAATTTTCACTTCTCCAGTTATTCTCCTGCTTTTCACCGCTCTCTGAATAACCCTGTGAATGTTTAATCCCGAGGTGAAAAATAACATTGCTTAAGGCCGGGGTCAGACGAGCGCAGTTATCACGTCCGTGTTGCCGCACATTTGTACGTCCGTTGCAGCATAGCATTCTGACCAATGGAGCCCCACACACGAAGTACGTCCGCACGGAAGTGCGGATGCATGGCGGACGCAGCAAATGGACGCAGGTTAGGCAAGAAAGTAATACTGCTAGAACGGACGTGCGGAGTGCGCAACGTCCGCAACGTCCGTGTAGCTTTGTATGTGAGTGATGAAACGAGGTCAGATGGACTGCATTTATACGTCCAGCATTTTTGACGGACAGAATGTTTTTTCATTTTAATTTATTTTCCCTGCTACATCAGTCAAAAAATACGTCAGTGAAAAAAACGGACTGTTTGGCCACTACCTTGTTGTCAGTCAGTAAGTACGTCCGTACTGCACGGACGCACAGTCCGTACAAAATTCGCTCATCTGACCCTAGCCTTAGATGTTATTTTGAATTTTTTTCAAACACCAGTTAACCACTTGGCTGCTATGGACTCGCTCAGCGCGTCCAGCCAAGTAGTTCTCCTGTGCTATGGAGGAGGCACAGGAGGCAGCAATCCGACGGATTCCGGCGGATTGCTGCGCCCCCCGGTGCGGGCTGACATCTTGGATGTCAGCCCAGCACTCCGGGACCCCGGCGGAGCAATTAGATGTCATTGCGGCGGCGCGATGACATCTAATTCAGGCGCCCTCCCCCGCATGTGCGGAGGAAGCGCCTGAAAGGGAGGGGGGGAGGTCCTTCGGACCTCTCTCCCTCCCGATCACTGGGGGGCAGAGGGTTAATCCAGGCACCGTTTGGAAGGGCACAGCCTGCCCTTCCAAACGGTGGCTGTGATTAACCCCTGGGGAGCCGGATCACGAATCGGCACTGAAAAGCGCCGGATCGTGATCCTCTCCTGGAGCTGGCTGACATCTTGGATGTCGGCCAAGCCTCCAGGAATTCCCCCTGAGGACTGGCGTCATCGTGCTATGCCAGTCCTGGAGTTAACCCCCAGCTGCCACCAATGGTGGAGATAGGGGGTTCCAATGAACCCCCTATCTCCCGATCCGTGACAGCAAGGGGTTAATGTTTGATATCGTTGGATCGGCCAGAGCATGGCCTTTCCAAGGATACCAAACATGAGCATGAAAAATGTTTTTAAAAAATAATAAAAAATAAAAAAATATTTTAAAAAATTCTAAAAAAAAAATAAACAAGTTTATTTTTTTTTTTGTATTGTTAATGCAGCAATATTGTTCCCATTTCAATTATAATGTGAACAATAATGCTGCACTAACGATTTTTGTATGCAGTGCGTTTGTTAAAAAAAGCAAAATTTTCCCCAAAAAAAAATGTAACGAGACCCCATTTCTAATTTTTTTAACAAGCGCACCCATACAAAATATAACCGCAAATGATCGCATGTTAAAATGTGAAAAAGAAACACTTTACACATAATAAATTATTAAAAATTCTAATTTTATTGCATTTTTGTTATAATATACAGACATGACATAATGTATACATATAATAATGACATATTATGAATCTGCCAAGTCTGCCGGAAAGAACGATATATAATATGTCTGTGTCATATATCAAAATATGGCTACAAAACGCGGTTAAACATGATGAGCGAAAGCGGTAAAAATGACCTCAGCACAGAGGTGTGAAAAGCCTCAGCAGCGAAAGGGTTAAATGCAGCATATTAGGATGTTTTATGGAAATTAATACTCAAATCTCAATCAGAAGCAGACACCACCCCACCCTCAGTATGGTGTACAATGTATAAAATTGATTACCAGACTAAAAACACCTGGTGTTATGCCCGTTTGTGAACAGAGGTCATTTAGAGTTGATAATCTTTCCACGTACACATTAGTTTTTAATTCAAAATCTAATAAACCATTGCTTATAATATTCTGCAGTAAAGAGTCTCTTTATTTCTAGATTTTTTTAGTATTTTTTTAAGCATTTTCTATACTTTTTTCAAAATTTGCTTTTTTTTCGAACTCAAACCGAACACCCAAAAAGTTCGAAATTCGCGAACTTTCGAACTGCCAAAGTTCGGGCCGAACTGTCCGAACCCGAACAGCTCATCCCTACTTAAGAATGCCAGCACCAGTAGAAAGGACAAACGTGCCCCTGTAGAGGATGCACCATGTCCACCACGACCAGAGGCACAGCCTCCCGACACAGAGGCTGCTTGCCCTCTTATCTGTGTTCGGGAGCATCTGCCTGTCCTTTTTGATCTTTCTGACATGGTGAGTGATATATAGATTAAATATATACAGAACTCTGATTCAACTCTGGTATAAAGATTAAAGATTTCCAGAACTCTGGTATAACTCAGTGAGACACCCTGATAGCTGGCAGCCAGTGACAAGACCCAGATTACAATTCCCAGAAACCTCCTATAAATCAGTGAGACCCCCTGATGGGTGCCAGTGACAAGACACAATTACAATTCGCAGAAATCTGCTACAAGTCAGTGAGACCCCCTGATAGGACCCCCTGATAGCTGGCAACAGTGACAAGACACAGATTACAATTCGCAGAAATCTGCTAGAAGTATGTGGGACTCCCTGATAGCTGGCAGTGAGAAGGCACAAATTACAAGTCTCAGAAACCTCCTATAAATCAGTGAGACCCCCTGATGAGTGGCAGTGACAAGACACAGATTAAAACAATTCCCAGATATTTTTGAGAAATTACTGACCCCCAAAATTCTGGGTGGCAGTGACAAGACACAGATTACCTCAATTCCCAGATATTTTGGAGAAATTACTGACCTCCCAAAATACTTGGTGGCAGCCAGTGATAACACATGGATTATAACAATTCCCAAATATTTTGGAGAAATTACTGACCCCCCAAAATACTGTGTGGCACTGGCAGTGACAAGACACAGATTACCTCAATTCCCAGATATTTTGGAGAAATTACTGACCCCCAAAATACTGGGTGGCAGTGACAAGACACAGATTACCTCAATTCCCAAATATTTTTAGAAATTACTGACCCCCCAAAATACTGGGTGGGAGTAAGTGAGAACACACACATTACCTCAATTCCCAAATATTTTGTAGAAATTACTGACCCCCAAAATATTGCGTGGCACTGGCAGCGACAAGACACACGTTACCTCAATTCCCAAATATTTTGTAGAAATTACTGACCCCCAAAATACTGCGTGGCACTGGCAGTGACAAGACACACGTTACCTCAATTCCCAAATATTTTGTAGAAATTACTGACCGCCAAAATAGTTGATGGTGGCAGTGATAAGACACAGATTACCTCCGTTCCAAAATATTTTGTAGAAATTACTGACCCCCCAAAATAGTTGATGGTGGCAGTGACAAGACAAAGATTACCTCAATTCCCAAATATTTTGTAGAAATTACTGACCCCCCAAAATAGTTGCTGGTGGCAGTGACAAGACAAACAGGGTTATCCAAAGAGATCCGAATTGCTTGAGAAAGGTAACCGAATGCTGAAAATCAGCGTTCGGTTACCTTTCCTGGCCATTCGGCTATCCAGAGAGCAGGCAATTCGCCAAATCCTGGCGAATTGCCTGCACATACGGTGACTGTTCGGTTCCTGTTCGAGGGCAGTGAAATCCCCATAGAGAAGCAATGCTTCGGCTATTCAGAGAACACAAACCAGCAGTGAAAGGTTCCCCTAATGCCCTGCCATTCGGTGGTTTCATTCGGCAAATTTATTCAGGAGAATCCCATAGGCTTCAATGTTAAAAATATTCCCGTTTTAATTCAATATCTAATAAACCGTTCATTATAAAATTCTGCAGCAAAAAGTCTCTTTATTTATAGATTTTTTAGGATACTTTAAGCATTTTTCAGATTTTTTTTATTTTTTTTAAAAAGTCCGATTTTTTTTTTTTTTTTTTTTCAATTAGCTTATTTTTTTTTGTAACAGCCCTCTTTATTATCATCCCTGGACCTCCTGTGAAAATTTCAGACATTTTCGCTCAGTAGTTTCTTTGCAAACAGCGTTTCTTTTTCCCAGATTCATACAAATGGTTTTTCTAATTTATTCACTGCCTCCTCTACGTCACAGCTGCTTCGGCTCTGTGTGATTCGGCTCATGTTCGGCTCATGTTCGGCTCCTGTTCGGCTTTTTCGAAGGTTAATCGAGATGTTTTTGCTTGTTTTTAAGCATGCATTCGGTTAGTGTTCGTCAGGTTTTCGGCAGCTTTTCCCTGCAATTCGGGGACCCTGTGCTGTTTGCTGAATACACCGCAGGGTCACCGAAATGCAATCGGCAAAAGGAACCGAATTGAAGAGAACGAAAAGTCACCGAACGTGCGGTGACTTTTCGAATCTCTTTGGATAACCCTGAAAGATTACCTCAATTCCCAAATATTTTGTAGAAATTACTGACCCCCAAAATATTGCGTGGCACTGGCAGTGACAAGACACACGTTACCTCAATTCCCAAATATTTTGTAGAAATTACTGACCGCCAAAATAGTTGATGGTGGCAGTGATAAGACACAGATTACCTCCGTTCCAAAATATTTTGTAGAAATTACTGACCCCCCAAAATAGTTGATGGTGGCAGTGACAAGACAAAGATTACCTCAATTCCCAAATATTTTGTAGAAATTACTGACCCCCCAAAATAGTTGCTGGTGGCAGTGACAAGACAAAGATTACCTCAATTCCCAAATATTTTGTAGAAATTACTGACCCCCAAAATAGTTGCTGGTGGCCGTGACAAGACACAGATTACCTCAATTCCCAAATATTTTGTAGAAATTACTGACCCCCAAAATACTGGGTGGCAGTGACAAGACACAGATCACCTCAATTCCCAAATATTTTGTAGAAATTACTGACCCCCAAAATACTGCGTGGCACTGGCAGTGACAAGACACACATTACCTCAATTCCCAAATATTTTGTAGCAATTACTGACCCCAAAAATACTGGGTGTCAGTGAGAACACACAGATTAGAACAATTCCCAGATATTTTGTAGAAATGAGACCCCCCCAGTAGCTGGCTGGTGACTGGCAGTAGGAACACACACTAACACAACAACAATCTCCTCTCAAATCTCCTCTCAAACGCGTGCTGAAACGCTGTGTGAAACCTTATATAGTGTGCTGCGGGACTTAGCTCTGTGAGCCCATGATTGAGCCGTGATTGGCATAGTCTTGAACCTGTCTTGCACCTGACCTGTGGTCAGGTGCAAGGCTGTAGCCAATTACAAGCTTCAGGCCAGTGGAAAAGTGCATTGTGGTCCATTGTGGTGCATTGTGGGTGAACACGCGGCTAACATGCGGAAATGTTTGTAGTTTGCGAACATGCGAACAGGCGATGTTCGATGCGAACTCCGAACCGATCGAACCGAACAGCTCATCCCTACTTGTGAGCATCTCATTGATACAATACTTACTCAGACCTGCAAGTCCAACATTCTGGGCCATATTACATATATCACGCTAAGGCTGGGGTCAGACCAGCGCACTTTTAACGTGCGTTCTGGCACACATAATTACGGCCGCACTAGCAGCAGATGACGGGCAATGACGGCCAATATACGATGTACGGCCGCACAAAAGTCCGGCCGTGCAACGCAAGTGGAATTTGAACACATTTTTCTGAGAACGCTGAACCGCTAGTACTGACGTACTGAGTGCGCAGCTGTGGCATAGCGGCATGTTTGCATGATTAGGAGATGTCAGACACTGCTAATGTCCAGCCTACATAACGTCCAGACGCAAAAAGAGTTTTATTGGCGATCCGTACAAAATCACGCCCGAAAATGCGCGTCGTCTGACTGTTTTTGCGCATTCCGTGAAAAAATACGTCAATGCGTTCGGACGCACTTTTTCACGTTCGCAGGGAAAAATGCTTTCGTCTGACCCTAGCCTCAAACGGAGTGAGCGTACATTGGAGTGACAGACTTCTTCTTTTGGTATTGTATTGGGCTGGCTGTCTGGATTGCCTGCAGTGGTGACTCTAGGAACAATATTTAGGGGGGCACATAAGATACCGCAGACAAAACTGGGGGGCACTAATAATTTGCCGCGTGCATCCTCTCAATGGAGTCCATAGGACTCCATTGATCCAGACGCTGCTGGTCACATGAAAATGCTTGGGCTGACGATAACGTTCACGCAGGTGAGCGCTAACGTTAGCACCAAGTATGTAATTTGGCCCTATATGTGTGCTATTTAACTCAATCAAATTACTCGAATCCTATAGTTAAACGGACCCCTCTCTCCTCATCTATTCAGTAACCTCCATTGGCTGTCAGTCAATATGTGCTAAATTGCACATACTCACATGCAAACTTCTGTAACGCATAATATTATTGTAGGCAAGTTATACTGCCATTCGGTTCAGATCAGAGCCTGTCTGGCAGTTTATAAGATCTTGTATTCCTTCTTTGTCAGATTGTGAGGAGAAAACCAATAGATTTTCTCTTCAAAATAGCTTTAAAATCATAGCAGGGGCTCATTTGTGAATGAGTAGGAGACATCTCCTCCATGCTCTCACTTGGGCTTCTCTGCAAAATAATTATCGGAGCTGTCACTTTGAAAGAATGTAAGTGCTCCCTACTTCACTATTATTTCAACATGGTCTGATATGTTGCAGGGCTACAGGAATGCTTCCTTCCTAGCACTAGATCACTAGAGACAGAGGTGAGATGGGTGTCCTATCTTCTATCCCTTTGGAATGCAGGGTCAAGTAGGGCTGCATAATGTCACTGTAAAGGTCAATACTAAGACATTTACACATGGAGATCAGAAATGGAAACTCTCTGGATTTTGCTCAGTGAATTTGGGTACATAAATGGCTGCATTATACATAGCTCTGCAGAACTGATTCATCTCTTCCCTCACTATTTTCTTCCATTTTCAAGTATGAAACTAGCAGGGTTATCCAAAGAGATTCGAAAAGTCACCGCACGTTCGGTGACTTTTCGTTCTCTTCAATTCGGTTCCTTTTGCCGATTGCATTTCGGTGACCCTGCGGTGTATTCAGCAAACAGCACAGGGTCCCCGAATTGCAGGGAAAAGCTGCCGTAAACTCACCGAAAACTAACCGAATGCACGCTGAAAACAAGCAAAAACATCTGGATTAACCTTCGAAGAGGAGCCGAAAAGGAGCCGAACAGGAGCCGAAAAGGAGCCGAATCACACAGAGCCGAAGCAGCTGTGACGTAGAGGAGGCAGTGAATAAATTAGAAAAACCATTTGTATGAATCTGGGAAAAAGAAACGCTGTTTGCAAAGAAACTACTGAGCGAAAATGTCTGAAATTTTCACAGGAGGTCCAGGGAATGATAATAAAGAGGGCTGTTACAAAAAAAATAAGCAAACTAAAAAAAAAAAAATCGGACTTTTAATATTTTTTTAAAAAATTCAGAAAAATGCTTAAAGTATCCTAAAAAATCTATAAATAAAGAGACTTTTTGCTGCAGAATTTTATAATGAACGGTTTATTAGATATTGAATTAAAACGGGAATATTTTTAACATTGAAGCCTATGGGATTCTCCTGAATAAATTTGCCGAATTAAACCACGGAATGGCAGAGCATTAGGGAACCTTTCACTGCTGGTTTGTGTTCTCTGAATAGCCGAAGCAGTGCTTTTTGATGGGGATTTCACTGCCCTCGAACAGGCACCGAACAGGCACCGTATGTGCAGGCAATTCGCCAGGATTTGGAGAATTGCCTGCTCTCTGGATAGCCGAATGGCCAGGAAAGGTAACCGAACGCTGATTTTCAGCGTTCGGTTACCTTTCTCAAGCAATTCGAATCTCTTTGGATAACCCTGTAAATATTTTTCACTTCTTGACCCTCTATATTGGTGTACAGTTTCAGCAAACTTGTTTCTATTTCTCTTTTTAAAACTAGTTTTAGTATTACGTCGTCATTTTACCCTACAGCTATATCATACGTAGCTTCACATGGAACTTATCCAATGTTGGCTCTGTAGAAATAATTATAATTATTAGGCTGTGTGTAACCAGAGAGAAGATGTAATGTGGGTTCTCCTAGCTTTTAAAGCAACTACTTTCACCCATTGTACAGCGCCACGGAATCTTGTTAGCGCTTTATAAAAACTTGTAACTGTAACTTGATGTGATAAGTACATATCCCATTAATTTTTTTGGGGCAATGGTTAAAAAAGATATACATATAACAAGATTTATGTGATGGGAAAACCACTTGAAAACAGAGGAAAAAGTTCACACTAAAGTGTAATCTTCTATTGAAAAGGACATCACATCTACGGCCACCTCTTGCCAGTACTGGACAGGCACATTGTGCAAATTGGTCCTCTGTGTCCATTTATCAGAACTCCATGAGATCGCTTGTACTGTCGTATTCTTGCATTAACACTCAATGGAATCTTATGATCATTGTCACTACAGATAGTAACTCTCTGTATTTAATGCTTAGTACTGTAGCAGAAATATGTTTGTTTAGGCTAGGGTCAGACGAACGTGATTTCTACGGACTGTACGTCCGTGCAGTACGGACGACGTTAGTACGGAAGACGCAGTAGTGACCACACAGTCTGTTTTTTTCACTGACGTATATTTTGACGGATGTAGCAGGGAAAATAAATTAAACAGCAAAACCATTTTGTCCGTGAAATATGCTGGACGTATAAATGCAGTCCGTCTGACCACGTTCCATCACTCACACACACAGCTATGCAGATGTTGCGGACGCAGCGCACTTTGTGTGGCCGTTCTAGGGGTTGTACGTTCTTGCCTGCCTTGCGTCCGTGGGCCGCGGCCCTTGTGCGTCCGCAGTTCAGTGCAGACGTACTTCGTGTGTCGGGCTCCGATGGGTTTTCTTTCATGCTATCACGGACGTACTTTTAGGCGCCATCACGGACGTGAACACTACGCTCGTCTGACACCAGCCTAAATGAGGGTGGTGATTCAGCAAGTGCCTGTACACACGTCACTTTTTAATTCATTATGGGGCCCAGAGTGATATCCTACATGTATGTGAATCATTTATTTTTGTGAAATGGGATATAGATGTTTAGGGCTCATGTTTTAGAATATCCTTTATGATTGCTCACTTAAAGGGATACTCTACACCCCCTGATCACATTATCTTATTAACAGAAGAAGGTGTTCAGGGAGAAGTGGTCAAGGAGCTGAGTACACGCAAGCTACACCCGCATCACCCTTCCATCAATCTGCAAAGGTGCTCACATAACTTCTGTGCGTAAACTACGCAAGTTCCACAAGATAGGCAATTTGCGTAGTGTCCATATAAAAGTTCTGTACGATACACAATTTGCGTTAAGATGCTCCAGGGACTTTTGCATTTCAGAACTCTGAAGCCAAAATGGTGGAGTAGTCCAGCAAACACTGGAGAAAAGGTATTTAACTTAAAATTAATAATAAATATATAATCGGGCAGATGCTGTCAGTAGCATCTGCCCAGTTGTTTAAGGAGAAAAAGTCACGGGATCAGCACAGAGTTAGATGCTCAAGGGAACATCCATCCAATCCAATGACTCTCAATTAGTGATGGGCCGAACACCCCTGTGTTCGGTTTGCATTCGAACTCGAACATCAGAAAAAGTTCGAACACGATTTGAACACAATGCAAGTCAATGGGGCTCAAAAATTCGAAAATGAAGGTCCCCTCTAGAGGGCATATATGGAAGATATTAGTCATAAAAGGTGTATGGGGGTCGGAATACTGCACTGAGGGACATGAAACAATGAAAAACAAATTTAAAAAAAACCAACAGTTTTAACCATTTCACTGCTGAGTGCTGAGCCATTTCACCGCTGTGCGCTGAGCTCATTTGTACCGCTTTTGCTCATGTTTAAAACGCGATTTGAAGCCATGGGAAATGTTTTACCACCAATGAGCGGGAAAAATTACGATCTTAATGCAAACGTTAACGCTCACTTGCATGAGCATTAACATTTGCTGCGATGTTCACCGCATATTACAATCCAAACGCAAATGGGTTAAGTAACCCGTTTGTGTTTGGTATCTTGCGCTTTTCAGTGCGAGGTTACTGTACTTTGTGCTCCCTATACTTAACATGGGGAGCACAAAGTGTTAATCAGTGCTTAAAAGTGTTAAGCAGCGCTTGAAAAATTAGAAATGGGGACTTGTTACATTTTTTGGGGGGAAATTATGTGATTTTTTGCAAACCCCCCCCACAGAAAAAAATTGTTAGTGCAGCATCATTGTTCACATTATAATCGAAATGGGAACAATATTGCTGCATTATACATGGTCATGTTTGGTATCATTGGAAAGGCCATGCTCTGGCAGAAAATTAACCCCTAGCTGCCACAGAACGGGAGATAGGAGGGTCATTGGACCTCACTATCTTCACCATAGGTGTCAGCTAGGGGTTAACTCCTGAACTGACTTCATCGTGTCCATATGCAATGACGCCAGTAGGCAGGGGGAGATCCCGGAAGCTTGGCCGACATTCAAGATGTCAGCCAGCTGCGGGAGGGGACCGCGATCTGGCACCTGTTGGCGCCAAATCGCGAACCACCCCAAGGGATTAAAGGCAGCCACCGCTTGGAAGGGCAGGCTGTGTCCTTCAAAGAGGTGCCAGCCTTTTTTCTGTGCCCCTTACCGTTAGGGAGGGAGAGAGGTCCAAAGGAGCCCCCCTCCCATTCAGGCACCTTCCTTGCACTGGCGAGAGGGTGCCTGAAATAGACGTCATCGCGCCCAGCGTGATGACGCTATTCCTGCGGCTGGTGTCCCGGAGGCTGGGCTGACATCCAAGATCTCACCCTGCACCAGAAAGCCGCAGCGATCAGCCTCTGCAGCCAAGCCCTCGCATGGCTGGACACGCTGTGCACGTCTGCTGCAGCAAAAGAGTTAATATATTTGCACTGTTCTTCTATTGAAACAAAATACATGGCCATATTTAGTATTGTTGGAAAGGCCAGACTCTGACCTTTCCAATGACACCTCACATGACTTTGTGCAGTGTAAAAATCAGAGACCCAGGGTTCCAAAGTAGCCTCTACGACACTCGAAGCAGTGTGTTGGTTTAGGTTTTTGATGGAACAATAAGTAATGATGCATTATGCCATCACCTCCACACTTGCTGGGATCGTGGGAAATGGGAAGGTGATTTAGTGCAGCATCATTGTTCACGTTATAATTGAAAAGTGAACAATGGTGCTGCATTATAGAAAATAAAAAAAATATTATTTTATTTTATATTTAAAGGGATACTCTAGGCAACATGACCACCTAAGCTTTTTTAGGTGGTCATGATGCCCGGAGTATGTCGCCCTCTGTCCCCCCTCCCTCCGCTCAGCAGTTCAGCTGAAAAAGCTGAAAACAGCTGAGAGAGGCGGAGGACTTTACTCCGCCCTCCGAGCTGTCAGTCAGCAGAGCGGGATTCAGATTTCCCGCTTCTGCCGACTATTGCCGAGTAGGAGACGTCAGCGCGCTTTCAGCGCGATGACGTTTCCAACTCGCCGTAGTAGCTGGCGGCAGCGGCTGAGGGTTAGTGTTGCGCGCATCCTCTTGCGCGGAACACTAATCCTCAGAGGGAGCCGGGAGGAAGCCTGCCGATTGGCTGGCTTACGTGAGAGGCGCGCTCACGTAAACCAGAAGGCAAGTAGAAGCAATAAGGACGGGAGCGGAAGAGGAGGGAGGGGAGTATAAAAATAAAACAAAAGACGCCGCTGGAAACAAGTGGATTTTAGGGTAAGTATTACAGTTACAAAAAAAAAAATCCCTAATGATTTATTAAGGGAATAGGGATAGATTAAGATAAAAAAACGGGGGGGATTTTTGAGTGGAGTGTTCCTTTAAACGAAACCTGGTTATGGTTCAGGAGACATGGGGGTCCAAATGACCTCTGTATATCCTCTATTAGGATTTCCTAGCCCGGCTGGGGTTCAGGTTACTTTCTGGCTCCATTGCATGCATTCACGATGACATCAGTAAGCGGAGAAATGTCCCAAGACATGCAGTATTATTCAGAGGGAGGTGAAAACCAGGAGAATGACTGGAGAAGTGAAAATTCTAGTTCAAAATAGCCAAACTAGAAAAATTCTCCCATTAATCTCACTTTCCAAATTGAATATTTGGTCTAGATTGTTCTCTTCTCCTGCCAATTCTCCTGGTTTTCACCTCAATCTGAATAACCCCCATGGTCTGACTTCCAGGAAGTCAGACCACCGCAGTATTCCCCCCAGATGTTCATTCCGCCCCTGCTTGCGGCACCCCTATAGACAGGCGCCTGGGAGCAAAAGCACCTCTGCCCCTCCTTGCTACGCCACTGCTTTCGGATTAGTCCATCCAAAAAGAAAAAGGTAGAAAATAAAGAAAAGATAGTGAAGAAAATAGAAGATGGAGGGGAAAGACTCACCAGGCTGTGTCCAGCAAGCCGATGTTCAGAAACCTCCACCGAGAAGCTCAAGAAGGGTGTAGAATGACAGTGGGCACCTATAAGTACAAGGTGCATGTAACAAAACAGTATAGTTGTTGTAGGTGATTGGGAACATTAAGTCCTCACAGGACACTGTAACTTACAATGTTGCATGCTTTATGTAATCTCTGTTCAACATTGTTCCCTTTAAAGTGAGTGAAATCCATCCAAGCAAGAATACATCATGTAACATGAGATGAGAGTGAATTAAATCTTATATTTTTGGTTCTCATTTGTTTATTTCATCTAAATGACATGTCAAAATGGATGAGTATATGAATGTCTGGCATCATGCAGGGATACTTGGGAGAAATTTTAGATACCTACATTGTTCTTGAATTTCCTGAAAAATGTTTCCAAAATGGGAAAAAGTGTGTACTGTTTCATGCATGTCATGATATTTTTATAATCATATTTCTATCAGGGTTATTCAGAGAGCGTGAAAAGCAGGAGAATGACTGGAGAATGACTGGAGAATGACTGGAGAATGAAAAATTCTAGGTCAAAATAGCCAAACCAGAAAAATTCTCCCTTTCATCTCACTTTCCAAATCGGCTATTTTGACCTAGAATTTTTCATTCTCCAGTCATTCTCCTGCTTTTCACGCTCTCTGAATAACCCTGTATATGTATGCAAACTTTTGTCTGTCTGTGTGTAGGTATTGTGTGCCATTGTGTATTATTTATTTGCAAAGTATTTTACCAGGAAGGATACATTGAGATTTCTCTTGTTTTCAAGTATGTCCTATTGTATGTTAAATATGTTACCAAATACAGATTTTGTCAATATTAAAGGCAAACCTGATAATGAATAGCTGGTTGATCAAGTATTTACATTTTTGTGTGTGTATATACTTAACAATCAGGAGGGGGGGCTATTCTTTTTGTATTCCCATGTGGCGCTAGTTCTGTACAACTTTTATCTGATAAATCATAAAAAAACATGCATTACAAAAACATAAATTACAAAGTTATGTCCTTCATCATCTCTTTCTTCCCATATGGCGGTAGCACTTTCTAAATCTTTGAACCTACCAATTATTTAGTATCCAGTGGCTTGGAGAACAATTGGTTGTTTTGATTGGAACCACATGTGTGTGATCTATTCAACAGTAGTTCTATCCAAACATCTGTTCACTTTCTATCATCCAAACAGACAATCGTAGGGGGACGTTTTTGAAACCAAGTCTGTGTCGTTTCCTTTAGAGGACAATTATTTTGTGATTAGCATATGATGTAATTGTAGACAAACACCACTAAGAAATAATTTATCTGATCATTTTATATGTTTAATCTATAAAGAATTAAAGAACATTATAAATAGCAAACACTAGAGTCATTCTGAACAAAACCCTCTGAGTACATATTGGAGTCGATTAGAAAGTCATTTGTTGACCTTGTTGGCATCTTCTGTTTATTAATTTTCTCTATATGTTCAGATATTACTTACATATGTTGAAACTGTGTATAAAATAATATGCTATAAAACAGTTGGCGACACCACTGCACTTACACTAGTTTTTTTCCCATCTCTCCCTTTTTTCCCTTGTCACTGTTAACCCATTCACTCCCAAAATCAAGTTACATCGATTTTTCATTGTAATACATTATAAAGCACTCATAAGCATATCAAAAGCCTGTTTTCACAATTTTTTAAGCAAGATTAGTCCCTGTGGTGAAACAAAATCCATTGTTTTATCGCTCTTTCAAAGAACCCTGAAGTGACTTTAAATAACATCAGTACAACAATTTTGGTGTAGATTTTCTATTTTAACGTATAATTTATAGTTAACTTCACAACCCATGTTTCAAATAAATGTAAAGATAAAAAAGTCAACCAAATCACTTGGTATTGAAAGGGTTAATCTTCAGGTGTATATCATCCATAATTAACATTATTGTGTGTTTTTGTGGACAATAGGAAATTTAAGTATTGTAATAAAATGTTAAATAGCGAATAAAGTTAATTTATACGATAACTATTATATACAAACCACACATTTGTATATTAATCACTTAACTGCAGTCAACATCTTTGGGATATCTTCGGTTTTCACCACTGTGCGTAGTCAATGGCCCCCAGACAGGGTGGCCATTTGGATGGAGTAGAGGTAACATCACTGCTCTATAACCGTGGAGAACCAGGCTCAAATTGCGCCAGAGCACCCCCCCCCTTTCTCTCCGGCAAGAAACCAAATGGTACATACCCGCCCACCACACAATATCGGCTGTGGAGTCCAGTGGCAACGTCTCTGCCCCTCGACCAAGGAGAAGCAAGTCAAAATCCCTTTCAGCACAGCCCTGCAATACAACTGTGGAGAAGCAAGTCTCGACTTTACGAGAAGCAGGTTCAACTTAACCACCAGGTCACAATCATGGAAAGTCGAATGGATCCCACTCAGAAGACACCACCAGCGAGAGTACCAACCCTCTGTACACTGATCTTGTAAAGTGCTGCAAAATTTGTGGCGTTATATAAATAAAGGAAAATAATAATAAAAATCATCAGTGTATGGTTCCACTGCCAGATAAATTTATGTACTTGTGAGTTGAGAGCTTCAATATATGTCCTTTTGAAGGGTTGCAGTGTGAATAGTCCCCAGACCCCAAACTGACCCCAGATTAGTTTGCTGGAGCTTTGCTATATCAGGCTATTAAAAAGGCAGCCGCAGAGTGCATTTCATGGCTTTCTGTTGCACTAGGCTGACAGAGCTAAGTATGCTAGTGTGGCTGCGGTGTATCTTGGCCTAGGCCGTCAAGGCCTAGGCCTAGGGTGGCAAATTACAGGGGGCCGCCACCCCGCCACTCGGTAGGACCTGCAGGTCACTGTGACCTGCCGTCCAGCGGGACGCGCTGTCCACGGCCATCGGTGACTGAATCACTGGCCGCCGAGCGCTGCCTCCTTTAGCCACCTCATTGCTGCAGTGGCAGCCTGCTACTGTGCGCTGGGAGGAAGTGGTCATATAACGTCACTTCCTCCGAGCGCTCCATGTGATGCAGATGCCACGCAGAGGAGAGAGGTGGCAGGCAGGACCCAGCCCCCAGGTTCGAGAGGGGGGGGGGCGCTTTAATGAAATTTAGAGTTGGGGTTAATGAGATGAGTAGGGGGTGTTTAATGAGGAGATGAGTGGGGGGTGTTTAATGAGGAGATGAGTGGGGGGTTGTTTAATGAGGAGATGAGTGAGGGTGTTTAATGAGGAGATGAGTGGGAGGTTTAATGAGATGATGAGTGGGGGGTGTTTAATGAAATGAGAAGAGTTGGGGGTTTGGGGTGAAAAGAAAAGAGGGGGCGTTTAGAATGAAATGAGTTTTATTGCTGTGCAGCTCTGTAATACACTCATATACAGTGCACATTTCTGTGTGTTTTAATGCAGTGCAGCTCTGTGATACGCTCATACACAGTGCACATTTCTGTTTGTTTTAACGCTGTGCAGCTCGAGTGATACGTTCATTCACAGTGCACATTTCTGTGTTTTAATGCTGTGCAGCTCTGTGATACGCTCATACACAGTGCACATTTCTGTGTATTTTAATGCTGTGCAGCTCCTGTGATACGCTCATACACAGTGCACATTTCTGTGGGTTTTATTGCTGTGCAGCTCTGTGATATGCTCATACACAGGGAACATTTCTGTGGGTTTTATTGTTCAACCAATTAGAGTGACTGTGATACAGTATACTTGACATACATGTCTGATCTTTGTAAAAAATGGTTGAATTTAAACATTTCATAATTTTATTTATCTCTTTAAGTGATACATTTGAAATGGTAAACAAAATATACAAGTAGGAACTTTGTATCCACTTTTAATATACAGAGAGGAAGAGGTGGAGCCTAAAGAGGAAGGGCAGGGTTTAACCAGGAAGAGGTGTTACCTTGACAGGAAGGGATGTGTCAAATTTAAATTAGGGGTGCACGCGTTTAGTCAGGCCTAGGGCAGCACAAAACCTAAATACACCACTGGAGTGTGGGTAAGAATATAAAGACTGTGCCTGTATGTGTGTGTTTATTTATGTATGTCCATATTGTAAAGTTCTGTTAATGAACAGGTCCTTAAAGAGTTCTTTGTATTGACTCTGTATGTATTTGAACAATGTAATCATTTCTGCTCTTATACACTATTGTTCAAGGCTAAACAAATGCATTTTAAGTCACTCTTCAGAAGTACAATCTTCCATTCCTTTTATTAGCTTTGGAGCACTTTTTGTCTGCACTGTCTCAAACTCAATAATTTTTTTTTTTTTGAGAATACAACCCCAATTCCGAAAAAGTTGGGTCAGTATGGAAAATGCAAAAGAAAATCAAACAAAAAGAGTCCATTGAAAATCCAACTCACCCTGTACTATATTGAAACTACATTAATAACACATTATTTGAGGTTTTACTTTGTGAATTTAATGTATTTTTGAAAACGTACACTTATTTCAAATCATATTTAAAGTGGGATCTTACTATTTATTTTATTTATTTATTTATTTATAAAGGATTTTACCAGGAAGGATACATTGAGATTTCTCTTGTTTTCAAGTATGTCCTGGGTTCAAGAACATTGAATTGTTACAGTTGTTACAGAAATTCAAAGTAGTAAAATGCAAGATATTAACACAAAACAAATATACAAATATACGGATTAACAGAAAATAAGTATGTAGGAAATAGTCATTATGTTACTTGTTTACAGGTGCATTTTGTGTTGAGGTATGTTAATAGGGAGCTCTTAAGTGACTTTAGACTGGGGGAAGATTTGATGGCGTCTGGGAGGTTATTCCATAATGGTGGTGCTCTGCAGGAAAATGAGGATCGAGCCACTTTCTTTTTGTATTGTGGTATTGCAAGTAAGGTGCTGGTCCTGGATCGGAGGTTATAGGATGAGGGAACTGCTGGAGGAAGCAGTCTATTCAGGAAGGGTGGCAGCTTCCCAGAAAAACTCTTAAACACCAGGTTGGAAAGGTGAAGGGTGCGTCTAGATTCCAGCGATGGCCAGTTTAGTTCTTTTAACATGTCACAATGGTGGGTCATGTAGTTACATTGTAGCACAAAGCGACAGAATGAGTTATACAATGTAGTAAGTTTCTGGAGGTGTGTTTGTGGGGCGGCTGCATACACTACATCTCTGTATTCAATAGCCGGCATAAGCATTTGTTGTACAATCTGCTTTCTTACCGCAGGGCTCAGGCAGGATTTGTTTCTGTACAGGGCACCTAGTTTGGGGTAAAGTTTAGATGAAAGTTTTTTGATGTGGGGGCCAAAGGATAGATTTGGGTCTAACTACATACCTAGATATTTGAGAGAAGTGACTGTGGTCAGTGTGCCATTTTATCTTATCCCAACACATAGATGGGGTGTTTGCAATTTGTGTAGTTTAGGTGCTGTTCCAAAGAGCATTGTAACAGTTTTGTCAGTATTTAGATAAAGTTTGTTGTGTCTGATACACTTTTCTACCTCTGTGAATTGTTCTTGCAGCACGGCCTCCAGCTGTGAGAGATCTGGTTTGTTGGTATAGATTACAGTGTCATCTCCGTAAATGTGTACAGGTGACGCATTGCAGACATTGGGCGGATCATTTATGAATATTGTGAATAGCAGGGGGCCGAGTATCGAGCCTTGGGGTACGCCGCACGTGACTGGGAGGGGGAGGGAATTGTTGTCAGAAATGGACACATATTTCGACCGGTCAGACACATATGATGGGAACCAGGTTAGCGCGCGATCACCAATACCAGAGTTTTTAAGTTTTTGTAATAAGATACCATGGTCTACTGTGTCAAAGGCCTTGGCAAAATCAAGGAAGATGGCTCCAGTTAGGTTTCCTTGTTTCATGGCAGCTTGGATATCATTGCAAACTTTTAAAAGGGCAGTTGTGGTTGAATGATTTGGACGGAAGCCGGATTGATCTGGGGTTAAAATGTTCCAATACTGATAGTAATCGCGTAATTGAGTGTAAATACATTTTTCCAGAATTTTTGACATTACAGGAAGCAATGATATTGGACGCTAGTTGGATACCAAAGTATTGTCTCCACTTTTATGGATAGGTACCACCCTTGCAGTCTTCCAGAGTTTGGGTATATATCCAGTCGCCAGTGATTCATTGATTAGGGTTGTGACAGGTTTTGCAATTGCCAGTTTTACTATTGCTTTGTAAATAGGTGCAATTAAATCCTCATGTGTACCAATTATAATAATTCATACATGAGAGCACTTGACTGACTTTTGCATCCACTAGCCATTGTGTAGTTTGACCAGGCACACAGTTGCAAAGTTAATAGTCTAAAATTATAACCAGGTCCTTCTAATTCATGTAATATATGTTTGTAAGTGACTCACAACTTGGATATTGTATCACTGTTGCTGAACTACAGGTTTCTTTTCCGTTTAATTTCCACTGGACTGGAGTTTGGGCATCTCTTGGGTCAGGGAGAATTATCACCTGATGGGTGACCTAATATTGCACCAGCTGTCCCTGGTAGTTCACACTGATTAGTCTATCCCCTCCAATTGAAGAACGGCCAACTGCAACAAGCAACTGAACATGTAACTACAACAAATTGTAACCAGGAACTGACTGTGTAGCGATGACCAACTGTCAGAACCAACTGAACCATTTCACACATTTTGTGTAAAGTGCTGCCCTCATGCACAGCACTGGTAAACCAGCACACAAGCAGTAAAGCACTAACACACACACCTGAGGTCATGTGACCTGTCGGAATAAAAGGTCCACTCCCCCTTCCCACAATGCTTCTGCATTGTCACTTCTGTGTTCATTGTAGCATGTTATACTCTGCTCTGCTCCCGAAAATACCGTGTACCAGACCTCCTGCTTGCCTACTGACTGCTGCTCTCTACTAGCCCTTGACTATGGATCGCCCCATGACAAGGCTCTCTTTGGATAACTCATTTGTACTCTGTAATGTAATGTACAAGGCCTGCGATTAGCTGGATTTTAATCCTTCAGGTTGTCCCAGGGCTGGCCATCCATGAGGCAGGAGGGGGTCATGGCTCCAGGTGGTCCTTTGCCATGGGCAGCATTTTGACACCCTGTCAAGCGCCGCAGCATGGACCTCAACCAGGTCCGGTAGCTGCCAGGGCTTAAACCAAGCCCAGCGCCCGTCTGGGCCTCGAACAGGCCCAGCGTCCGCATGGGACTTGACTAGCCCTGTATAGGGAGGGTGTGGGTAAGTATGTGGGTGTGTGTCTGTGTGTGTGTGCGCGCATGTCTGTGTATGCATGTGGATATGTGACTGTGTGTGTGTGACCTTGTGTGTGGCTGTGGGGGTATATGGATGTGTGACTGTGTGGCGCTCTGTGATACTCATACACACTGCACATTACTGTGAGTTTTATTGCTGTGGCGCACTGTGATACATTCATACATACCACACATTATTGTGAGTTTTATTGTTGTGACACTCTGATATACTCATACACTGCACATTACTGTATCACAGAGCTCTACAACAATAAAATTCACAGTAATGTGAGGTGCGTAAGAGTGTGGGTTTTATTGCTGTAGAACTTTGTGATACACTCATACACGCCACATGTTTGTTTTTTTGGGCTGGGGCAGCATTTCATCCTTGGACCCAGGCAGCGCAGTGTCTTGTGCCAGCCCTGGGTTGTCCTACCCAGTCTACCTTATAACATTACATAAGAGCAACTAAAATCAACAACCAGATACCAAAGCAGTTCATCATTAAGTCAGAGGAGTTGACAGGCTGGTTAAAATCAGCCACATGGACAGTAAAAGAAGGAGGAAAAACTAATGGGATGCTTTATCTTCTTTACAACTTTGCCAGCACCTTTGACATAAGAAATAGGCACTTCAAAGTGATGTTTAAAATAATGAACAGCAGCTGGTATCTTTGCAGTCAACAGTCCCCCAGGAGAAGGCTAGATTTCCAATATTTTACGAGGTGATGAAATGTTTTTTTTTATAATCACCATGAAAGTTGGTGAAGTGCATACACTTACATATAGTGCCCTCTGTTTCCCTGGGGAGAAGCCTACGTAATATTATACACGGAGTGCACAATATACATATCAAACAAGTATAACATTTTCTCCACTGGTGACCTATGCCCTAGTCTAAAAAAAAGAGAATGAGTGGCATCGTGGGAATGTAATGTAACACATGCAATGAAGTTATCAGGGTCAAAGAAGTCTTTTTCCAATGGAAAAGCAGTAGTAAATAAAGATAGGATTTACCCTAGCGTTGATAGTTAACCTTGGCATCCTGGCTATAAATAAACAAGGTTTTGCTTGGGAGTTTCACGGATAATTCCCAGTGATTGTGGGGTGATTGCGCCTTACATGACATCACTGACAACACCAGGCCTGGACTGGGGCTCTCTGCATTGTTAGCGCAGGTATAGGGGCACCGTATCCTGCTTAGCATTTGCATTTTCTTCATACAGCAAGGGATGAACTGGAAACGTTGTTTCCCAGTTTGTAACAGATCCGTCTACTGTATTATTTCCTTTGTTTTACTAAGTACAGCACACCCTTGAGTTTTCCTTTCTGTCTTTCCTATATATTACGGACCCTCAAAGGCCCGTTGTTTCCTTTTCTGCTCGACAGATTAACCACTCTCTACATACTGGAGTGCTGTGCTAACGTGTATGGGACTTTGATAGCCATGGGGCCTTATCCATACCCCAATTCCTTATATTTACATCTAGTCTTGTACTACCAGGATCTGTGGATCCTTTTAACATTACTCTATTAAAAGTTATTTTTAATCCTTGTTCACAGCAATTTGTGTATAGGCCATTGCAGTCATCCTGTTAAGAATTTTCCCTTTACCTGCACGAAGATACATCATACCGCATTCACCTGGGTATGTTTATTTTCTTTCAGATTTTTTTTAGGGTTACCCCCTTTCCGCCAAGCTCAGGCATTCCTGTCTTTCTCAATTTTCGTGTTATGAATATTATTTCTTTTGCCATACTCTCATACACACCGCATATTGTTGTGAGTTTTATTAATGTGGAGCTCTGTGACACGCTCATGCACACAGCACATTTCTGTGTGATTTATTGCTGTGGAGCTCTGTTATAAAGTTAAACAAGGGTATGTTTTGGTGGGAATAGTTTGAGGGGGTGGCAGCATTTCATCCTTGGACCCAAGCAACACAATGTCAGGACCTGGTCTTGTCTCTATTTATTGGATGTATGTGAGCATACGCCATCTTTCATTGGTTGCTTGATGCCTGCACTTTATGATGCTTCATGGTGAGTACCACTGCCTTTATTCCTAGAAAAAAAAGCACTGTCTACACACCACTAAAGTATACCAATACGTACACCTATACACCTCTATTACATACCTATTCTTATGCCATTGCCTATACACCCTCCTAAACACACCTATACGCATACACACACCCCTAAAAACCACTATAATATACCTAACCACTCACATACCTAAACACTCACATAGACCTAAACCCACAGACCCCTTTACCCATACATATAGTTTCCTGTTTTGATGCCCCTTGACCAGCACTTACACATGTTGAGGCAGCTCATTGGCTCATTTAACCCCACGCTGCCTCCTCCTTTACACAAAGACCCGTTGCGCTGTGTATATGTCACACTATGCCGACGTCAGAGTGACTGGGAAACAAGACCTGTTGCTCTGACATCATCATAGAGCGACTTACAGTGTGCTAGGTCTCGGTAACCCTAATTTCTAACCTTAGCGTCAAACCCTAATTTCTAAAACTTATTTTCGGTGGTTCGTTCGACATGTTTAATCAGGTGAATCCTCTAGGTTTCAATGTAAAAAAAAAATCCAGTTTTTATTCGTTTCGGATAATTTTGTTCCGTTTTGTGTTTTTTTTTCCTTTCAGATCATTTTCGAACCGATTTTTCTTTTCATGTTTTTTCGTTATGATACAGACAGCCGAATTTTCGTATTACAGAAATGTTTCCGAAATACAAATCGGCAAATTTTCATCCGAATTTTGATTTGGAATGAAACGAAATGCACATCCATGTCTAATGATTGTCTGTTTGAATGTATATCCGTTAGAGATACAGTGCCAAGAAAAAGTATGTGAACCCTTTGGGATTACGTGGAGTTTAGCATGAATTGGTCATAAAATGTGCCCTGATCTTCATCTAAGTCAAAACAACTTGAAAAACACAGTCTGCTTAAAATAATACAACACAAACATTATATGTTTTCATGTGTTTATTGAACATAACATGTAAACATTCACAGTGCAGGGTGGAAAAATTATGTGAACCCCTAGCCTAATGACTTCTCCAAGAGCTAATTGGAGCCAGGAGTGAGCCAACCTTGAGTCCAATCAGTGTGATATTATTGGATGTGTTGCTGAAAGCTGTCCTGCCCTTTAAAAACACACATCAGTTTTGGGTTTACTGGTTTCAAAAAGCACTGCCTGATGTGAACCATGCCTCGCAGAAAAGAGCTCTCAGAAGACCTACGATCAGGAATTGTTACTTGCATGAAGCTGGAAAGGGTTACAAAAGTGTCTCCAAAAGCCTTGATGTTCATGTGTCCACGGTAAGACATACTGTCTACAAAAGGAGAAAGTTCAGCACTGTTGCTACTCTCCCTAGGCGTGGTCGTCCTGTAAAGATGACTGCAAGAGCACAGCGCAGAATGCTTAATGAGGTAAAGAAGAATCCTAGAGTGTCAGCTAAAGACTTACAGAAATCTCTGGCACATGCGAACATTTTTGTTGACACATCTACAATAAGGAAAACATTAAACAAGAATGGAGTACATGGGAGGACACCACGGAGGAAGCCATTGCTGTCCAAAAAGAATATTGCAGCACGTTTGAAGTTTGCAAAAGAGCACCCGGATGTTCCACACAGCACTACTGGCAAAATATTCTGTGGACAGATGAAACCAAGATTGAGTTGTTTGGAAAAAACACACCACACTATGCGTGGAGAAAAAAGGCACAGCACACCAACATCAAAACCTCATCCCCACTGTAAAACATGGCGGAGGGAGCATCATGGTTTGGGACTGCTTTGCTGCCTCAGGGCCTGGACGGATTGTTGTCATTGATGGAAAAATTAATTCCAGAGTTTATGAATACATTTTGCAGGAAAACGTAAGACCATCTGTCCGCCAACTGAAGCTCCGCAGAGGATGGGTGATGCAACAGGACAATGACCCAAAGCATACAAGTAATTCAACAAAAGAATGGCTTCAACAAAACAAAATATGCCTTCTGGAGTGACCCAGTCAGAGTCCTGACCTCAACCCGATTGAAATGCTGTGGCATGACCTTAAGAGACCGATTCACACCAGACATCCCAAGAATATTGCTACACTGAAACAGTTTTGTGAAGAGGAGTGGTCCAAAATTACTCCAGATCGTTGTGCAGGTCTGATCTCCAACTACAGGAAAAGTTTGGTTGAGGTTATTGCTGCCAAAGGAGGGTCAACCAGTTATTAAGTCCAAAGGTTCACATACTTTTCCCACCCTGCACTATGAATGTTTACATGTTATGTTCAATAAACACATGAAAACATATAATGTTTGTGTTGTATTATTTTAACCCTTTCGCTGCTGAGGCTTTTCCCGCCCCTGTGCTGAGGTCATTTTTTACCTGTTTTGCGCATCATGTTTAAACGTGTTTTTAAGGCTTATTTTAGTATATGACACCGACATATTATATATCGTTCTTTCCGTCAGACTCGGTAGATTCATAATATGTCATTATTATATGTATACGTTATGTCATGTCTGTATATTATAACAAAAAATGCAATAAAATATGTATTTTCAATAATTTACAATGTGTAAAGTGTTTTTTTCCACATTTTAACATGCGAGCAATTGCGGTTATATTTTGTATGGGGTGCACTTGTTAAAAAATTAGAGATGGGGTCTCGTTACATTTTTTTTTTGGGAAAATGACACTATTTTTAACAAACGCACCGCATACAAAAATCGTTAGTGCAGCATCATTGTTCACATTATAATTGAAATGGGAACAATATTGCTACACTAACAAAGCAAAAAAAATAAAAAAAGTGTTTATTTTTTTTTTTTTAATTTTTTTTTTAATTTTTTTTTATTTATTTTTTTTTTTTATTTTTTTTACAAAATTTTTAACTTTCATGTTTGGTATCGTTGGAACGGCCATGCTCTGGCCGATCCAACCATATCAAAATTTAACCCCTAACTGCCACGGATCGGGAGATAGGGAGTTCATTTGAACTCCCTATCTCCACACTTGGTGGCAGTTAGGGGTTAACTGTAGGACTGGCGTCATCGTGCTACGCACGATGACGCCAGTCCTCTGGGGGAGTTCCCGGAAGCTTGGCCGACATCCAAGATGTCGGCCAGCTCCGGGAAAGGATCGCGAACCGGCGCTTTTCAGCGCCGATTCGCGATCCAGCTCCCCAGGGGTTAATGCCAGGCATCATTTGGAAGGGCAGGCTGTGCCCTTCCAAATGATGCCTGGGTTAAGCCCCGCAGAGCCACCGATCGGGAGGGAGAGAGGTCCGAAGGACCTCCCCCCCTCCTTTCAGGCGCCTCCTCCGCACATGCGGGGGGGCGCCTGAATTAGGTGTCATCGCGCCCCCGCGATGACACCTAATAATGGCGGCTGCTGGTCCGGATGCCGGGCTGACATCCAGGATGTCAGCCCGCACCGGAGGGGCCAGCGATCGGCCGGAACCCGGCCGAACGCTGACCCCGATGTGAGGACGCGCCTCAGCGCGTCCTCAGCACACCAGCGGGAATGCTGAGGACGCGCTGAGCGCGTCCTTAGCATTCAAGTGGTTAAGCAGACTGTGTTTTTCAAATTGTTGTGACTTAGATGAAGATCAGAGCACATTTTATGACCAATTCATGCAAAACTCCACGTAATCCCAAAGGGTTCACATATTTTTTCTTGCCACTGTACGTGCATTTTTATGAATGTGTACCTGTGAGTGTCTGTGTCATACTGTACCTTTCCTTTTGCAAATATGAATGGTACATACTACGTTGCAACATCCACATGTGTCACCTTCAAAAATATGAAATGTAATCAGACAAATATGGTGGAACTGTCAAACAAATTTGACATTGTAAAAGTGCAGAGGCACAAAATAATTAGGAGTTGTGTGTCGAGTAAATCACTTATGTTATTGATGTATCCTTCAAATCTGAAGAGGTTTGGAATATTTTTGTTTATTGATGTTTTTTGAAAGCTAGAAAAAGAATAACACATTCCATGTTTGATTGGGTTAATTGATGTTACACAGGAGATGGATGAGCCAGATGGAGGACTAAAACTATTTATTCCTAACACCATAAATACACATGCCATTCACTACCAGCAGAAAGCCTATTCAAATGGAGAATGGATTGCTGTACAGGTTAAGATATTTCTTCTGGGTTGATAGATGAGGTCCAGCAAGAATTTAAGAACACAATGGCCTTCAATTTAGTGTAAATTTGGTAAATTATTTAAATACTCAGGTCAGATCAAACATTTACATTCATTGAGGAAATCTTATTAAGTAAATATCAGTGGATTATCCAGGACAGGCTTTGAAGCAAGGGGCTCGAATAATTTGATTACATTCTGTTGAACTAGTCCCACTGAGAGCTTTGATAGCAAATTGATTGTTTATTGCAAATAGCCTTTGACGCACAGCTGGATATTGGAACAAGGATTGATCAATGATCATTTCCTGTGTCCATGTGTTGTGCTAACACTATAATACAGGCTTCATTAAAGTGTGATAGTTATCTTGTGACAGATGCTTTATTCCATGGTGTGTTTTAAGTGGAACCCATAAAAGCAATAATTATAGATAAATCAGAGACCAGTACAAAAATAAAGAATTTCAATTACAAGAACACATGTAGAAGTGTGTGCTGTCCTTAAAATTCAATTATTTTTTAAAAATTACTATTAATTTAATAAACAAATTAAAAAGAAGGATATTTGCAGAAATGGCCTTAGAAAGAACATCTTGAATGTCCTTGGAATGACAAGATCAACATATGGTTTAGAACATACAAGATATTCTGGTTATTCCAGAAATCAGTCAACAGTACTTACTTGAGATTTAAAAATCAATTTCTTTCTATAGAAATTAGAAAATCAGCAACTGGAGAAGATTACACATACGATTAAGTCCAATGTTGCGTCCACTTTCAGAAGAATGTGCATTTAAACTGTCAATGATGAAAGGGTTAGAGGTAAATGTTGACCAGAATTTAAATGATACCCGAATGTCACTGTGGTCAGAAGAATGCTGGGTTATTAAATCAACATCAAGAACTACACATGATCAGGTTGAAATGGAGAAATGTTACAATTATGAAACTAGACTTTCAAAAAGTACATGACACCTTCCCCCCAGACCTACAGCAATGTTGACTTCCCAGAGAAGAAAGGAAGACATTTACTGCCTCATTTACGTATATGAGGCAATCCCTAGGAAGCCTTCATTATGTGTGAAATTGCAATAGATCTTGTTTGTGTTCAAAAGCTGCATGATGCCACAAAAGAGAAGACAAATGATTCCCCTGATATTGTATTGTTCTAAATTGGAACTGCTACTTGTGTAAGGTACTCAACATGCCTTCTATAAAATCACACTGAAAATAATTTGCATCTAAAATGACAGCCAACAAAATGTTTACTTATCATGAGCAAACTCCTTTGAATAATTAGCAATGTATATGCTCCTGGACAGGCTTTGCTGCTAACAGATTTGCTTGGAATTTAAATTACGCCCTGAATATTTAGTCATGGAGTGTGAAGTTGCTGTGGCAATTAATTGATGGTTTACTGTAAAAGGTCTATTAATCACAGCAGACTTTGGGAAAAAAACTACTGATTCACGTTTACACATGCAGATCAACTCTTCCTCCATGTCTTTGTCTCTAAAAAAGAATGAACAAAGAGTTTTTATGCCGTCAGGCTGAGTAAAATATCACATATGCACTTTTGTAATAAGGCTAAATGTGGATTGGTAAATCAACTGGTAGATAATTAATTTAAAATATACATAAAGTGGTCTATTAATAAGACTAGTTTATGATATACCCATAAGGCATATAAAGGCAGCAAACTCAAACTAGCCACTTACTCTAAGGCAATGATTAATTCAATAGAAAATAAAGTGTATATAGTCTACAAAACAAAGACACTCAGTAATGGTTTCCTCCGTGCAAGCAACACATTGATACCAAAGTTACTTATCGCTTTCACTACCAAGCACTTTTTGTCGAAAACAAATTGATCATAACATTTATTTGAAAGATGGGATGTAAAGTTAGCAGCCATATGTAGGATAGAATGGAATTTCTGCATAGAAATTGCTATTTCAAAAAAGTAAAAATATTAAAATAATTTAACCTTTTCTGGGTTTTGGGGCTTTGAAGGTGCGGGGCGTACCAATATTGAACTCATTCCCCTCCTCCTGCATCCAATGACGCACATTACGCATCATTTGCGTGGGCGGGTCGTAGGAGAGGCCAGCCAAAGCACTTGATTCCCAGGCATACTGGTATGCCCTGTGGCGTTAACCCCCTCCTGCTGGGCACCACCCGCTCGGCATTCAGGCCCGTCTTTAATATTGATTGGACCCTGGGCAAACATTTTCTTGGGGCCCCCCCCGAAAGCTCGTCCACCACATAATTTTGTTCTCCACCCCCAACACCCCCCAAAAAAAACACATACATCATGGACTTGTCACAAAATGCTTTAATAATTTTAGATTGTAACCTCACAGAAGCGGGCTCCTCTATACCTGTCATTCTCCATATAATCACACTTTGTGTCTGTCACTTGGCAGCGATTTGCTGAGTATTGGGACCAGAGGACTAGGATTGGCTGTGACGCGTCAACCGTCGGCTGCTTCCTCTCGTAGACTAGCAGCAGTCAAATAAAAGGGGCATAAGGAGTGATTTTTCCACTAAGCATTTGCAATAAATGTGTTGATTATGTGATAATGACAGTTTGTTTAAGGTTGTCCAAAAAGCAAAACACATACACACATTTCAGTATCAACGCATTACCCCTTTATATAAAATATATTCTTTGGGCCTGTAAGGACGGTAACTTGTGTCAGTGTGAGTTCATGTGTATCTGCACAGTGTCTGCAGATTAATCTCAGGGCATGCCATGTTTTGGACTACAGAGGGTTAATATACTCCTGAACATGATCCCTCCTCTTATAAACAAATTCACATGAATCATGAAAAATAGAAGCCCGAGTACCATCTACGACAGTGGGCAAAAGGACGGGGGTCCCTGCTCCACAGCCCCAAATTAAACAAATTGAATAAAAAGACATAAACCCGCAATATTACATCAAGTGGATTATTTCCAGCACCAAAAAGGACAACGTGTCGACCAGGACTGGTCTTTCTCAAGTCTTGACAAAGACCAATCTTGGTTTAAACATCGTCCTTTTTGGTGCTGGAATTAATCCACTTGATGTAATATTGCGGGTTTTCGAGTTTTTATTCAAGCAGCAGCACAGGGAGCGACCCAGAGGAGCAGTTACCATCACCTCGTGATGAACCGAATCATTTTGCTGATCCGAAATTTCCATGGGGCCTACATTGTGTCTCCTCATCCACTACCAGCAGGAAAAAAAGCAGGACCTCCAGCAGAGTAAAGTGATGAAAATCTTTATTCAGGGACAGCAGACACCATGAAAAAGCAGTGACGTTTCGATTCGAAAGTCTTAATCATACATGTCAGTCATGTATGATTAAGACCTTCGGGTCGAACCGTCACTGCTTTTTCATGGTGTCTGCTGTCCCTAAATAAAAATTTTCATCACTTTATTCTGCTGGAGGTCCTGCTTTTTTCTTTTTCCTGCTGGCGTTTGGGGCTGGCGGCGTCCCTGCTTTGTGGTGACCTCGTGGAGTGCTTGGCTTGGGCTCCCCCCTGACAGAGATCGTGGCGCTTCGGTTTTGCGTCCTCATCCATTACTGTCCTCCCTCTTCATTAACTTTAAAACAAAAAACATAAGGATTTTAGTCAAACGCCGGCCCTCTAGCACCAGGAGATACAATCTGGTGACGCAATATTGATTATAATCATTAGAATTATAGTTATAGAAGACTGACAAACATAATTTATAAAAGCGTTAACAACTAACCGAGAAATAGAATAATGTGCTTCCCTGTGCAGGGAATCCTTCCAGACCAGGCAGCACTGTCTCTTCTGACTCCTGCGTGCAACGGGGGTAACTTGGCTGGCTGTCTGAGCAATGCCATTCACAGCGTGAGTGCCGTTCCCAGCCTTATGTTCGCTGGGAGGTAAGGACGCTGCAGCCAGGGCCGGCCCAAGCCACTGTGCTGCCTGGAGCGATGGATGAAATGCTGCCCCTTCCCCAAAAAAAAACCATGTGGCATGTATGGGTGTATCACAGAGCTCCACAGCAATAAAACCCACAATAATGTGCGGTATGAGAGTATCACAGAATCCACTGCAATAAAATCCACAATAATGTACAATGCATATTAGCGTGACACTTACCCCTGCTGGGTGTAGATAAGATCATGGCACTAATTAATACCCAGGCAGATACTCCTGCAGGGTATGGATTGAAATGTCAGGTCTCTGGTGTATAGATAGAGGTCTGCCTGGCGCAGGTAATATCTGGGTGCCACAGCACATTTAGATGCCCCTCCATTCCAGGGCATCAGTAATCAGCGTATTAAGGTAGTTACTCCTGGGTATAAATAATGCCTGGGTATCAAAGTACCTACAGAAATGCCGCAGCACAGCGGTTTTAAGTGGGTTCCATAACTCATTTAGATACCCCTGAACTTGTATGGTAGAATCTGGATGCCCTGGCACAGTCACATACCCCTGTGTGGGTTTCAGACCAATTCATGATCAACTTTAAATAAATGGGTAAGCTGAGGCCTGTTCAATACCTCAGCCGCTGCAAGTGCTAAGTTAGCAACTTGCCATTGAACGCCGTTCAACCGCTCAGCGCTCAGCAGTGCTAACCTAGCACTTGCAGCGACCCGAGGAGATGCTGAGTGTGACGTTTTAAAGATGGCCGCCGCCATGAAGCAAGTAACAATGCCGTACAGCAAGATGGCCGCCGCCTCGAAGCAAGTAATAATTCCGTACAGCAATGTTAATTGAGGTTTTTGTTCACCAAAGCACAAAATATTTATTTATTATTTCCCCTGCACATAGACATATATTACAGTTCAATTTATATATTTTTCAGAAGTAAACATAACGTTTATTCATTAAAAACTATCATTTGTGGTGTGTGCATACAAAACGGAATTGTGCTGACTGCTGCTCTTTATTATATTTTGTCCGAGTGATCCGAAAAACAATCTGAATTTTTCATTAAGAAATCGTCGGCCATTTTGGATTCAAAATTCGCATCCAGAGGGTTCAACGACACTGCTGCAGCAAACTGAATTGCTGCGCTGCAGCAATTCAGCAGCTGCTGAGGTATTGAACAGGCTTCTGGGAGGTGCATTCTGCAGCAACTGGAAAGCCACAGATCTGATTATAGGTTACCCTGTCAGGCACCACACTGTGCCCATACCCTGTGCATTGAGCAGATCAGACTGCCCTGCAGCACCTGATATAATCCACCTCCATGCCATGCAGGCTCCCTGCACCCTGTGTGCCATGAAACCCAGACCATGTGTTTGGGAAAGTTCTCCTCCTTTGCCATGTATGAGATGCTGAGGTGCACACACACAATCAATCACTTGCATGATTGCAAGTGCAAGCACGGCTAACAGCCAGGTACCCTGCACTCTCCTAGCTGCTGCTTCCAGTGTATTGTGTGAAAGGCAGGAGTAGGAACTGTGAGGGGGAGAGATGCAGAGGTAGGGAGACAGGAGCAGGGGAGAAAGATGCAGGGGCTGGGGTTGACTGAAGCAGAGTGCAATGTAGAATGCTGTGAAAGTGCAGGGCATACTCACAGCCCAAGCTGGGGGGATTGCTGCCTCCCTCTGACCTCCATGCTGCTCAGCAACAGCGCCTGCTTCTCTGCCTCTTCACATGTTGTTCCCCCTGAAAACTGTTGGCGCCGGATTACTGTCACTGTCTGGGCGCCGCCTGATGACATCACCAGAGCATTGCATGCCAGGATATGTAGTTCTACACTGGTTGTCTTCAATCTACCAGAAAACCAGTGAACTACATCTCCCGGCATGCAATGCTCCGGTGATGTCAGCAGGCGACACTCAGACAGTGATTCATACCGGACTTGGAGCTCAAAATTATCAAACGGATTCAGCGGCAGGTATTTACGCTGGCCCAAGGGACAGCTGCTTTGGGCCCCTCAACAATGACTGGGCCCGGGGCAGCTGTCCCTTTTGCCCCGCGTTAAAGACGGCCCTGTCGGCATTAAGAGGTTCAATTTGTTTGCTTGCAACTGTATAAATGTATATTGTTTTTCCTGCATAAAAATTTTGATTCAATGAAAGGTTCTGAACTCTAGATAGTGTCCTTTATTTTACACAATGTCACACACGGTCTGTATTACCAGCATACAGGCAGAAATGACTTTTGTGTCAAATACAGTAAATGTGATAAAGAGAGATTTAAAAAATTGTCAGCCACCATGCTTATGGGGATTTGTAGAGATCATAATGAGCTTATTAGCAATGCAGCTTCCAAGAATACCAATAAAATATAAAAAAATAATATCTGCATGTGGCATAATAATGCATGTGTATGGAAATTATAGTAACACTTTGTATCTGTATTGGATTTTCAGGAATTATAACCTCCTAAATTTTATCCCTGTACAGTAATGAGTGAGCCCAGAGCTCTCCTTGTAGTCTGCCCGTACGCTGGCTGATGTAATACAGCATTAAAGTTTGATGAGCCTTTTGTTACAGTGATGGGGCTGGGACTGCTCTTTTTTTTTAAAGTAATATAGGGTGACAACTGTGAGATCTGAGAATTTCATTCTCTCTGTGGGACACAGTAATCTTGCATTAAAAATATATACTAAAAAGGTTCATATGATGGGGGCGTGGCTGGCCGTTGGAGGGAGAAGTTGCGTCTTGCTGAGCTCCGTGGCGCTCCTTTCTTTCTGGGGCCTTTTGTTGGTTTATTTTACATTGGGATCCCCTTGTTTGTGGCTCTGGATATGCTGGCCACTGGGAGAGTGCTGACCGGAGCCCGTTTCCCCCCCCTCCGGTTGAGAGAGGCTCACCTGATCGCTGTTGCCTCCGGCTGGAGAGTGTTGCTGGCGGCCATTTTGCAGCCTATTTCCCTCCGCCCGTCATCTTCCAGCATTCCTGCCTCGAGTGCCTTGATTCCGCTGAGAATTCTGGAGGGGTCTGTGGGGGCAGAGGGCCCACATCTCCTGGCCCTCTTGGATGTTTTTGTAACGTTGGGGGCTTCCAGCCCCTCCGGTGTGCTTGGCGGCAGCATGTCTGATGCTGCTCTCTTACCATATTTACCATACCCAGTTTAAATAGAGACAGGCAGGGAGGTGGTTGCATGAGGTGCGGCTTGAGAGGGGAGGCGGTCTGGTGACGCGGACCTATCAGAGAAGTCCAGGTCTTTTAAAAACCAACAGTTCCTTCTAAGCAGTGCCAGATCGTGGTTATCCATACCTGAGCTCCCTGTACTTGTAATCTCTCGTGATTGAACCTGTTATTGACCTCTGCTTGTTTTCTGACTATTCTGCCTTCCGTTGCCCTAGACTATTTTCTTGTACTACACTCCTGCACTGATATCGACCAGGCTATTCCCTTTGACTATTCTATACTCTGTATTCCTGATTCTGGCTCGTCTGACTACCCCCGTGTTGCTGACCTGGTTTTGTATTACGACATTGTCTTTGATTAACCCTTTCTGTCTAGCTAGTATATATATACCTGGCCAATTTAAGGACCAGACAGTTAGGGATTCTTCTATGGCTACCCTGTTGGTAGCTTTTGGGCTCTGTGGAGTGTTGGGCTTTAAGGACTGCGTGGTGGGATCCGGGAACCGTGACATTACGATCTGGCCAAATGGATCCCGCAGACTTAGCACAGCATTTGAGTAACTTTGTATCCAGACAGGATGAGCAGGACCATAGAATGGATCAGTTTGCTCTCGCCTTAAAAACTATCCTGACTCGCACGGTTCACCTGGAACCAGCTGGGGTTGCACCTCCGCCTGCTATACCTGTGTCCCCTGTCGTTCAGACTTCCCAGGTACACATGACCGCTCCTATGAGGTTTGACGGTACGCCCTCGGAGTGCCAGGGATTTTTGGTCCATGTGGATATTCATTTCAAACTAAATCCACAGATGTTTAACATTGACATACCCAAAGTGGGGTTCATTATTAACCATCTGTCTGGCAGAGCGTTGACATGGGCGAATCCTTTATGGGAGGCAGAGAAGCCTATCGTACTGAACTATAAAGAATTCATAGCCGAGTTAAAACGTACGTTTAATCCTACCAGAAAGGCCAAGGTAGCTGGCAAATCCTTTTTCCGCATACGTCAAGGAACAGGACTGTGTCTGATTATGCTATAGAATTTAAAATGTTGGTTTCTGACGTGAACTGGACTAATGAGGCTCTGGATCTGGCTTTTATGGAGGGGTTATCAGAGTCATTGATGCATGAGTTGGCTCCTCGTAAATTACCTGAGGTGTTGCGTGAACTCATAGATTATTGTATAGATCTGGATGATCAGATAAGGGACAGAAGAACACCAAGAGAGAAACCTAAGAGACCTTTACCTAGGTTGGCCCCTGTCTTTCAGGCACCACCCAGAGAGTTATCTCCTCCCTCTGAGCCTATGCAACTAGGCCATACTAGGCTTACAGAGGAAGAGAGAACATGGCGTCTTCGTGAGGGATCGTGCCTGTATTGTAGTATAAAAGGACATTTACGACTTCAATGTCCTGCTCGCCCTAGAATGCATGATAGGTCGGAAAACTACCACACCTAAGGCAGCTGAGGAGACAGGCCTTGGGTGTGACGTTCATGTCTCCTGTCAAAGACACTAGACTCTTGTTACCGGTATCCATAGCTTGGGAGACCAAGACCACGCATACTACCACTTTTGTTGATTCTGGGGCTGCTGGTAATTTCATCGATGTTGAATACGCTTCCTCCATCTCTCTCCCTCTGGTTGTAAGAGAGACACCCTTGGCCATCAAAGCTATAGACGGTAGGCCATTATCCTGCCCCAGGATAACTCACGATACTGTTACAGTGGTTCTTACCACTGGTCTCTTACACAAAGTAGAGATCATATTTCAGGTTATCCATTCACCTTCCAATCCTGTTGTGCTTGGTTTCCCTTGGTTGGTGGAACATAATCCTGTTATTGATTGGGCTAAGGGAGAGATACAGTCTTGGAGTCCTGCTTGTTTTGTGAAATGTTTAATACCCATTCAGCATATTGGTGCCCTGAACACACCTACAGCTCCTCCATTGTCTACAGACGTTCCTGACTGGTATGTTGACCTCAGGACTGTATTCGATAAAAGAGAGGAAGAGAAACTACCTCCACATAGACCGTAAGATTGCGCCATAGATATTCATCCAGGTACCATGCCTCCTCGAGGCAAAGTATATCCTTTATCCATAAAGGAGAACCAAATCATGGAGGAGTACATAAAGGAGAATTTGGAGAGAGGTTTTATCAGACGTTCCTTTTCTCCAGCAGGGGCTGGGTTCTTTTGTGTATCTAGAAAAGGAGATTTACGCCTGTGTATTGATTTTAGGGGGCTTAACAAGATCACCATCAAGAATGTGTACCCTATCCCTCTTATATCAGAACTGTTCGACAGGTTAAGGGGATCAGCAGTATACACAAAACTCGATTTAAGAGGGGCTTACAACCTGATACGTATAAAAGATGGGCATGAGTGGAAAACAGCATTTAACACCAGGAGTGGGCATTATGAATATCTGGTCATGCCTTTCGGTCTCTGTAATGCTCCAGCTGTATTCCAAGATTACATTAATGATGTGCTCAGAGACATTTTGCAATCCTTTGTTATCGTATACCTAGACGATATACTGATTTACTCTCCCGATGTTATAACCCACCATGAGCATGTCAGACAGGTATTAGCAAAACTACTAGACAATGGTCTTTATTGCAAACTGAAGAAGTGTTTATTCGACATTACTACTGTGAAATTTCTTGGGTACATTATCACTCCAGAAGGTTTTGAGATGGATCCTTCCAAACTCACGGCCATCACAGAATGGCCTCTTCCCCAAGGCCTCAAAGCCATACAGAGGTTTTTGGGGTTTTCCAACTATTATAGGAGATTTATCAAGAATGATTCTACTGTAGCTTCTCCTATCATTAATATGACACGTAAAGGTCTGAAGAACCAGGTCTGGTCTTCACAATCCAAACAGGCATTCGAAGCTCTCAAACAGGCTTTCATTTTCGCTCCAGTGTTACGGCATCCTGATCCCAGATTTCCATTTGTTCTTGAGGTTGATGCTTCCGAGATAGGCATTGGGGCTGTCCTATCTCAAAGAGAGTCTCCAGGGAAGCCTCTACATCCTTGTGGGTTCTTTTCAAGAAAATTATCACCAGCAGAACGCAATTATGATATCGGTAACAGAATTGCTTGCTATTGTGTCTGCCCTGTCAGAGTGGAGACATTTGTTGGAAGGTACTCTTGTCCCTTTGTTAATAAGTACTGATCATAAGAACCTTACGTACATCGGGGATGCTAAACGTCTGAACTCGAGACAGGCCAGGTGGTCATTACTACTGTCTCGGTTTAATTTTGTGTTGACTTACAGAACAGGTGACCGCAATGTAAAGGCTGATGTCTTATCTCGTCAATATGACCCGTAAGAATCAAATACACAAGACGACAATCCTATAGTTCCTCCTGAACGTATTGTGGCTTCCACTGTCTTGTCTGTTTCCTCGCCTTTCCTGGAACGCCTCCAAGCAGCTCAAATGGGGGCTCCACCTAACAAGCCTCCAGATATGTTGTTTGTTCCTGAAAAGGAAAGACAAGAATTACTCATAATGTTTCATGATTCAAAACCAGCAGGTCATCCTGGTATTACTAAGACTCTTACCAGTATCTCCAGACAGTTCTGGTGGCCCACCATGCGACAAGAAGTACGTCTGTTTGTTTTGGCTTGTCAAGTCTGTGCCAGAAGCAAAACCAGTAAAACCTTGCCTGTCGGTCTATTGCAGCCTTTACCCATTCCCAAGAGGCCTTGGTCTCATCTATCCATGGATTTTTTTGTGGGCTTGCCGAAGTCAAAGGGTCATACTGTGGTTCTGACAGTTGTAGACCGCTTCTCCAAAATGGCTCATTTTGTTCCTTTACCTAAGCTTCCTACAGCCAAAGAACTGGCGGTCGTCTTTGCAAGAGAGATTGTACGAATACATGGGGTTCCATCTGAAATAGTCTCTGACAGAGGAGCTCAGTTCGTCTCTCGTTTCTGGAGGGATTTCTGTGTGGAGATGGGGGTGCGATTGGCCTTCTCTTCAGCATATCATCCACAAACCAATGGGGCAGCAGAGAGGGCAAATCAGGGTCTCGAGCAGTACATACGTTGCTTTACCACACAACAACAAGACAATTGGTCGGAGTTGTTGCCCTGGGCCGAGTATGCACGTAATAACGCCGCTAACGAGACCACTGGCCACTCTCCTTTTTCTGCTATCTATGGTTTTTTTCCCTCCGGCTCTACCGCTTCAGTTTGCTGAACAGGCCATCCCGGCTCTCGATGAACATCTCACACAACTACAAGATATCTGGAGACAGATTCGTGAAAACATGGAGCGCAATGTTGCTGTCCAGAAACGCAAGGCTGACAGGCATAGGTTACAGGCTCCTTCTTACAACGTGGGGGATAGAGTTTGGTTGTCCACTAGGAATGTGAAGTTGCGGGTGCCTTCTATGAAAATGGCACCCCGGTTTATCGATCCATACAATATCCTTCGGCGCGTTAACCCTGTGGCTTATGCTCTTGCCCTTCCTAGACATCTTCGCTTGCACAACGTTTTCCACACCTCCCTACTGAAACCTTTGTTGTGTAACAGGTACACACGGGTCGTTCCTCCTCCTCCTCCTGTTCCGGTTGATGGAGAAGCAGAGTATGAGGTTAGGAAAGTTCTGGATTCTAGGCTGTTCAGGGGTGCTCTGCAGTACTTGGTCGATTGGGTGGGTTATGGTCCGGAGGACCGGTCCTGGATTCCTCCTTCCAACATGTCTGCCTCTAGGTTGGTCTGGGCGTTCCATGCCTCGCACCCCGATCGCCCCGGTGGTCGTCCTGCCACTTGTCCTGTTGGTCGTCCGGTGGCCTCCTGTGGAGGGGGGTACTGTAATTTTGGGGGCTTCCAGCCCCTCCGGTGTGCTCGGCGGCAGCATGTCTAATGCTGCTCGCTTACCAGCACCCTGTTTAAATAGATACAGGCAGGGAGGTGGTTGCATGAGGCGCGGCTTGAGAGGGGGGCGCGGTCTGGTGACGCGGACCTATCAGAGGAGTCCAGGTCTTTTAAAAACCAACAGTTCCTTCTAAGCAGTGCCAGATCGTGGTTATCCATACCTGAGCTCCCTATACTTGTAATGTCTCGTGATTGAACCTGTTATTGACCTCTGCTTGTTTTCTGACTATTCTGCCTTCCGTTGCCCTAGACTATTTTCTTGTACTATGCTCCTGCACTGATATCGACCAGGCTATTCCCTTTGACTATTCTATACTCTGTATTCCTGATTCTGGCTCGTCTGACTACCCCCATGTTGCTGACCTGGTTTTGTATTAGGACATTGTCTTTGAATAACCCTTTCTGTCTAGCTAGTATATATATACCTGGCCAATTTAAGGACCAGACAGTTAGGGATTCTTCTATGGCTACCCTGTTGGTAGCTTTTGGGCTCTGTGGAGTGTTGGGCTTTAAGGACTGCGTGGTGGGATCCGGGAACCGTGACAGTCTTGATGATCTTGTTGGAGGACGATGAGCGTCCGATGACACGTGGCAATATGCGCCTCGTCATGGCCATGTTGAGTTCTGGTCGGAAGGCGATGTTTCCTGTGGAGGTGATCCTGGAGGCAGACGGCCCAAAGTTGTGCTGCGTGGCAGTGAGGTACCAGAGAGAGTGGTGGCTGGAGCGCTGCAGGATGGAGAACGGGAGCCGGATGACGTGTAACCGCTGATTGCTCCACTGATGGGGGAGTTGACCCCGCGCCATGTCCCGGGAGAGCCCGATTGCGGGGGGTCGTCTATTCGAACGGGGCTGGCGGGTGTGCTGGCGGCACCTGCTGTCGTGATCGGGGTACGGAACCTGCGTAGTCCCCTCCTGCACCTAAGAAGATGGAGACAACAAAGCCTCTGTCCCTCTTGCCGTTCCTCGCTGCGGCGCTGAGGCCTGCAGCCTTACCCCGCGATGCTGATGACTGGTGCTGCAGTCCAACTGATGAAGCCGTGAATATGGCGAAAAGCGTCTCAGTATACTCACTGAGTCTTTTAAAGCCTGTTTTTAACAGAAATTTAATTTTTATCGATTGCTCTGCACCGCAGTGTTTTTTTTTTTCTACATTTCCTTTTAACCATCTTTATAGACACCGGATTGGAGTAAGGAAATTCCATCAAGGGCAGAGGGTTGCCGGATAAATACCCTACATGCATCTTGTTCCTCAGAGCCGGGCTAGGGGCTCCACTTATTGTAAGTACCCCACAGGGGGGAAGAATAGGGGCCTGTACCGCCGCGTACTGCGGAATTGTGTTCCTGTTTTTCATTTGCCAGCTGTAGGTTTCAAGGTTATCCAGCAGAAACGATCCAAGGACAGCACGCACCTTGATTCTATAACCTTTCAGAAAGGAGAACCATTTTACATTTATCTGACTAATCCTGTCGAGTCTCCTGCTGTATGATATGCACTGAACATCGAGATCCTTTTGTGAAGCATCAAACACAAGACTGTACCAATTCTCCATTTTTTGGGAAGTATATACTTTTTTCATTTATTGTGGGATCTAGGGATCTCCGTGTGTCATGTTGATGTAACTGATGGATGTTTAATTTATCTATAACAGTACAAACTTAAGACAATCTATTAACTACACAAATTCCAGACCATTCATGTACACTACACGTGCCTAGAGGAGCCTTTTTTATTGCAATACATTTATTTTTTCCCCTCCCCCCGCATTAAGATATGTTGATGCTTTTTTATGTGAACTCCCTGTGTTTTAGATGTGTATTTGGCCCTGCGAGGCCAACTTTGCTGGTCAGTCTGTGACCCTTTGTGCGTAAAATAAAAAATCTTGAATTAAAAATAAAAAAAAGGTTCATATGATAATTTCTTTTGTATTTATTGTATTGCAATTCAAAACAAGTTTACATACTTTGTTAGGGAAAGGTTTAATGAAGGTTCCCTACCTACAAGGTTCCCCTTTTTTACCAATTTTACTCAACAAAGGTTTCCTGCTTCACCAACTGAAACCAAGGTAGCTCAGTACATGAGAAAGTGGTTGGAAAATTCTCGAAAAACAAAAGCATGGCTTACAAGACTTTCTATGAACCAGGCAGGAGATCAATAGAAATGTGCCCCCTCTTGCTACCAGTGAATGTCAGAAAAAAAGAAATATATTCAAAACAGGATTGCTTGCCCTTACTATTACTTTTAAAAATGTTTCCTACAAAAGTATTAAAGACTTTTTAAGTAAAAGAAAGAAGAAAAGTTTGCTCTACAGCAAGATTGTGGTTTTTCTTGTGATAGCCTATGAATTTTCCCATGGTAATCGGGATTTCCTGTCAGAAGAACACCAGGTGAATATTTTAGAAATTCAGATGGGATTGACAATGGAAAAAAAATAATAATTTGAAAATTCATTTTAATTTTGTTTTTCCTGCTGGAAAATACTACTTTACAAGTGGTTTGGAGACAGTATTTAGTTTCATAACTTTTAGTTCTAGTGTAATGAACAATCGATCATTATTAGCACAAAGAGTGTGCTTTCTCTACAAAGGAGAAGGCGCAGAAAAGAACATTATGAACATGCAGAAGCTGAGCTGGGATCTTATGGTGGACATGACTCAGGCTATTATCTTTATTAGTAATTTACTTGTTTCCCTGAACTTTGACATGTACCATGGGTTAATGATTGTCAATGTTAATTGACACAGGACTGTTACTTGAAGTTACTTAAGATCTGGCTCCTAAAAGCTGAATGACGAAGGATGCTCAAAAGGTCAACTACGAATTTGGTCTTTATGTGGCACATAGACAAATTAGGAAACTGTAAAAGGAAAACCGTTTTCCTACTTTTTAATCACCATATTTTCTATATTAACCCATTCTCAGTGAAGTGATTTGTCTTTTAAATTCATGACATTTAGTTTTAACAGCAGTTTGCAAGCTAATGAGCAAATAGAATTGGGCTAAACAGTACATAAGTGTGTATTAAAAATAACATTTTTCACATCTCTTCAAAGTGTAAAGCACCATAGGAGTAAAAGAGGTGGTAATTAATGCTTATAGACCATTCCAAGTCTAGATTTGCATCATTCTGCATTGCTTTCAAGCTTCAAGATACATATGGTTTGGAGGAAGTAATAATGGTGCTCTGAAGCCCATATGCCCACAATAAAAAAATGTAAAAGTTTTTTTGCCATTAAAGTTTAAGCCAAGCCCACCTGCCAAAGTCAAGGCATTCTTCTTTAGGTGGGAACTATAACCTCTGGCCACTTCCAGCTCAGAGATAAAAAGGTGAGTTTATTTATAACTTGCAACATATAATCCCTATTTGTTACAAAAAGGAAACATGGTGGGAAAAGAGCTACAATGTACCTAGATGACCCACCATTGTGACTTGTAAGGCCGGGGTCAGATGAGCATTTTTGAGAGCGGAAGGAACATCCGTGAAAGTGGATGTTCCTTCCACTCTGACGCCAGTCTGGCCACCTCGCTGAGCGCAGTTAGTGCGGTCAGCCCTGCAAGGCTCGATCTTCCTATGGAGGATCGCGCATCGTAGCGCTTCGAGGAGGAGGCTTTTAGCACAGCCACAGCACGTCCGCTGTAGTGTGTGCAATTCATGCACGCGTGCAGCGTGTGGTTGGTCCTGTTGAAGTGTCACAACGCTGCGACGGACACCGGGAGGCACATCATTGCAGGCACATGTAGTGCGCTCGTCTGACCCTGGCCTTAAAAGAGCTAAACTGACCGTCGCTGGAATCTAGATGCACCTTTCACCTTTCCAACCTGGTGTTTAAGAGCTTTTCTGGGAAGCTACCACCCTACCTGAATAGACTGCTTTCCCCAGCAGTTCCCTCATCCTATAACCTCCAATCAAGGACCTGCACCTTACTTGCAGTACCACAATACAAAAAGAAAGTGGCTCGGTCCTCATTTTCCTACTGAGCACTGCAATTATGGAATAACCTCCCAAACACCGTCAAATCTTCCCCCAGTCTTAAGTCACTTAAGAGATCTCTATTAATATACCTCAATACAAAATGCACCTGTAAACATGTAACATAGTGAGTATATTTCCTACATATTTATTTTCAGTGTAAATCTGTATATTTGTGTTATATTTAATATCTTGCATTTTATTACTTTGTATTTCTGTACCTACTGTAAAAATTCAATGTTTTTGAACCCAGGACATACTTGAAAATGAGAGAAATCTCAATGTATCCTTCCTGGTAAAATACTTTATGAGTAAATAAATAAATATGACTGCGATGCAAAATACCAAAAATAGTTAAAAACCTAAAATCAGTCCGGCATTCTACCTAAATTACATAAGTGTTAGCAACTAAACAGATGCTTGCATGATTTTGAAGTGGTACACACAAAGAAACACCTGATTTATAAAAACCTATTAATGGAATAGGTAGTGTTGATATCCAATGTCCTCAGGTAGCTACATTACTTTGTAGTGTCTTTAAATTAATTACGTAATACCTAGGCAATTGTTAATCCATTTAGCGTGTAGGTGAATTAAAAAATATTTATCATTTGCTTCTCCATTGAAACAGTACTTTTTTGAAATGTAATTCAGCATGGTGTTTCTTTTAACAATTAACCCCTTCATTACCAAGTGATTTTCCAAAAAAACCTTTGTCAGTTACCAGTGGTTTTTGAAAAATCTTTTTTTAATTAAACAGTAAGAAATATTTGGGCATATTCCCAGTGTATTTCCTACTACAATACAATTTTGGCAAGTGGATGGCCCCATCTACTGTCAAATTAAGTTACAGCCGTTACAGCTGCAGCTCCTGTTCCCTGCATAGGCTGCTGGAAGCCCAATGTCGGGGCATTCAGTTTCCAGATTTTACACAGTTTTAGCTCTTTGGGAATTATGACCACAGGGCTAAAACTTTGAGGGCACCTTCTGCAGCCAAAAAGCAAACAATTAGTTTGCAGCAAACAAATTTCATTTGCTTTTGGGTTTTAGATCTTCAGATCAAGATATCTCGATATCAGGCACTAGGTGGTGCCTTTGAAGCCCGAGAAATCTCGATCTCAGTAGTGAATGGGGTTAAATTAATGGGTAAATAATTTATGCTTTAGGAAAAATCTTAGGCAGCACTTAGACATTGGCTGCCCAGCCCCCTGAAGCCACTAGGCCCATGTATTGAGCAAGATAAATGCTGTCCCTGGTGGGAGAGCAGAACGCTCTAAACCTACATTGGGTATAGACCACTTTATGATAACAGCTTGTTCTCATCCCCTGTAAGAGTTTCTATTCTAGGGAATGGGAAGAATTAGTCACAACCCCTTGGAGACTAGTCCTATCCCCTAGAAGTAGCAGCTCTAAGGCATTCTGTACAATGTCAGTACATGGGCCCAACATCTTCAGGGGACTAAGGAACAGGGATCTCTTTAACTCCCCCTGTATCACCAGGGATTTAATGCCCTTCCTGCAATAAAGGTAAGCAGCAGAAGTTGAACAATGTGTGGGAGCTGGGGTTGCACAGTGGCCTATCAGTTCCCCTTTTACTAATAGCACACTGGCATGCGCACCCCATATCTGTTGTTACCACCCCAACTAGATGCCAATGGATGTGAGGGGGACTGCGGAAATGGTGGGCACTGTTCACTCTTTAGTGATATACCCCATCAGCACCATGTTAGGCAGAGGCATTGGCAGAGCCAGATTATGATCTCTATGAGCCTGGAGCTGAAGATTTTGGTGGGCTTTTTTGTAATTTAGTGAAATGAAAACCTATTTTAGTTTATTTAGTAGTGCAGATACAGGTATATCTAACCAGGCAGATACCGTGTGAGTAAATTTCCATTCAGATTTCAATCATTTACAGTGTATGACAGAATTAATTCACATTTTATCATCCAAACCTTTGTGGTTATATATTCTAAAGGGCTTTGTTAAAAAAATTAAATGTGTTCCTGAACCTGCTACTGCATTTTTCTGAGAAAATACACAATTTTAACCAAAACTGGAAAGAAAAAAGGAAAATGTCTGCTTGTGTTTTGGAGGATGGTGTTTTATGAATAATATGACTATTGTGATGTTGGGGAGCCCATAGAGCATGTGCACAACTTCTTGAGCAAAACAAAAAAAAACAGCTCTATTTCCCCCTTTCAGCGCAGTCAAAGTGGCAACATAAAAATACACACTTGTCTTCAGAGAAATTAAAGCAAAGTCCAGGTCTTCAGCACAATATAACAGAACATAAGGGTGGCTCACCAATTTATACAAAAAGTCCCAAACCTGGGGTTATCCTTTCCCGGAAATGTAGAAGCCTCTCCAGCAAGGCACAGCAAGTCTCCTGCTTTGAAACACACACAGCTTACAGCTAATTACTTTCTCCTTAACTCCCACAATCCTCTCTGGGAGTTGCTGACATTTAAACCTCTTCCTGGACTGGAAGGTTAACCATGTGGTTGCCCTTAAAGGGACCACAACCCGAATAGGGGTGAAACATATCGCCCATCCAGGACCCAGCCTTGCCGTCCTCTACACTATGTATAAAATACTGAACTTGCTCCCAGTGTGGGAAATGACAAGGTGAGTAATAGCAGTGATATTGCTAATTTTATACCTGACAAATGGACAATGCCATTGCTTTGGTAATAAAAATAAATAAGTAAATAAATAAAAATATTTTTTTCTTCTTTTAGGTTTTACATGTTTGGTATCAATGCAAAGGCCAGTCTCTGACCTTTCCAATGATGCCTCACTTGACCTTCTGTGATGTAATTAGAGGTGCAGGATTCCAAGGTCCCCCCAGTGCTCCTCACTGCAGTTCGGCGTGTTTTGTTTTTTTGAGAAAGGATTTTACCAGGAAGGATACATTGAGAGTTCTAGGTTTCTGATGGTACAATGCATAATAACACATTGTGCCAATGCCTCCACACTTATTGGTAACATGAGAAATGAGATGGTGAGTTAGTGCAGCATCATTGTTTACTTTATAATAGAAAATTGAACAATATTGCTGTGTTAGAAAGAATAAAATATTTATTTTATTTTTATTGTTACATAAAACATGGTCATTGGTATCATTGGAAAGGTCCTGCTCTGGCCTTTCCAATGATACCTAACATGATCCTGTAGTTATGTATTTGGAGATACACGGGTCCAAATTCCCATCAATGCAGAAATAGTTATCCTTTCTCTGGGTCTATTATGGGGCATGGGCCTGGAGCTGCTGCTCCAATAGCCCTATGCTAATCCGGCCCTGGGAGTTATGAATGAAATAGCTAAAATCAAACCACCACAGCGGTTCCTTAAAAGCTAGTTTAATTTATATAGTGGTTCTGCCTTTTTGTAACTCAAACAAGTCGAAGGAAAGCTGAAAAACGAATGTATGAGTCTAGTAATTTCTTCAATTTACTAATGAAAGGATCAAAGGAATTAATAATACGTGTCATCTAGTGTAAAACTGACAAACCGGCACACATCCATGTGGATAATCTAGATTGATATCACCTTATTACAAAGTTTGCTTTGTCCAAAGTATATAACAATATGTTTATTCTTTTACCCAGATACCACTGGCAGTGATTTCAAAGTCAAGAGTTTACAGGCTAATTTGACTGGCCCTGAGGCAGTGAGAACGATAACTTTTTTCTTTGTGCTAGTTGTCAGTGCATCACAGAGCTCTTTGTTCTTTAATGCAAAACCCATTAAATAATTTAATATAACGTTAACTTCAGATGAGACAGATAGTAGCAGAGTCACCTGTCATCACTGAAGGCATTAAAGTGTTTAGTGTCTTAATCCTTCAAAAAAGTTGCTGTTTGCCTGGGAATTTAATTTTAATATTCGTCTTTCATCCATTCTAAAGATGACCTGAACTATAAAGCACACACCTTTAACTGCTATAGAAACTGGCAATGTACCAATGTATCAACGCAGGTTGATAGAGCATCTGAAAGAGGTTTTGAATGTTAGATATATAACTTACTGAATTCAGAGCACTGCACTTTAACCCCTTGCTGCTGGCAGCTCCTGGCGGCAATGCAGTACCTCAACGAATAGTGGGTCCCGCTGGCGCTTAGGCTGGCCTTTGGCCCACGTATATTGCATGCGCTGATCACGTCATCGGCTGCCGCAGGACATCTGTGTGGCAGCAGCCTATGACGTGATTGGCGATGACTCAATGTAGGCAGATCGATCATGCCTATGAACAGACTGCGAGGTGTGCCATGCCGGCCCACAACGTTTAGGCCCAACCGTCAAAGGGTTACTATAACTTTAAAGATTTTAAAGAACACCTGAGTTAGGCAAAACAATGGAGATTTAGTTACAACATATGATCATAAATTACATGAGCTGCCATAACATCAGTGTACCCGAACATAGCAAGCCCTATTCTTCCAAACCTACTGACTGATCGTATGAGGTTTACTTTGGGACATACATCTTCCTAGGGCTCTCTGCAGCTCTAGACTTAAACAAGAACTGCAATGAGGCTCCTATAACAGGGAGGAGTGCAAAACCAGGCTGATGGGTGAGCTGTAACAACTCACAAGTGAATCATCTGAGAGCCCAAAGTAGTTTATCATTCATGTGAGTCCAAACTTCTAAAATCATATTGGTTTTATGTACCCATTCATGTTATGCTAGGTTTGTTTTAATTTCTATGAAGTACAGTATGTGCCTAATCTCTTATGAGAGTGAATGGGTGACTGAAGATGCCCATATTACACAAATGTCCAGAAATCTTGACAACGTTGCGTGCAGAAATTGGTGTGCGGACTGTTTTGACACGCGATTAAGCCAATCAGAATTAAGAACCACAATTGTCTCACGTTAAGTTTTTGCGCCTGTTAAAGTCAATCTGCACATATATGCTGCATCAATAAAAAAACACGCACAACTTCTCCATTTTATTGTTTGGGTATGCGTAGTGTGTGTAACTATACTGTGCTGTATTAGGTTTTTTTGGGCTGGTGTATTTGGGTTCGGCCAGGTCGTTCAGATTTGCCATTACCACCAGCTTTTCAAAGACGTTAAAATTATGCGCACAAATGTTGTGCATTAAATTTTGCGCATAGATTGTAATACCATCCGCGTACCAGCACACAAATGCATTTGCGCTCACAATGTTAAGTATAGGACGCATGCAGTACAGTACGCTCACGCAGCGTTCGCGCAGGTTCACCCGTGGTAGACATTAACGACCATTTTTTGGGCGGACATTGTAATACGACATTCAGCGCAAAGGGTTTTGCCCCTCGCGTTAATGCGTTTTTGAGCACGCGTTAACATTTGCGTGAAGATTGTAATAGAGCCCTATATTATTTTGACTCAAGGTCCATTTTCTAAATAAATTTTGTGAGTCAATATAGGGCAATAAACGCGTGGAGCATGGACTGAACTACACCTGTGGATGAGTCCACACTGCATGAGAATGAAATTCTGTGCCTAATGAGGCACAGATTTTGCTAGCAAGGCTCCCTCACTCTCTTGTATCTTATTGATGACCAAAGTGCCATATAAGACCATCATATCCTGGTGCTCTATTAATGTAAACCTTTTGGTTGGATCACAAGGGTATAGTAAGTGGTTCTTATTTTTTTTTTTTTAAATAATAAGTTTTTATTGATTTTCGTAAGTATATACATCAGTATATAAAATAACATTCCAATACAATAACAATGGATAACAATACAAGTGACACATCTATTCAACGTGAGAATACCGAAAAATTTGTCATACTGAGTAACTAGTACATTTATAAATCAAAAATGTATAATATAGGCGTTAACCCCTTCACTGCTGAGCCATTTCACCGCTGTGTGCTGAGCTCATTTTTACCGCTTTTGCTCATCATGTTTAAACGCGTTTAGAAGCCACGTTTTATTACATGACCCAGACATATTATATATCGTTCTTTCCGGCAGACTCCACAGATTCATAATATCTAATTTTTATATGTATACGTCATGTCCTGCCTGTATATTATTACAAAAATGCTATAAAATTTGAATTTTCAATCATTTACAGTGTGTAAAATGGTTTTTTTTTTCACATTTTTTCACATGAGTGTTTGCGGTTATATTTTCTATGGGGTGCGCTTGTACAAAAATTTGATATTTTGACTCGTTATATACTTTGGGGGGAATTACGTGATTTTTTGCAAACGCACCCCATAGAAAAAAATCATTAGTGCAGCATTATTGTTCACTTTATAATTGAAATGTGAACAATATTGCTGCATTAATAAAAACAACACAAAAAAAACATGTTTTTTAATTTTTTTATTTATTTTAATTTGTTTTAGTTTCTTTTTACTTTGAACATGGTCATGCTCAGGCCTTTCGGATGACACCATGCATGACTCCCTAGCTGCCACGGTTCTGGAGATATCGGGGTTCAAATGAACCCCATATCTCCACCAGGGGATTTCCTTGGGAAATCCCTGGGCTGCTAGGGATACCCCGGCTATCTGATGTCACTGTGCTATGCACGACACGTCAGGAGCCGAGGGGGAACCCTGAGGAAGAGCCGCCATCCAAGATGGCGGCCCCAAGCGAAGCCAGATTACGATCGGCTGCCGAGCGGCGCCAATCGCGATCTGGCAATTATAGGGTCAGTCACCGCTTTAAAGAGCAGACACTGCCCTTCAAAGCGGTGCCTTTTTTTGCCTGAAAACCCTCCCGATCGGGAGGGAGAGGGATCCAATAGGATCCCCCCTTTCCTTTCAGGCGATCTCCCGGCTTTGCCGGGGGTCGCCTGGAAATGACGTCATCGCCCAAGCTCGATGATGTAATTTACATCGGGGGCTGGCCTATCTTCAGCGCCTGGCTTCCCTGAAGCCAGAACGCCGCAGGACCCCGGACAGAGAGGTAAGTATCTCCGCCGGGGCTCCCGCTGGTGGACGACGTGTGAGGCACGTCCTCCGCATATAGCAGGAGTCAATCAGGACGTGCCCCACACGTCATCCGCAGCGAAAGGGTTAAGGCTTGTGTCTCATAATACTTTAAACAATATTAGTATAAATACAGAATTTTTTTTCCAAATTGCTGGTATTTATCAAGGCTATTTATTTATTTATAAAGGATTTTACCAGGAAGGATACATTGAGATTTCTCTCGTTTTCAAGTATGTCCTGGGTTCAAGAACATTGAATGGTTACAGAAATACAAAATAGTAAAATGCAAGATATTAACACAAAACCAAATATACAGATTAACAGAAAAATAAATATGTAGGAAATAAAGTCATTATGTTACATGTTTACAGGTGCATTCCGTATTGAGGTATGTTAATAGGGAACTTTTAAGGGACTTTAGACTGGGGGAAGATTTGATGGCGTCTGGGAGGTTATTCCATATTTGCGGTGCTCTGTAGGAAAATGAGGATTGAGACACTTTCTTTTTGCATTGCGGTATTGCAAGTAAGGTGCTGGTCCTGGATCTGAGGTTATAGGATGAGGGAACTGCTGGGGCAATCAGCCTATTCAGGTAGGGTGGTAGCTTCCCAGAAAAGCTCTTAAACACCAGGTTGGAAAGGTGAAAGGTGCGTCTAGATTCCAGCGATGGCCAGTTTAGTTCTTTTAACATATCACAATGGTGGGTCATGTAGTTACATTGTAGAACAAAGCGGCAGAATGAGTTATACAATGTAGTAAGTTTCTGGAGGTGTGATTGAGGGGCAGCTGCATACACTACATCTCCGTATTTAATGGCTGGCATAAGCATTTGTTGCACAATCTGCTTTCTTACCGCAGGGCTCAGGCAGGATTTGTTTCTGTACAGGGCACCTAGTTTGGGGTAGAGTTTAGATGAGAGTTTTTCGATGTGGGGGCCAAAAGATAGATTTGGGTCTAACCACATACCTAGATATTTGAGAGAAGTGACTGTAGTCAGTATGTCATTTGATCTTGTCCCCACACATAGATGGGGTGTTTGCAATTTGTGTAGTTTAGGTGTGGTTCCAAAGAGCATTGTAACAGTTTTGTCAGTAGTTAGAAAAAGTTTGTTATATGCGATCCACTTTTCTACTCCTGTGAATTGGTCTTGCAGCACAGCCTCCAGCTGCGGGAGATTTGGTTGGCTGGTATAGATTACAGTGTTGTCTGCGTACATGTGTACAGTTGAGGCTTTGCAGACATTGGGCAGATCATTTATGAATATTATGAATAGCAGGGGGGTCGAGTATCGAGCCTTGGGGTACACCGCACGTGACTGGGAGGGGAAGGGAAGTGCTGTCAGAAATGGACATATATTGCGACCGATCAGACACATATGATTGGAACCAGGTTAGCGTGCTATCACCAACACCGGAGTTTGTAAGTTTTTGTAATAGGATGCCATGGTCTACTGTGTCAAAGGCCTTGGCAAAATCAAGGAAGATGGCTCCAGTTAGGTTTCCTTGTTCCATGCCCGCTTGGATATCATTGCAAACTTTTAAAAGGGCGGTTGTAGTTGAATGTTTTGGATGAAAGCCTGATTGATCTGGGGTTAAATAGTTCCGATACTGATAATAATCACGTAAATGAGTGTAGACACATTTTTCCAGAATTTTTGACATTACAGTGAGCAGTGATATCGGGCTACTAGGTCAGGCCAATAAGCTAGGACATAAGTAAGATTTGTATGGAATTTCAAATATAACATAAAGGTCTGTTCCCCTTTAACACTAAAAGATTGCTAATGCTTATGTTTGGACATATATACAGTCCACCAATACCACGTAGTGAAATATTTTTCATAATTTTTATCCATGGAGAAGAACATCTCCTCCATGTCTCGGATAGCATCTACTGCCGTTATCCATTCCGTGAGGGTGGGGAATGGATCTGTGTGGAATGCCAGTGTCTGAGAATCAGAGATTTAGCTACATTAAAAGGGATTTTCTATAGGTAATGGGGGAAAAGGAAACCAAATGGAACAAAGCTACTTGGGGAGATGGGATAAGCTCCATATCGGTGATTTTATTCATTTCCTCAAAGATAGTGGACCAGTAAGGGTGAATGTGTGCGCAATCCCACCAGATGTGCACAAAAGTACCCGCTGATTTCCGGCATCGCCAGCATAAGTCCTCGGAGGTCGGGTAAATTTTGTGCAGTCTAGATGGAGTAAGGTAACACCGTGATAAAAATTGATAATGGGATTGTTGAATGTGTAAACTTCGCGATGCGTGTACTGCTATTTGGAAGATTGAGTCCCATTTATCTTCAGGGATTAAGTCTCCCAAATCCCTACTCCACCGCTGCGCATATGAGGGAAGAGATGGGGTAGATGCATCTAAAAGTGTCCCATATAGTGATGGGCCAAACACCCTCGTGTTCGGTTTGCATTCGAACACGAACATTTGAAAAAGTTCAGATTCAAACGCGAACACAATTCGAACTCAATGCAAGTCAATGGGACTCGAACGTTCGATTTTTAGAGTGCCCTCCAAGAGGGCATATATGCAAGATATTGGCCATAAAAGGTGTATGGGGGTCCGGGTAGTGCCCTGGGGGACAGGAAAGAAGGGAAAAAAGTTAAAAAAGAAAAAGTTTTTAAAGGAACAGTAATTTTTACATGAAATAAAGGTAAGAATATAAACGAAAAATTCCTTCAAATGTCGTGCCTAGGAGTAGGGATGAGCTGTTCAGTTCGATCTGTTCGGAGTTCGCTTTGAACATCGCCTGTTCGGCTGTTCGTGAACTCCGAACATTTCCGCGTGTTCAGTTCGAGTTCGCCCACAATGCACCCCAATGGACCACAATGCACTTTTCCACTGGCCTGAAGCTTGTAATTGGCTACAGCCTTGCACCTGACCACAGATCAGGTGCAAGACAGGTGCAAGACTATGCCAATCACGGCTCAGAGTCCTGATTGGGCAAATGTTGCCCAATCATAGGCTCACAGAGCTAAGTCCCGCAGCACACTATATAAGGCTTCACACAGCCCCCAGCACGTGTTTTTTGAGAGGAGATTGTTCTGTTAGTGTGTCTTCTCAGTGCCACCAGCTATTGGGGGGGGGGTCTCACTTCTATAAAATATCTGGGAATTGTTGTAATCTGTATGTTCTCACTGCCAGCAGTTATTGGGGGGGTCTCACTTATACATAATATCTGGGAATTGTTGTAATCTGTGTGTTCTCACTGCCAGCAGCTATTGGGAGTCTCACTTCAACATAATATCTGGGAATTGTTGTAATCTGTGTGTTCTCACTGCCAGCAGCTATTGGGGGGGTCTCACTTCTACAAGATATCTGGGAATTGTTGTAATCTGTGTGTTCTCACTGCCAGCAGCTATTGGGGGGGGTTCTCACTTCTACGAGATATCTGGGAATTGTTGTAATCTGTGTGTTCTCACTGCCAGAAGCTATTGGGGGGGGTTTCACTTCTACAAGATATCGGGAATTGTAATCTGTGTCTTGTCACTGCCACCCACCAGGGGGTCTCACTGATTTATAGGAGGTTCCTGGGAATTGTAATCTGTGTCTTGTCACTGCCACCCATCAGGGGGTCTCACTGATTTATTTGAGGTTCCTGGGAATTGTAATTTGTGTCTTGTCACTGACACCCATCAGGGGGTCTCACAGATTTGTAGCAGATATCTGGGAATTATAACCTGTGTCTTGTCACTGCCACCCATCAGGGGATCTCACAGATTTATAGGTGGTTTCTGGGAATTTTAATCTGTGTCTTGTCACTGGCTGCCAGCGATCAGGGTGTCTCACTGAGTTATACCAGAGTTCTGGAAATCTTTAATCTAGATAACACAGTTGAGTCAGAGTTCTGTATATCTTTAATCTATATATCACTCACCATGTCAGAAAGACCAAAAAGGACAGGCAGACGCTCCCAGACACAGATAAGAGGTCAAGCAGCCCCTGTGTCGGGAGGCTGTGCCTCTGGTCGCCGTGGACGTGGTGCATCCTCTGCAGGGGCACGCTTGTCCTTTCTAACTGGTGCTGGCCGTCTTAAGCAGCAGCAACATACAGAGGATTTGGTGGATTGGCTAACCAGGCCATCCTCATCCTCCAATGAGGTCTGTCTGCTCCACCACCTCTTCCTCCTCCTCCTCCTCCTCCTCCTTCTCTGTCTCTGGCAAAGTGGCAGTTAAACCGGCGAGTGGCAGGGGCTACGCATTGGCTCAAGCAAAAAAGATGCTATACTGTGCTTGAGCTGGTTTGTTTAGGCGACAGGAGCAACACCGGGCCAGAAATTCTGTCAGCTTTGCAGGGGCAGGTGCAGAGATGGTTAACACCACGCCAGCTTCAGCTGGGAATTGTCATCTGTGATAATGGCAACAACCTTCTCTCCGCCCTACGCCAGGGTAAGTTGACGCATGTACCATGCCTAGCACACATCCTAAATCTGGTGGTACAGTGTTTCCTATCAAGGTACCCAGGGCTGGCAGAGCTTCTCAGCCAGACCAGAAAGGTCTGCAGCCACTTCAGACGGTCATTCCCAGCAAGTGTTCGCCTGGCAGAAATTCAAAGAGAATTCCACCTTCCCACAAACCGTCTGATCTGTGACATGCCCACCAGGTGGAACTCTACATTAGCGATGCTGCAGCATCTGCACAAGCAGCAGAGGGCTATCAATGAGTACCTGTGTGAATATGGCACAAGGACAGGTTCAGGTCAACTTGTCCCCCCCCCGCAGTGGCTGATGATCAAGGATGCGTGTACTGTACTGTCACCATTTGAGGAGGCAACGAGGATGGTGAGCAGGGACAGCGCATGTATCAGTGACACAATTCCTTTAGTGTTCCTGCTGGAGAGCACTCTTCAGGGAATTATAGATGTGGCACTAGAGGCAGAGCAGCGGGAGGAATAGGAGGCCTTTCGTAGCTCTCAAGACCCCAATCTTTACGCAGACAGCTTTCCTGCGGGTCCTCAAATCAGACAGGAGGAGGATGAGGAGGAATATTTAAGTAGTGGGGGCATTGAAGGTGGGGATTCCTCAAGGGAGGGTTTTGTGTGCCCAGAAACCCAAGGACTAGTACATGGCTGGGAGGAGGAAGTGCACGATGGGGTCATCCTCATTGACGAGGAAGACTCGGAAGCTAATACCACCTCCAACCTATGCTGCATGGGCTCCCTTATCCTGCAAAGCCTGCTAAAGGCCCCAGGATTCGTGCTATCAAGGAGAGGGATCATTACTGGTTGGCAAGCCTTCTTGATCCACGATACAAGGGTAAAGTTGCCGAGCTCATCCTGCCCGCACAGAGGCAGGACTGGATGAAACAACTTGAGTACGCTCTAAAGCGACACTTGTGTAACACCTTTCCAGGCACTGGTAGGTAAGTGATGACACAGGTGCTTCTGAGGCTACGGATGATCAGAGGAAGAGCTGTGAAGGCCGGGGCTGCTTGACTGATGCTGCCTTTTTAAATTTATTTAGTCCACGAAGCCCAGGGACGTCAAATGTAGGCACCCATTGCCAGCGTCTTCACCATATAGTGCAGGACTACCTAGGGGCAAGGGCAGACCTGGATACCTTTCCAGCAGATAATCCACTGGTTTACTGGGTGTTGAGATTGGATCACTGGCCAGAATTTACCTTTACAGCAGATGATCCACTGATCCACTGATCCAGATGATCCACTGATCCATACTACTCAAGTTGTTTGAGGGCAGGATAAGCTCTGCAACCTTACCCTTGTATCGTGGATCAAGAAGGGTTGCCAACCAGTAATGATCCCTCTCCTTGATAGCACGAATTCTGGGGTCCTTTTGCAGGCTTTGCAGGATAAGGGAGCCCATGCAGCGTAGGTTGGAGGTGGCATTAGCTTCTGAGTGATCCTGGTCACTGAGGATGACCGTATCGTATTGTGCACTACCTCCTCCCAGCCATGTACTAGTCCTTGGATTTCTGGGCACACAAAACCCTCCCTTGAGGAATCCCCACCTTCACTGCCCCGACTTCTTAAATAATCCTCCTCCTCCTCATTCTCCTCCTGTCTGATCTAAGGACCCGCAGGAATGCTGTCTGCGTAAAGACTGGGGCCTTGAGAGCTAGGGAAGTCCTCCTCTTCCTCCCGCTGCTCTGCCTCTAGTGCCACATCTATAATTCCCTGCAGAGTGCGCTCCAGCAGGAACACTAAAGGAATTGTCACTGATGCATGCACTGTCCCTGCTCACCATCCTTGTTGCTTCCTCAAATGGTGACAGTACAGTGCACGCATCCTTGATCATCAGCCACTGCAGGAGGGGGAAAAAAAACAAGTTGACACTGAACCTGTCCTTGTGCCATACTCACATAGGTACTCATTGATGGCCCTCTGCTGCTTGTGCAGACGCTGCAGCATTGCTAATGTTGAGTTCCACCTGGTGGGCATGTCACAGATGAGACGGTTTGTGGGAAGGTGGAATCCTCTTTGAATTTCTGCCAGGCAAACTCTTGCTGGGAATGACCATCTGAAGTGGCTGCAGACTTTTCTGGTCTGGCTGAGAAGCTCTGCCAGCCCTGGGTACCTTGTTAGGAAACGCTGTACCACCAGATTTAGGATGTGTGCTAGGCATGGTACATGTGTCAACTTACCCAGACGTAGGGCGGAGAGAAGGTTGCTGCCATTATCACAGACGACAATTCCCAGCTCAAGCTGGAGTGGTGTTAATCATCTCTGAGCCTGCCCCTGCAGAGCTGACAGAATTTCTGGCCCAGTGTGGCTCCTGTCCCCTAAACAAACCAGCTCAAGCACAGTATGGCATCTTTTTGCTTGAGCCATTGCGTAGCCCCTGCCACGCGTCGGTTTAACTGCCACTTCGCCAGAGACAGAGAAGGAGGAGGAGGAGGTGGTGGAGCAGACAAACCTCATATAAGCAGCTTTCTGGAGGCGTGGTGGATGAACAAGCTCCAGCACAGAGCCCCATCCTGGATCCCTCCCAGTTGCAAGTAGAATTACCCAGTGTGCCATGAAGGAAATGTAATGGCCCTGTCCATGCTTGCTGGACCACGTGTCTAAAGTAATGTGCACCTTGCTGCTGACTGCCTTTCCCAATGACTCCATAACATTGTCTTCCACGTGCTGGTATAGTGCTGGAATGGCCTTCCGTGAAAAGAACCGGCATTTTGGAACCTGCCACTGTGGTACAGCACATTCGGCAAATTCACAGAAGGAAGCAGTCCACCACCTGGAAATGCAGCAGCTGTAATGCGAGTAATTTTGGCAAGCTGGCATTTAGATGCTGTGCAAGGGGATGGTTTGGACTATATTTTTTCTTACGCTGCAGCACCTGGGGCAATGAAATCTGACTGCGTAAATCTGCAGCTGATGGGATGCTGTCACATTCTGAGGAAGGACCTGGTACACCCATTACTATAACATCATCCCTGTCAGTGGAGGTTGTAGACATGGCATGACATATAGTGGGGGTAGAGACAGATGAGGACCGATGGGAAGTTTTGTGCCAATGGGATGCATGACATGTGGTCATATGTCGCTTCAAGCATGTGGTACCCGAGTGGCTGATGTTTCTCTCACGCTTGATCCTTTTCAGACATAGCTTTCAAATAGCAATGCTGCGGTCTGCTGCACATGTCGTGAAGAGCTCCCAGACAGCAGAGTTCCTGGACGTGTGCTTTGAGACAACAGTGCTCTGCACCTGAGCAGCTCTGACATCTGATGCCTTGGCCTGGCTATGGTTGCTCATAGAGGACGTTGTGCCTCCTCTTCTTCCTCACTTGACTCCTCTTTTCGATCAGGCACCTAGGTGGAGTCAGTGACCTCATCATCATCATCATCATCATCATCATCACCCCTATCTCCTTGTCACTGGAGCCAACTTGGCAGTATGCTGCAGCTGCTGGGGGAATATGAGTGCCAGTTGTTTGTCTGTCTCTGGCACCCCCTCCCTCTAGGTTGATTATACTCCCTTCCTCAACCTCAGAGTTTGAATCAGAGCACTGGAGTTGCTGCGCATCCTCAAGCAGCATGTCACGGTCATTGTAGTCAAACAATTCAGCTGACTCCTCCGTGTATGGTGGTGAGGCTACGGCAGGAGTAGCTGTGGACATGGAGGCTGCATTAGATGCTTTGGAAGCTGAGGTGGACTGTAAACCACTACAAACCTGGCTGGCAGAGAAGTCGGAGGATGAGGGTGGCCTGGTTAGCCAATCCTGCAAATCCTCTGTATGTTGCTGCTGCTTAAGACAGCCAGCACCAGTTAGAAAAGACAAGCGTGCCCCTGCAGAGGATGCACTACGTCCACGATGACCAGGGGCACAGCCTTCCGACACAGAGGCTGCTTGCCCTCTTATCTGTGTCTGGGAGCGTCTGCCGGTCCTTTTTGGTCTTCCTGACATGGTGAGTGATATATAGATTAAAGATTTACAGAACTCCGATTCAACTCGAGTATATAGATTAAAGATATTCTGAACTCTGCTTTAAATCAGCGATTTTACTGATATTTTCCTTGCAAGACTGCCAATGTCCTCTACTCTCTCTCTGATTCACTTCCTCTCCTGCAGGCTGCAACACCCTGATAGCTGGCAAGACACAGCTTCAACTCTGAATAGATAAACAGATGAACTCTGAATAAACTGTGTTATTGTATGGTATCTAGAATTATATTAAAGATATACAGATTTTCCAGAACAATGCTATAAATCAATGATACACCCTGATAGCTGGCAACACCCAGATTAAACTCTGAATAGATAAACAGATGAACTCTGATTTTGTGTTATTGTATGGTATCTAGAATTAGATTAAAGATATACAGATTTTCCAGAACAATGCTATAAATCAGTGATACACCCTGATAGCCTTTGCAGTGCCAACACACAGATTAAAATTCACACAACTCTGGTATAAATCAGTGATACACCCTGATAGCCTTTGCAGTGCCAACACACAGATTAAAATTCCCAAAACTCTGGTATAAATTAGTGATAAAGCCTGATAGCCTTTGCAGTGCCAAACACACAAATTCAAATTCACAGAATTCTGGTATAAGTCAGTGATACAGCCTGATAGCCTTTGCAGTGCCAACACACAGATTCACATTCACAGAACTCTGGTATAAGTCAGTGATACAGCCTGATAGCCTTTGCAGTGCCAACACACAGATTCAAACTCACAGACCTCTGGTATAAGTGAGTGATACACCCTGATAGCCTTTGCAGTGCCAACACACAGATTCAAATTCACAGAACTCTGGTATAAGTCAGTGATACAGCCTGATAGCCTTTGCAGTGCCAACACACAGATTAAAATTCCCAAAACTCTGGTATAAATCAGTGATACAGACTGATAGCCTTTGCAGTGCCAACACACAGATTCAAACTCACAGACCTCTGGTATAAGTGAGTGATACACCCTGATAGCCTTTGCAGTGCCAACACACAGATTCAAATTCACAGAACTCTGGTATAAGTCAGTGATACAGCCTGATAGCCTTTGCAGTGCCAACACACAGATTAAAATTCCCAAAACTCTGGTATAAATCAGTGATACAGACTGATAGCCTTTGCATTGCCAACACACAGATTCAAATTCACAGAACTCTGATATAAGTCAGTGATACAGCCTGATAGCATTTGCAGTGCAAACACACAAATTCAAACTCACAGAACTCTGGTATAAGTCAGTGATACACCCTGATAGCCTGGCAGCAGCTGGCAGTGCCAACACACAGATTCCAATTTCCAGAAATCAGATATAACTCAGTGATACAGCCTGTCCCTGATAGCTGTCAGTGCCAACACACAGATTCCAATTTCCAGAAATCAGATATAACTCAGTGATACAGCCTGTCCCTGATAGCTGTCAGTGCCAACACACAGATTCCAATTTCCAGAAATCAGCTATAACTCAGTGATACAGCCTGATATGCAACAATCTCCTCTCTGATTCACTCCTGCAACAAACACACGCTGGGGCTGCGGGGAAGCCTTATATAGTGTGCTCCGTGAGACCATGATTTGGCAAAATTTGCCCAATCAGGACTCTGAGCCCTGATTGGCATAGTCTTGCACCTGACCTGTGGTCAGGTGCAAGGCTGTAGCCAATTACAAGCTTCAGGCCAGTGGAAAAGTGCATTGTGGTCCATTGTGGTGCATTGTGGGCCAACACGAACCGAACACACGGAAATGTTTGCTGTTCGACGAACGGTCAAACGGCCAATGTTCGATGCGAACTCATGTTCGAATCGGACCGCCAGCCCATCCCTAGTCCCATATATAGTGGAGAGCATGTGAGGAAGGTGCGGGTCAGTAACGCAGAGGGTCTCAAATGGAGACTCATCTAGTCTAAGCTTATCGGGGGTCACCTAATGAGAAGATAAAATGTTGAAGTTGATGGTAGCGAAGATCTATCAAAGGTGAGCTAGCTTTATCTGGGAATAATGAGCTTTTTGGGAGAGGTTTGGAGTTCGCCAGGCATTTGCTAAGCGGAATATATGGGCCTTCCACTGATGTAGGTAGGAAGTTATGCAACATTTCTGCTGTGAACAATGGATTAAATGTGATTGGTAAAAGTGGAGAAGGGTGTGTTGAAAGAGATAAAGACCTCCTAAATTTATGCCATTTAGAGAGTGTTGGGGTAAGAAGTGGGTGCGTGTTGAGCACCAATTGTTTTATTGATGCAGTTTGCCAAGGTAGTGATGATATTGGGACCTTTAAGGATTTTTGCTCAATGGGTATCCATAATTTATGTGGCGGGGACATACACCAATCACTTAAATGGAGAAATAACGCGGCTGAGTAGTACAATTCCAAATAAGGCACCATAATAAGGGAGCCCTGGGTATGCCTAATCATGTCCAAGTACAAGACCCTGGGATGTGTATCGCTCCAAACATAGGCAAGAAGCATTGATTTCAGTTTCGGAAAAAATTGCGGTGGCACCCCAATTGGAACTGACTGAAAAATATATAGGAACCTAGGGAGAATGTTCATTTTTAGAGCATTAATTCTCCCCATCCACGAAATATGTGGAAGCCTCCATTTCCTCAAATCCTGTTCCAGTGGTTCTTATTTGTACAGCGCCCATAGAGAGTTAAAGTTACTGATCCCAAAAAACTAATATACAGAAAAAGTTGTCCTTCTATCCGGATATTGTCAAAATGACAATTATCGTCTTGTATGCATACACCCCATCTAATACTTCTGGGAGTGAGTATGCATTAAGGGAGCTCGGCTACCCTCTGTAAGCTGAACTCATCACTGGAAACAAGGTATATGTATAGAGGGCGGTATTTTTTATGATTCAGTAGATTCAGCTTGGTAAAGCAAATCATTTTCGTCTTCATCACGACCAAAGGAGAATCTCCTTACAGTCTCACCAAAGTACACAAAAGGGTGGAGTTTGCCACAAACCAATGCTAGAGGCCTTGCTACAGTTACAAATATTTATAAAGTGATAAGAAGTCCCCTTGTGCTGTACAATGGCAACACCTTTATGTTCTTCTGTGGTTCTAGTGAGTTAGTTGACCTGTTAAATGCTTTATGCTGACAAGCACAGACATGACTTTGGTAGGTACCCCTAGCTAAATACACTTAAACCTCACCAAATAATAGGATGGTAAATGTCAGGGATGCGTGCAGGATTAAGCAGGTGAGTGCAGCAGACAAATGGCAAACAGGCAGGTTGTGGATGAAATATAGTGGTTTATTCACAAGAGATTAACAGAGACACCACTGAATAGATACACAGCAGGAACACAGCAAACTCTGAGATACTATTACAGAACAGGTAACATGACAAGCAGATATGCCAAAATTAGGAACAAAGCAGGACATACAGACCTCATAGGAAACACCACAGAAATGCGCAATGTTGAAGTATTGCTACTTGGGTGTAACTCTTAAAAAGAAGTCAATAGTCAGGCCAAATCTGTAGTTTCTCTCAGGCAGGGTGGACACTGCACTCGGGCCCTTTCCAACTATACCAAACATGACTAGGTTACAAGTTAAGAAAAAAAATAAAAATGAAAATAAAGAAATATTAAAAAATAAAATAAAATAAAAAACAGTTTTTTTTGTTTTGTTTTGTTAATGCAGCAATATTGTTCCCATTTCAATTATAATTTGAACAATGATGCTGCACTACTGATTTTTGTATGGGGTGCATTTGTTAAAAATCACGTCATTTTCCCCCAAAAAAAAGTAACGAGTCCCCATTTCTAATTTTTTTAACAAGTGCAACTCATAGAAGATATAACCACAAACACTCGCATGTTAAAATGTGAAAAAAAAACACTTTACACGTTGTAAATTATTTGAAAATTCTAATTTTAATGCATTTTTTGTTATAATATTCAGGCAGGACATGACGTATACATATAATAATGATATATTATGAATCTGCCGAGTCTGCTGAAAAAACGATGTATAATATGTCTGGGTCATATAATAAAATATGGCTTCAAAACGTGTTTAAACATGATGAGTGAAACCGGTTAAAATTAGTTCAGCACACAGGCGTGAAATGGCTCAGCAGCGAAAGGGTTAAGCAATATGAAATAGATTGGAAATTGGAAGCCTGACATGAATAGGTGGTAGGAAAATTACCTGACAAAACGGAGGAGGGCATGGAAGCTTCCGCAGGGAACTGTAATGTAAAAATTGCCAGTAAAATCGGAGAATTTAGCAAGTGATAAAATACAGTTTATTATTCTTCAATGCCATTAAACAAGTCAAAACAAGAGAATTGCCTCCATCCCTGTATAAAATTATGTTCTGTGAGTTTTTTTCAAGTAATTTGCATTAGATTTATTTCTTGAATAGAAACTTGGTCTTCCTGTCAGCTGCTTATACAAAGAAAGCATTTTCTTTCACACATTTGTTTATTGTATTGGCCAAGACCAACACTTCAGCTGTAAGCCAAAGAACAGTAGTCATTTGTCTAGCTCTTTTTATATCATGCTGTGACTTTCTAATGGATGGGACACAGTGACACAAACTTGCTCTGGGACTTCTAAATTGAAGTAAACAATTACATCCAAGATTAGCATTGTCAAAGAAATGACAACAATGGAGAGGTTCCATAAAAATAATATCACGTTATATCGCTGTTTGCAATATGTGTAATAATATGCTAATTATTATATTTATAAAGTTATCAAGATTTCATTTATTTACCACCAAAGCATTTTTTTCATTGCCCCTATACATGTCCTGTGTGATAAACCGGCATTGGTCGGAACAAAGGATAATGGTTCCTCGCATCTGACATATGCCTCAATACTAATCTGCATGTCAAAAACTATAGCAAATGTTTATATTCATTGTGTTCACCAGCATTATTATTATTATCATAGTCATTTATACAGTGGCAGGCAGCAGTTTCCACAGGACTTTAGAATAGTGAGGTTAAAGAATAGGGAACAGGATCAAGAATTCCATCAAAGACAGGCTGCAGGGCGAAGGTACTGTCAGAAAAGAATGATGAGGATTATTGGGTCAGAAAGGATGGAAACCAGGAAATTGTTCCATCCTGAAGTCCAGTGCCACCAAAGGCTTGGTTGACAGTGTTATAGGCAGCCGAAGTATCCAGTACAATTAACAAACATCCAAACAAGAAGCTGGTCACTCCATACTAGTGAAATACAAAGAGGATTACCCGGAAGCTATGTAGAACCAATTCAGTTCACCATTTTTTGCATTACATATGGGTTATCCTCTATTGTTTCTCAAGGAGAATTAACAGGCAATACTGGCCTTTTATATTTAGCAGAAGTCATTGCTTTGTTTATTACGGCTGTTCCAGTAGAGTACAAGAAACAAAAGTTAAAATGGCAAAGGTGGTGTCAAGGAGAGCATTAGTATTGATATAATAAATATGATTGCGTCAATTAATCAGGTGGCACAAGCTTTAAAAAAATGTTTAGAGAAACAGGGAGTAAAGATGTATGATGGCAGCTAGGTGAGGAGGCAGTATTGATGGAAGGCTTCTTTCCAGAATGGTAATAACAGTACAATGCTTGAGGGGAGTGGCTCAAGGAGAGTACATGAGAACATAAAAGGTGGTGTTCACTTACTTGGGAAAAAGTTAAATGTAGAAGAAAAAAGATTTTGAGGGTCAAGTTGTGTTGTTCATTTCTAAGATGGTCTATTTTGTCTTTACAGATACTTGTCAATTGAGTTGCCTGCTTTGAAGAGTGGTAATAGCCCCCCGAGACAGCCATGGGGCACAAATTAATGTAGACATGGTGGGGCACTATTTAATTCTTAACACTAGCGGTAGCACTCAGATATGTGATCATTAGCACTAGGGATCCCGGAAGCAGGATGCCGCGATCGGACTGAGGTGACTGCGAGAGGACATCGAGGGAATGCAGGGACAGGTAAGTATCAGCCCAAGTGTGGCTCGGGGTTACTATTTTCGGCATTGAAATTTAACCGAGCCACACTCGGGAATATACCACCATGGAGGTTAAGACAATTTCTTTTAAGAAATTTAATAGTGCTTTTCCCATACGCAAAACCCTACAGAGGAAAGTTAATGGCGTTGCATCAGGTGAATTTTATGGGATGTTTAGACAGACTTACTGTCTGAGTTTTCCAGTTTGGGAGTGGTTATTATGCCTCCCCCCTCTTTCCTGCTGCAGTGCATGCTGGAGGAGGAAGCTGCACAAGTCACCAGAAAGAACACAGTCTTCTGATCTGTAGCAGAGAGCAGCCATGCTGGAAAGCATTTAGGCACAGAGTATATGCTGGAAAAATGTCCTGTTATTATAGCACAGACAATAATCCGATACTGAACAGAACCCTTCTGAGAAAGGTTTTATCTGAGTGTGTAATACACCTTCCCTTATTAATCATGACATCAGGCCTGTGTGTAAATTACTGGACAATACTCACAGATAACATCCAACATCTAATTGCATGTCCACACCTTTGGGACATAACAGCTTCCCAGCTTTCACCACCACTGGTCTTTTCATACCAAGGATTGGCTGTACCATAGTGACAAAAAACTGATTATAGCATGGGAAACCTAGAAGTGGCAACTTTCATGTTGAAATTGACATAAATTCCCATGCAAATAATTGCATTCACTTCCATCACACAAAGAGGTTGTTTCCAACTCCAAATGGGTTACTGTTCATCATACGCGCACCCCCAACTACCGCCTTCAGGACTTCTCCCGACCTGCCCACTTTCTATGGAACTCCCTCCCCCGCAACATCAGACTCTTCCCATCTCTCCAGTCCTTCAAGATGTCTATGAAAACGCATTACTTTAGAGAAGTCTATCGGCTCACTCCATAATCCCCCATTGTACATTTCATGCTCCATCTTCCCACTCAGCCCGCACGCACCCCCGCTACGTCACATATTCAAAAAGTGCCCGTTATTCTCCAGCTTGAAGAAATATCTGCTAGTTCTGTCTTAAATCAATGCCCCTATTGAACTAAATTGTTATACTTGCTTGATATTTCTGGAACTTATTTAATTCAATGCAATGCAGAATGCCTATATTCCACTGAACCTTAAAAAAAATGCATGATTATTGATGATAGAAACATAGAAAAATGTCGGCAGATAAGAACCTTTCGGCCCATCTAGTCTGCCCAATTACATGGATACTTTACCTGGATTTATCTTTTGTTTAGGATAGCCTTATGCCTATCCCATGTTTGCTTAAATTCAATTACTGTTTTGGCCTCTACCACTTCAACTGGAAGACTGTTCCATGTATCCACCACCCTCTCAGTAAAATAATGCTTCCTGATGTTACTTTTAAACCTTTGCCCCTCTAATCTAAGACTATGTCCTCTTGTTTTGCTACTTTGTTTCCTTTTAAATATACTCCCTTCCTCTACCTTGTGGATTCCCTTTACGTATTTAAATGTTTCTATCATATCTCCTCTGTCTGGTCTTTTTTCCAAGCTGTACATGTTAAGATCATTAAGCCTTTCCTGGTAACTTTTCTCCTTCAAGCCGTACACCATTTTAGTAGCCCTTCTCTGAACTCTCTCTAAGATGTCTATATCCTTCTGGAGATACGGTCTCCAGTACTGCACACAGTACTCCAAGTGAGGTCTCACCAGTGCTCTGTACAGTGGCATGAGCACTTCCCTTTTCCTACTGCTAATACCTCTCCCTACAGACCCAAGCATTCTGCTAGCATTTCCTGCTGCTCTATTACATTGACTACTTACCTTTAGATCCTCTGAAATAATAACCCCTAAATCCCTTTCCTCAGATGTTGAGGTTAGGACTGTATCAAATATTCTATATTCAGCCCTTGGGTTTTTACGTCCCAGGTGCATTATCTTGCACTTATCCACATTAAAACTCAATTGCCACAGCTCCGACCATTTTTTTAGTTTACCTAAATCATTTGTCATTTGGCTGATCCCTCCAGGAACGTCAACCCTGTTGCAAATCTTTGTGTCATCAGCAAAAAGACATACTTTTCCATTAATACCTTCTGCAATATCACTAATAAAAATATTAAATAGAATGGGTCCAAGTACTGACCCGGAGGTACCCCACTGGTAACAAGACCTTGCGCCGAATAAACTCCATTTACCACAACCCTCTGTTGCCTGTCACTCAGCCACTGCCTAATCCATTCAACAATATTGGAATCCAAGCTCAAAGATTGCAATTTATTGATAAGCCTTCTATGCGGAACAGTATCAAAAGCCTTACAGAAATCTAAAAAAGCAATGTCTACTGCACCACCTGTGTCTATTATTTTTGTTACCCAATCAAAAAAATCAATAAGATTAGTTTGGCATGATCTCCCTTAGGTAAACCCATGTTGTTTCTGATCCTGTAATCTATGTGTTTTTAGATGTTCAACAATCCTTTCCTTTAACATGGTTTCCATTAATTTCCCCACTACTGACGTAAAACTAACTGGCCTATAGTTCCCAGATTCCTCCCAACTACCCTTCTTGTGAATGGGCACAACATTTGCTAATTTCCAGTCTTCTGGGACGACTCCCGTTAGCAAGGATTGGTTACATAAATCTGTTAACGGTTTTGCTATTACATCACTGAGCTCTTTTAATAATTTAGGGTGGATCCCATCAGGCCCCATTGATTTATTTGTCTTTACTTTAGACAGCTGCTGTAGAACCTCCTCTGTAAACTGATATGTAATTGTCTCGTTAGTGTTTCCTCCTAACTGAGGTCCCTTTCCTTCCTTTTCTTCTGCAAAGACTGAACAAAAATATTCATTGAGGCAGTCAGCGAGACTTTTATCCTCTTCTACATACCTTCCTTCCTTTGTTTTTAATCTATCTAATCCTTGTTTTACTTTTCTTTTCTCGTTTATGTATCTAAAAAATGTTTTGTCCCCCTTTTTTACTGACTGAGCTATTTTCTCTTCTGCGTGTGCTTTGGAAGCCCTTATAAATTGCTTTGCCTCTTTCTGCCTAATCTTATAGGTTTGCCTATCTTCTTCACTCTGAGTTGTTTTATAATTATTGAATGCTGTCTTTTTATTCTTCACTATTTTGGCCACTTCTGCAGAGTACCACAGTGGTTTCTTCCCGTTTTTGCTAACAAGTCGAATGCAATTGCCTGTGGCATTCAATAATGCTTCCTTTAAATAATCCCATTTCTCCTGGACTCCCTTTAAACTCCTCCAGTCTGATAATGGCTCCTTCACACAAAATCTCATTTCAGAAAAATCAGTTTTTTTAAAGTCTAAAACTTTTGTTTTTGTGTGGTGCGGCTCCATCCCTGTTCTTATATTAGACCACACTGACTGGTGATCACTAGATCCCAAATTTTCACCTACAACAACGTCCGATACCAAACCTCCATTTGTGAGTATTAAATCCAATATGGCCTCTTTACGGGTCGGCTCCTCAACTACTTGTGTTAGAGATAATCCCAGTAGGGAGTTTAGAATATTTGTACTCCTGGTGCACCCAGCTGTTTTGGTTTTCCAGTTCACATCAGGAAGATTAAAGTCCCCCATGATAATAACTTCCCCCTTCATTGCCATTTTGGCTATTTCCTCAAGCAGCAGATTATCTAGCTCTTCTACTTGTCCAGGGGGTCTATAGATCACACCTACACGAGCTACTGTATGATTGCCAAATGTTAGCATCACCCAAACTGACTCTATGTTCACCTCGCTCACTTTTATTTGGTTCGTTTTCATGTTGTTTTTCACATACAGGGCCACTCCTCCTCCTTTCCTACCTTCTCTGTCTTTTCTATATAAAGAGTACCCCGGTATTGTTATGTCCCAGTTATTTTTCTCACTGAACCATGTTTCAGTAACCGCAACTAAATCTACTTTTTCAGCTGCCATCATTGCCTCCAGTTCATTGATTTTATTGACTAAACTGCGAGCATTTATAGACACGACTCTGAGCTTGTCATTTTTTTCCCTGCATGTTGCTTGCACCCTCCGATTTAGTTTTGGGGGACAATCAGGCAGATTGTTTTTTACCCTTTTGTCCCCCCCTCCTAGTGTAAATATTTCTTTGCGAAACCTTTGAACTTCTCACTGAGAACATATGTTCCCCTATGAGTAAGATGCAAACCATCTTTTTTATACAGTTCCTTTCTGCTCCAATTAGAGCTATCATGGGACACAAAGCCAAATCCTTGCTCTCGACACCATTACCGAAGCCACAAATTAAATTCCCTATTGCGCATCTGCCTATCCTGAATGTTATGCACAGGCAAAACGTCAGAGAATGACACAGTGGACGCAATCTGCTGTATTTCACCTCCAAGAACACAAAAATCTTCCTTAATCTCAGAAACCTCATTGCTAGCCAAGTCATTTGTCCCTAGATGGACTAGAACGTCCACTTCCCCTTGCTGCTTTGCTTGTTTGACAATATTGAGAATACGTCTCTTGTCTCTACGAGCAGTAGCCCCAGGAAGACATCTCACCAAACCACTACTCTCCAGCTCAACACCTCTTATGATAGAATCACCCAGCAACAATTGCCTTCTATCATGTCCTACCTTTTCCTTATTGTTCTTGGTTGCAGTCCTGCATACCTTAGGCATAGGGGATGGTGGTTCCTCAACTATGGTGTCTGAGCCTACTTCCGTCTCACCACTACACTCTGAAAGTGCCTCAAAAGAATTAAGAAGAGCCACAGACTGTGGGACATGTTTTCTATCCACAACTCTAAGTCTACCAGATCCTACAGTAGTCCATCTGCCGCTCCTAGGAGGCCTCTGTGGCAGTGGCTTTGTAACAGTCATAGCCATAGCCTGAGTTTGTCTAACAGCTAATTTACAAATCTCAGACTTCAAACAGGCAATTTCCTGCTGCAATAAAGAGAGCTGCCTACATATCAGGCACACTCCAAACCTCCGAAAATTGGATCTAAAAACAAATGCATGACAGCTCTTACACTGGACCAAGCCTGCCATTATAAAAAGAATGGATTTAAACCAACGAATCTTACCTTTTTGTAGGTTTTCTACCTCCTGTCTAACCTCAGACTATCTCCAGGATATCTCTAAGTGCTCACTTAGAAGGCTTCCCAAGCTCAATTAGACCAAGCTAATATTCCACAAGCTTTATATAGTCACCTAAGAACACCTCCCCCAGCAAGGCGTGGACAAGTTTAACCACTTAGCAAATAGCACCCAATTGATTCCAATTGTATGCTAATCAGTAAGAGGAATGAGTCACCAGCCTAACCTAATTTACACACCAGACCTAACTTAAAACCTTAAAATGAATAGAAAAGATCTGTTTGAAACAAAAATCAAAATCACTCACCAGGATATCTCTAAGTGCTCACTTTGAAGGCTTCACTTAGAAGGCTTCCCACTTAGAAGGCTTCCCAAGCTCACATGATCAACATGTTTTCTCAATACATTTATGTATTGATAAGAAAATACTAAGCTGTTTGTCATATACCTTGATGGGGCGAGTGAGCTTATGCTTGAATGGCCATTTAAGCAAACTAAAATCTCTGACAGTGTTTTGTTGCACATGGAAATATATAGAAACAAGCACAGATGACATTTTTTTTTCTTGTTATGTTTTATACATGAACTGGGTTGTTACTCCTGGCTGTTGCAGCCACTCTGGTGAGTATAGGCGCAACGCCATTTTTTCTGTATGTATGCATAAAATGTTGTGAGTGTGACACCAGTTAGTCATTTTTGCTACTGTTCCTTTTTCCATGTTTTTGTTTTAAACCCCAAATGGGAAATGTTTAGCGTGTATAAATAAAACCCACCATTTTTCTGCCTCTCCTTTGCTGAAAAGCAGCAAGAGGGCATGCAGCTGCTCAGAGGAGCAGCTTTTGGTACATTGGTTAGGACTCACTCTACCGAGAGGTGCCTTGATGGGGCGAGTGAGCTTACGTTTCGAAGGCCATTGAAGCACACTAAAACCTCTGACAGTGTGTTGTTGCACATGGAATTATATAGACACGAGCGCAGATGACATTTTTTTTTCTTTTTATGTTTGTCCTATACCTCTAAAAATAATTGTTAAAACTTGTTTTATTCTGTTTTCTTTGCAGTGATATGTGATGATTTGCGATGAGGTTTTGTTTCCATTGTCCTGTTTTTTCAACCATTTTCAGAGAATTTGTTTCATACCCAACAGGTCCTTAGTCTCTGGATTACCAATAAGATGCAGAAAATTACATGTACGCTTTTCCAAACATGTGATAGCTATCATTAGTTAGAATGCTTGAAAGCTATAATAGCCAAGGTCTTAGAGGTGAAAGTAAAAATTGCCCTCAAGCAACATCTGCTCTTAAAGACACCGTCATTATATCATTAAAAGCAGGTGTAACCAAGGATAGTCATATGATCTGCTGAAATATCATGCAGAAGCTCAATAGAGTTTATGTATTTGAAATAAAGAATATCTAACTAGCTCATTTATTTTTTACTTATTTTTTCTATCTGATAATTCTCTTAAACTGAGGATCTTTATGAAACGATATAACGTGTAAAAATAAGTTTAGTTTGAAAGTTACTGTAAATAAAGTTAAAAAAACAATGGCTAGATACCACGCCTGGTGTAAAGTTAAAGGACACCTCTATTAACCTCCCTGGCGGTCTATTTATTTAAAATTTTCTTGTCCCAAAGCGCTCAATTTGTTTTTGTTTTGCCCCCCCAGCGGCATCCCGAGTGTAGCTCGAGGTTAAATTCCTATGCTGAAAGCGGTAGCCCCGAGCAACACTCAGGATGCCGCTGGATACGTCACCTCTCCCTGCGCTCCCTCGATGTCCCCAGCTGTCTCCTCTGGCGATCATGAACATACTTCCTGGTTCCCTCCTTGCGAGAAGGAATCCAGGAAGTAAAACGCTGCAATCGCCGGAGGAGACTGCAGAGATCAGCGAGGGAGCGCACGGAGAGGTGATGTATCCAGCCCGAGTGTGTCTCGGGGTTACCGCTCGGGGTGAAATTTAACCCTGAGACACAATCGGGATAACCGTCAGGGGGGTTAAAAAAATCCCCCCTTTTTCCCCCTTAAATAATTGGGCAGATCATCGTGACACCATCTGCCTTATTATTATTTTTTATATATATATTTATTTTAGTTCAGGTGAAAATACTCACCTTTTCTCCTGTAGTGCTGGGCTGCTCCTTTTTAGGCTCAGGAATGCGGAAATCTCTGGAGCTTCTAACTCAATTTGTGTAGCATACATAACTTGCGTATATTATGCCTGTGACGGAAGCCGCTACACAGTAGAACCGCCATCTCCCTTGCGCTGCAGAATCAGGAAAATCAATAAGCGTCCATAGGAAGCTTTCAGGAAAGTAAATAAAAAACACAGAATATCCTCCCATTCACTGGCCGAGACTCTGAGAGAATAGATCTGCTGTACTCGGGTGCATCGATCTGTTGCTCGCCTCTGCATGGATCCAAGAATATCAAGGTTAGGTGAAAATAGCTCTTTACCCCGCCCCCCCCAGTCACTTGCTGAGGCATTGTGTAGGTTGAAGGAAATTCAGTGTGTTTATTGCAGGGAAATACATGGTACTTTTATACAGACTGTCCCCATTGTTCTCCCTCCTGCCTGCCCTCAGACATCCCGGCCGGCACCAGGGCTTCACTGCCTCCAGCCATAACCCAGTTTGTGGGGATGGTTCGTCAGATGCTCCAGCTCAGGGTCTCTCAGGCAGCCTGGATTTCCGACTTCCAGTTTATTTAGCATGATATGTCTGGAGTGGCAGCACAATCCGGGTACTGCCACATAGCTCTGGTCCCCTGGCTACTTCTGCCATAGACGCATGTGTATTGCCGGCTTTTTGTTTTCGGTTTCATTTTTCACTGCGCAGTGCTTCATTTTAGCAGCTGCCGAGGATTGAACTAATTTGTGGATGATTAAAGAGATTTAAAAAGGGGACATTAATCATTCAGAACCAAGTTCCTGATGAAGTGAGAACAACCTACTCACGAAACGCATTGAGTTGGACATTCTTGGCAAGTGCGGTGGTGATCTGGGGATCGGAATCCGGATGGCTGTTATATCATTGATGAACAGAACCAACTGCCAATATCAGGAGGTCTTAGCCACTGCGGCACATGAGTATATGCACATTTTGTTATGTGCCTTTTATATTGTGTGTTTTTGTCATTTTAAATAATTGTTTTTTATAATAAAAATACTGCACTATGGTTGGTGCCTTACCTGTGCTTTATTTCAGATTCTAAAGTCGAACTGGAGCTAATATTGTGGATATCTAACTGTATCTAGGGATCCACACTGGTAAATTGTATGTAAATTTATATGCACGTGATTACACTATTGTTATTATTGTATTACTGCATCTCTTTAACCCCTGAGGTGCCGGTCCATGATCCTGGATGTCAGCCAAGCCTCCGGGCCCTCTCCCAGCCCACTGACGTCATCGCGCATGGTGGGCATTAAACCCTAGCTGCCAAGGGGTTTCGCTATGGAAACCCCCCTATGGTGGAGGGGGCATAGCGCGATGACGTCAGTTCTGGAGTTAACCCGTAGCTGCCACCTATGGTGGAGATAGGGGAATCATTGGAACCCCCTATCTCCCGATCCGTGGCAGCTAGGGTTTAAGAGCATGGCCTTTCCAATGATACCAAACATGACCATGTAAAATATTTTTTTTTTGTTTTTTTGTTTTATTAATGCAGCAATATTGTTCCCATTTCAATTATAATGTGAACAATGATGCTGCACGGCAATTTTTTCTATGAGGGCATTTGCTAAAAAACACGTAATTTCCCCCCAAATTTAACGAGTCCCCATTTCTAATTTTTTTAACAAGCGCAAACCATAGAAAATATAATCGCAAACGCTCGCATGATAAAAAGAGAAAAAAACACTTTAGATGCTGTAAATTATTGAAAATTCTAATTTTATTGCATTTTTTGTTATAATATACAGGCAGGACATGACGTATACATATAATAATGATATATTATAAATCTGCCGAGTCTGCCGGAAAGAACAATATATAATATGTCTGGGTGGTATAATAAAACGTGGTTTCAAAATGCGTTTAAACATGATGAGCAAAAGCGGTAAAAATGAGCTCAGCACACAGGCGTGAAATGGCTCAGCAGCTAAAGGGTTAAAAGCGCTAAACTGGCCGTCGCTGCAATCCAGATGCACCCTTCACCTTTCCAACCTGGTGTTTAAGAGCCTTTCTGGGAAACTACCGTCCTACCTGAATAGACTGATTCCCCCAGCAGTTCCCTCATCCTATAACCTTCGATCCAGGACCTACTCACAATACAAAAAGAAATTGCCTCGATCCTCATTTTCCTAAGGGCAGTGGTTCCCAACCGCGGTCCTCAAGTACCCCCAACAGGTCAGGTTTTCCAGATATCCAAAGCACAGCACAGGTGATATGATTTGCTGCTCAGTGATTGCAGGATTCAGTCTGCGGTTCCCCAAGGTAATCCTCAAAACCTGGCTTGTTGGGGGTACTTGAGGACCACGGTTGGGAACTACTACTACAGAGCATCGCAAATATGGAATAACCTCTCAGACGCCATCAAATCTTCCCCCAGTTTACAGTCACTTAAGAGATCTCTATTAATATACCTTGATACAGAATGCACCTGTAAATATGTAACATAGTAACTATATTTCCTACATATTTATTTTCTTTGTTAATATGTATATTTGTGTTTTGTTTTTAATATCTTAAATTTCATTACTTTATATTTCCGTACCGACTGTAAAAATTCAAAGATCTTGAACCTAGGACTTGAAAACGAGAGAAAACTCAATATATTCTTCCTGGTAAAATGCTATGTAAATAAATTAAATGAATAAATGTTTTAAAAAGGAAGCATAAATGAGTCAACTCTTCTTGCATGGAAGCACCACAAGCTCTGCACTGACAACAGTCACCATTTAAAATTCACTGTATTCATTCCTATTGGTAGATCCAGGGCCGGATTAACATAGGGGCAGATGGAGCAGCAGCTCCAGGCCCATGCCCCAGAATAGGCCCAGAGAAAAAATAACAATGTTTGCATTTATGAACATGTGGACCCCATTATCTCCAACACCATAGCAGCTACAGGGTCATATGAGGTATCACTGGAAAGGCCAGAGTATGCCCTTTCCAATGATACCAAACATGACCAGGTTTTATGTAACAATAAAAATTAAATAATAAATATTACTTTATTTTTTCTTTCTAACACAGCAATACTTTCCACTTTTCAATTATAAAGTGAACCATGATGCTGCACTAACTCACCATCTCAAGTGTGGAGGTGATGACACAATCCGTTAATACGTATTGTTACACCAAAAACCGAAACCACCGCACTGCAGCAAAGTGCACTGGGGGGGGGTGACTTTGGAACCCTGCGTTACTAATCTTTACACCTTACAAGGTCAAGGGAGGTGTCATTGGACAGGTCAGCGTCTGGCCTTTGCATGAATACCAAACATGACCATGTAAAGTCTAAAAAGAAAACCTAAAAACTTTTTATCTTTTTATTTTTAGTTCCAATGCAATGGCATTATCCATTTGTCACTTATAAAATGAGCAATACCACTGCCATTACTCACCTTCTCATTTCCCACGCTTGGAGCAAGATCAGTGTTTTATACATAGTCATATTATTCAAAAAACACAAGGGAAATATTTCATTTTTTTGGTTAAAATTGTATATTTTCTCAGAAAAATGCAATAACAGGATCCCATTTTAAAAAAATTAACAAGAATTCCCTATAGAATATATAACCACAAAGGTTTGGATGATAAAATGTGAAAAAATTATTTTACATGCTTTAAATGATTGAAATCTGAATGTAACTTTACTCACACAGTATCTGCCTGGTTAGATATAGCCGTATCTGCACTATATCCTAAAATATGCTTTAATTTCACAAAATTCCAAAAAAAAGCCACCAAAATCTTCAGCTCCAGGCCCATAGAGATCTTAATCCGGCCCTGGGTAGATCTCATATTCTAAATTGGCAAGATGAATCATGCGGAACATGTCCTCGTTAGTCTTTCTCCTTCAAGGGGAGAAGAACATTCTTCAGGCCTTGTACTGTTTTTCCAAAGGCTTAATGGAAATTTAACACAGGAGAAGAAGTAGGAGATAGTTAATGTCCGGTCTGACAGGGAAATCATTATGAATATGGGCATAAAAAATGCATTAGAAAGTGCCATACGGTTGGTGGAAGTCAATTCACACATATTAAATGTGTTTTTTGTAAAGAGCTTCATTGATTCCTTTATGTGGTGAAGAGCTTTTGAGAGTAATACTGTGAGGCCCTGGTAATAGCAATCTGTGAATGCATTGTAGGGCTCATTAGTGTTGATGACTTTTGAAAAGTCACGTCAGCTCTTTCACTTTTTTTGCCTATCACTTTAAGACATTTTACTCCACCAGTACATATTGTAATGTTTGGCAGAAAAGGTCTGCCCTATAGAAATGATGCAGTAATATAGTATGTTCGGAATTTATTACGAAAAGCCAAAAAGGAGCCATATTGTTCCATGTTCAGGCCCAGTTTTAGGCAAAAAAGCACCTGTGTAAATTTCATTAGTTGTGCCTGAAATCGCATCTACCTGGCTGTAATAAATCGAGGCCTAAAAAGAAATAAATTTCTCTTTTGCAAATCATTAATGCATTATCTATGACTATATAATGCATTAGTACAGGGCTCAAAATTTCCACTTGCCTACTAGCATATGGCGAGTGGAAATTAAGTGAGGGCGAGTGGAAATGCACACACAGACAGCACAATAAATTATTTCATGCTGCGTATTCCAGCAGTGCCACCGTGCAGCCCCCCCCTTCCCCAGGTTGCACGGAGGAAGGAAACATCTGCCTAACCTGACCCAGCTCGTCTCTGTCACTGGCAGGGGGATGGAGAGGAGCTTCCCTGCCTCCTCGCTCTGCTCACATTGGGGTATGATGACTGGGTATACATGTATCTGGGGTCTGATGTCTGGGTATTAATGTAACTTTATTCTACATAAAACCTTAAACAGTGTAATTTCATAAGATAATTTAAGGTGTGTGTTTAGGGGCAGAGTTAAGGGCTAGGTAGGTGTTAGGTGGAGCAACTGGTGGCGAGTAACTCTTATGGCCTAGTTAGTAGCTTGGGACTTGAAATTTTGAGCCCTGCATTAGTACACACACTTGAACACACTTATACATGCATTTACATATTACTTGCCCCTCCCCACATATTTCCCCCCTTTATAGTCAAACACAATCAGCCACATTTTTATAGATATACACTATATAAGGCAGCCTTATAATTGGACAAAATAAGGGCTTGCCTAAGGCTTCATTCTCACTGGGGCTCTTCATGATGAAATCTGTGCTGAATATCAGCAAGCAGATGGAAATCATATGCCCAATGACATTTCCTGCAAATACACTCCTACATTCACATACTCCCATCTACCAAAATATCCGTGTTAGAGTCCTTAATTAGAATTTATTAGGTAGATTACTGAACATTCTACAAACTGGGGACATTATTTTTGAGAGGTGTCCAAGAGCTCACTATCTCTAAAGCAGTGGTAGCATGCATAGACACTTTAGGAAAAGAAACAAGTGGCGAAGTACCAGGATTGCAGCGGTCGCACCTGCGACTAGGCCCTGGCATTCCGCCACTGGAGGGGGGCCCAGCGCCGCCACCAGATTTCGGCAATCAGTGCCGGAATCTAGGAGCAGCGGCGCCAGCCGTTCCTATCCCTATGAGCGGCCGCTGGCTTGCAGCTTGGCCGCTCACATGGGATGGGAACCACCTGACCAACGCAAGAGATCCTCTCGTGAGAACAGGGCTGCGCTGGTCAGGTGGTTCCCAGCGAGCGGCCAAGCTGCATGCTGCCAGCAGCCACTCACTTTTAGTGAGAAGAATGCTGGTGATGCAGCAGAAGTGAGAGCTGGGGCAAATATATCCATATGAGCTGGGGGCAATATATACCCATGAGAGCTGGGGGCAATATATACCCATGAGAGCTGGGCGCAATATATACCCATGTGAGCTGGAGAAAATATATCCATGGTGAGCTGGGGGCAATATATACCCATGTGAGCTGGGGGCAAATATATCCATGTGAGCTGGGGCAATATATATCCATGTGAGTTGGGACAATACTATCTTTTTTTATATTGCAGGAAAAAAAAGTAAAAATTTAGATTTTTTTGGGGGGGGCCCTTCATGGATTCTTGCACTGGGACCCTCAGGTTTCTAGTTACGCCAGTGAAAGAAACAGAAGGAATGTAGTCTGGAAAAATGACACAAAAATTTAGGGTAGTACAGTATATCCCCGTAGAGAGCACTCACTAAAACAAATGATTACTCACATTTCTAAATTTGAATAATACCTATCATCCTCTCACATACTGCGATTAAAGAGAACCTCTGGTCCTCAGGTGTACATAAGGTCTTGTTATCTCAATACTATAAAAAATAAATAGTGCAGCCATTCAGGATATAAACAGAATAAATATTAATTGCACTCCTATAGATAAATAGTATTAAAGCACAGCAATGACTGTTTGTCAAAAGGGTTGAGTCCATAAAAGATACTTCCATCCTGGATGCGAGTTGTAGATGTATAAACATAATCCATTTACATGTGTGTCCCATTCCACGTATCCAGCCCTGTTCCCCTGTCCTCTGTATACGTATATCCTCTGCAGGCCTTGTGTGTATGTTTATGTTGCTATTCCTGGGTTGCAGCCCAGCGGTTAATTGTTCTGCTCACCTGTCTGTCCTTGTGTAGATCCTCTCCCTATTTAGTAGCAATACGCCCATAGTGCATTGCTCCAGGTTTTCACTTCCCGATTCATTCTGTGGTTCAGTGTGTTGTTTCTGAGAGCTGCCTGCTAATTTTGTTCCTGTTTCAGTTTGTAAATTTTGGTTATACTCTTGGTTCTGTTTCCCCTGTCTATCTGTCTGTCAGTTACCTCTGTTATTGTGTTCCCAGTTTATTTTGAGTCATTGCTGTGTTTTGGTTTTCTGTTTTTTTGTTATACTGATTCCATGGTTACCGATCTTCTGGCCTGTCTGACTTCCCATCTGGTTCTGAACCCCGGCATATGTATGACGTTCTCGCTCTGGTTATCTGACGTCTGGCTTTTCCTCATGACTAGGGATGAGCTGTTCGGTTCGATCGGTTCGGAGTTCGCATCAAACATAGCCTGTTTGTTTGTTCGTGAACTACAAACATTTCCGCGTGTTCGCCCACAATGCACCACAATGGACCACAACGCACTTTTCCACTGGCCTGAAGCTTGTAATTGGCTACAGGCTTGCACCTGACCACAGGTCATGTGCAAGACAGGTTCAAGACTATGCCAATCATGGCTCAGAGTCCTGATTGGGCAAATGTTGCCCAATCATGGGCTCACAGAGCTAAGTCCCGCAGCACACTAAATAAGGTTTCCACACAGCGCTTCTGCACACATTTGAGAGGAGATTTCATAGATTGTTGTTGTGTTAGTGTGTTCTTACTGCCAGTCTGCCACCAGCTACTGGGGGGGGGTCTCATTTCTACCAAATATCTGGGAATTGTTGTAATCATTGTGCTCAGTCCCAGCAACTATTTTGGGTGCTCAGTAATTTCAGCAAAATATTTGGGAATTGAGGTAATCTGAGGTAATCTTTGTGCTCACTCACAGCCACTATTTTGGGGGCTCAGTAATTTCTGCAAAATATTTGGGAATCGAGGTGATCTTTGTCTTGTCACTGCCAGCAAGAATTTTGGGGGTCACTAATTTCTACAAAATATCTGGGAATTGAAGTGATCTGTGTCTTGTCACACAGCCAGTGCCACGCAGTATTTTGGGGGTCCCTAATTTCTACAAAATATTTGGGAATTGAGGTGATCTGTGTCTTGTGACTCACTGCCAGTGCCACGCAGTATTTTGGGGGTCACTAATTTCTACAAAATATCTGGGAATTGAGGTGATCTGTGTCTTGTCACACAGCCAGTGCCACGCAGTATTTTGGGGGTCACTAATTTCTACAAAACATTTGGGAATTGAGGTGATTTGTGTCTTGTGACTCACTGTCAGTGCCACGCAGTATTTTGGGGGTCACTAATTTCTACAAAATATCTGGGAATTGAGGTGATCTGTGTCTTGTGACTCACTGCCAGTGCCACGCCGTATTTTGGGCGTCAGTAATTTCTACAAAATATTTGGGAATTGTTATAATCCGTGTGTTCTCACTGGCTGCCGCCCATCAGGGGGTCTCACTGATTTATAGAAGGTTTCTGAGACTTGTAATCTGTGTCTTCTCACTGCCACCCATCAGGGGGTCCCACATACTTCTAGCATATTTATGCGAATTGTAATTTGTGTCTTCTCACTGCCACCCATCAGGGGGTCTCACTGATTAATAGGAGGTTTCTGGGAATTGTAATCTGTGTCTTGTAACTGGCTGCTAGCTATCAGGGTGTCTCACTGAGTTTTACCAGAGTTCTGTAAATCTTTAATCTTTATACCAGAGTTGAATCAGAGTTCTGTATATATTTAATCTACAGTTGTGTTCAAAATTATTCAACCCCCAATGCTGTAAAGGGTTTTAGGGAATTTAGTGTACATTTGAAATTGTATTCAGAATGAAATCCTACAAGGACTTTTTAAAGAACCATATGCAACTAAAATGACATCAATTGGTTTTGTAAAACAGTAGTAAATGTTTCTTTTGTGAATTCTTCATTGACACAATTATTCAACCCCTTAAAGACTACCACTCTGAAGAACAGAGGTTCATTCAAGTGTTTTCAATCAGGTATTGAAAACACCTGTGGATGTCACGGAGCAGCAATAAAGCATAATAAGCACCAATTAGGCAGCTTTAAAATGACTGTGATACTCAGCTCCTTCTAGACATTTACTGGTGTGGTTACAAACATGGTGAAGCCAAGAGAATGGTCCAGGAAGACAAGAGAAGAGGTGATTACTTTTCACAGGAAGGGCAATGGCTATAAGAAGATTGCAAAGATGTTAAACATACCAAGAGAGACCATAGGAAGCATCATTCGCAAATTCAAGGCAAAGGACACTGTTGAAACGCTACCTGGTCGTGGCAGAAAGAAGATGCTGACTTCGACTGCTGTGCGCTACCTGAAGCGTAGAGTGGGGAAAAGTCCCTGTGTGACTGCTGAGGAACTGAGAAAAGATTTGTCAGATGTGGGTACTGAAGTTTCAGCTCAGACAATACGGCGCACACTGCGTAATGAAGGCCTCCATGCCAGAACTCCCAGGCGCACCCCCTTGCTGTCTCCAAAGAATAAGAAGAGTCGACTGCAGTATGCCAAAAGTCATGTGGACAAACCACAGAAGTTTTGGGATAGTGTTCTGTGGACTGATGAAACAAAATTAGAACTGTTTGGGCCCATGGATCAACGCTATGTTTGGAGGAGGAAGAACAAGGCCTATGAAGAAAAGAACACCTTGCCTACTGTGAAGCATGGCGGGGGGTTAATCATGCTTTGGGGCTTTTTTGCTTCTGCAGGTACAGGGAAGCTTCAGCGTGTGCAAGGTACCATGAATTCTCTTCAGTACCAGGAGATATTGGATGACAATGTGATGCAGTCCGTCACAAACCTGAGGCTTGGGAGACGTTGGACCTTTCAACAGGACAATGATCTCAAGCATACCTCCAAGTCCACTAGAGCATGGTTGCAGATTAAAGGCTGGAACATTTTGGAGTGGCCATTGCAGTCACCTGACTTAAATCCGATTGAGAACCTCTGGTGGGACTTAAAGAAAGCAGTTGCAGTGCGCAAGCCTAAGAATGTGACTGAACTGGAGGCTTTTGCCCATGACGAATGGGCGAAGATACCCGTAGATCGCTGCAAGACACTTGTGTCAAGCTATGCTTCACGTTTAAAAGCTGTTATAACTGTAACAGGATGTTGTACTAAGTACTAAGATTGAATGTCACTTGGGGGTTGAATAAAACTGATAATGATGTGAGCACAGAAAAGACATTTGTGGTTATTTCATTATAAATGTTATGTTATATTTGTCTGACCTACACGTGCCTCTTTGATTTAATTGTAAGCAAGATGACTGAATGATCAAAATCAATGTCAAACTGGCCAAAACACTCAATTTCAGTGGGGGTTGAATAATTTTGAACACAACTGTATATATCACTCACCATGTCTGAAAGAACAAAAAGGACAGGAAGACGGTCCAAAGACACAGATAAGAGGGCAAGCAGCCCCTGTGTCGGAAGGCTGTGCCTCTGGTCGTGGTGGACGTGGTGCATCCTCTGCAGGGGCACGCTTGTCCTTTCTAACTGGTGCTGGCCGTCTTAAGCAGCAGCAACATACAGAGGATTTGGTGGATTGGCTAACCAGGCCATCCTCATCCTCCGAGTCCTCTGCCATTCAGGCTTGTAGTGCTTTACAGTCCACCTCAGCTGCCAAAGCATCTAATGCAGCCTCCATGTCCACAGCTACTCCTGCCGTAGCCTCGCTATCACACACGGAGGAGTCAGCTGAATTGTTTGACTACAATGACAGTGACATGCTACTTGAGGATGTGCAGCAAGTACAGTGCTCTGATTCAATCTCTGAGGTTGAGGAAGGGAGTATAATCAACCTAGAGGAAGGGGGTGCCAGTGATGACACACAAATAACTGCCACTCATGTTGCCCCAGCAGCTGCAGCATACTGACAAGTTGGCTCCAGTGACGAGGAGATAGGGGGTGATGATGACAATGATGATGAGGTCACTGACTCCACCTGGGTGCCTGATCGAACAGAGGAATCAAGTGAGGAGGAGGGGGAGGAGGAGGGGGAGGAGGAGGAGGAGGAGGCACAGCAAACACGAGGCACAACATCCTCTATGACCAACCGTAGCACTAGCCAGTCCAAGGCATCACATGTCAGAGCTGCTCCAGTGCAGAGCGCTGTTGTCTCAAAGAACACATGCAGGAACTCTGCTGTCTGGGAGTTCTTTAAGAAATGTGCAGCAGACCCCACCGTTGCTATTTGTAATCTATGTCAGATGAGGCTCAAGCGTGGGAAAGACACCGGACGCTTGGGTACCACGTGCTTGAGGCGACATATGACCTCCTGCCACACATCCCATTGGCACAAAACTTTGCATAGGTCCGCCTCCTCCTCATCTGTCTCTACCTCCACTGTATGTCCTGCCATGTCATTGCCTACAACCTCCACTAACAGGGATGATGCTACAGTAATAGATTGAACCAGCTCCTTCCTCACAATGTGACAGCATCCCATAAGCTGAAGATTTACGCAGTCAGGTTACGTTGACCCAGCTGCTGCAGCGTAAGAAAAAATATAGTCCCAACCATCCCCAAGCACAGTGTCTAAATGCCAGCTTAGCAAAATTACTCGCATTGCAGCTGCTGCCTTTCCAGCTGGTGGACTCTGCTCCCTTCCATGAATTTGCTGAATGTGCTGTACCACAGTGGCAGGTTCCAAAATGCCATTACTTTTCACGGAAGGTCATTCCAGCACTATACCAGCACGTTGAAGACAATGTTATTGAGTCATGGGGAAAGGCAGTCAGCAGCAAGGTGCATGCGACTTTAGACACGTGGTCCAGCAAGTATGGACAGGGTTGTTACATTTCCTTCACGGCACACTGGGTAACTCTGATTGCAGCTGGGAGGGATCCAAGATGGGGCTCTGTGCTGGAGCTTGTTCATCCACCACACCTCCAGAAATCTACTTGTATGAGGTCTGTCTGCTCCACCACCACCTCTCCCTCTTCCTCGTCCTCCTCCTCCTTCTGTGTATCTGGCAAAGTGGCAGTTAAACAGACGCGTGGCAAGGGCTACGCAATGGCTCAAGCAAAAAGATGCCATACTGTGCTTGAGCTGGTTTGTTTAGGGGACAGGAGCCACACCGGGCCAGAAATTCTGTCAGCTCTGCACAGGCAGGTGCAGAGATGGTTAACACCACGCCAGCTTTAGCTGGGAATGGTTGTCTGTGATAATGGCAGCAACCTTCTCTCCGCCCTACGACAGGGTAAGTTGACGCATGTACCATGCCTAGCACACGTCCTAAATCTGGTGGTACAGCGTTTCCTAACCAGGTACCCAAGGCTGGCAGAGCTTCTCAGCCAGACCAGAAAAGTCTGCAGCCACTTCAGACGGTCATTCCCAGCAAGCGTTTGCCTGGCAGAAATTCAAAGAGAATTCCACCTTCGCACAAACTGTCTGATCTGTGACATGCCCACCAGGTGGAACTCAACATTAGCAATGCTGCAGCGTCTGCACAAGCAGCAGAGGGCCATCAACGAGTACCTGTGTGAGTATGGCACAAGGACAGGTTCAGGTCAACTTGTTCCCCCCCCCACAGTGGCTGATGATCAAGGATGCATGCACTGTACTGTCACCATTTGAGGAGGCAACGAGGATGGTGAGCAGGGACAGTGCATGCATCAGTGACACAATTCCTTTAGTGTTCCTGCTGGAGCACACTCTGCGGGGAATTATAGATGTGGCTCTAGAGGCAGAGCAGAGGGAGGAAGAGGAGGCCTTCCCCACCTCTGAAGGCCCCAGTCTTTCCACAGACAGCATTCCAGCGGGTCCTCCTCACATCAGACAGGAGGAGGATGAGGAGGAGGAATATTTGAGTAGTGGGGGCAGTAGTGGGGATTCCTCAAGGGAGGGTTTTGTGTGCCCAGAAACACAAGGACTGGTATGTGGCTGGGAGGAGGAAGTGCACGATGGAGTCATGCTCCTCATTGAGCAGGAAGACTCGGAAGCTAATGCCACCTCCAACCTACATTGCATGGGCTCCCTTATTATGCAAAGCCTGCTAAAGGACCCCAGGATTCGTGCTATCAAGGAGAGGGATCATTACTGGTTGGCAACCCTTCTTGATCCACGATACAAGGGTAAAGTTGCAGAGCTCATCCTGCCCGCACAGAGGGAGCACAGGATGAAAAAACTTGAAGACGCTCTAAAGCGACACTTGTGTAACACTTTTCCAGGCACTGGTAGGTTACCAAATGATGACACAGGTGCTTCTGAGGTTGCAGATGATCAGAGGAATAGTGGTGAAGGCAGGGGCCGCTTGACTGATGCCTTTTTACATTTTTTTTAGTCCACGACGCCCAGGGACGTCAAATGTAGGCACCCATTGCCAGTATCTTCACCATATGGTGCAGGACTACCTAGGGGCAAGGGCAGACCTGGATAACTTTCCAGCAGATGATCCACTGGCTTACTGGGTGTATTGGATCACTGGCCAGAACTTAGCCAATATGCTATGCAGCTACTAGGTTGCCCTTCATTTAGCGTGCTTTCTGAAAGGACTTTCAGAGCCGCTGGAGGTTTTGTCACAGACAAAAGAGTGCGTCTGTCCACCGACTCTGTAGACCAGCTGACATTTATAAAAATGAATCAGTCCTGGATCAGCAGCTATCAATCCCCTGATGCTGATGTAACGGAATAGACCGGGGATGTCTTCTGCATTCACAAAACCTCCAGCACTGAACTCTTCCACAATACCACAAAAGAGTTACGGTGTGAAAGCACTTACTGCCATGAAAGGCACAATATTAGGCTGCACTGACGCCTGTGCCACATTTATATCATTTTCATTTTTTGAATCGCAGGGTCCAACCCTGCACTCTTCCACAATACCACAGAGGGGTTACTGTATAAATGCACTTGCTGGCCTGGCACCAAAAGCACAATATCTGGGTGCACTGATGCCTTTAACAGATTCATATCTTTTAATATAGGACCGCATGGTCCACCCCTGCATTCTTCCACAATACCACAGAGGGGTTACTGTATGAATGCACTTGCTGGCCTGGCACCAAAAGCACAATATTTGGGTGCACTGCCACTGACGCCTTTACCAGATTCATATCCTCAGAAGGTTTACTGTGTGACAGCACTGTTGCCGACGCTAAAGCCAATTTTAAAGCATCTATTGTTACTTTCATCCAAACCCTGCACCATAATTTAGCCCAAAAAATCACTAAACTTTTTCTGCTCGTCCTAAAATGTCTTTTCATACAGGCTGCCACCCCAAGCAGTTGTTTATGAATAGATTAAAGGAAAAGCATTTACCGTCATTTTAAATGTCATTTTTTTGTTTTTAAATGTTTCTATACATCCTAGAAATCCGTCACTTCACGGGCAGGTTATGGGGACCTCCTAGGCACGATATTTGAAGGAATTTTTTGTTTTTATTTTTAACCCTTATTTCATGGAAAACTCACTGTCCCTTTAAAAATGTTTTTTTTAAACTTTGTGTCTTTGTTTCGTGTCCCCCAGTGCACTACCCGGACCCCATACACTTTTTATGGCAAATATCTAGCATATATGCCCTCTTGGAGGGCACTCAAAAAATCGAATTTTGAGTCCCATTGACATGCATTGAGTTCTAGTTCGAATTCGAACATTTGGAAAGTTTGAGTTTGAATGCGAACTGAAATCGGGGGTGTTCGGCTCATCCCTACTCATGTCGATGCTTTTGGATGTTCCTGGTCTTTACTGTTTATATTGAGTTCCTAGAATCTATGTTTATTCCTGTCATCTGCATATGTTCTAGACTCTGCACGGCTTTGAGTTAAATATTTGTATAGCACAAATCCGGCTATCAGATCAGGGCTCCTGTAGTATTGCCGTGCAGAGGTCTCCAGTTAACCGCGTGTTGCTCGTCACATATATATATTGTTGTCTGTATATTTCTGCATATAGGGCCTTTCACCTGAACCAGGGCCTCACTTTGGCGCTAGCCTGGTGCCGCTGGGACACTGTGTAGTTAATACTCTTAAGAGGCCAGCATTATTAGACTCGGTTCTCTTTGTCCTGGACCTGATACAGACTTTTTATTTTTAAACACAGGGAGCAAAGTAAAGAAACCAAACAGGCAATTTAGAGGTCTTCCAGGAGTTCTCCTGTCAAAGTGCAACCAGTCATAATCAGGAGTACTGTTAAAAAAGAGCACCTTATTCAGTCCTTAAAAGTGGCTCATTGTTATTATTATTGTCGTCATAGCTCCAACAGTTTCCACAGCGCTTTACAATAACCAAAGGGAATGAGATACGGATAAATGGACATAGGATGGAAACAAGAGGTGTAGAGGGCCCTGCTCATAGGAGCTTACAGTCTAGTTGTTGAGACTTTTTACTAATTAACCTATCACTTGCACATATGAGTGCCCCATCCAAGCACACTTGAGTTAAAAACCATATAAGCTAACAAATATGTTCACACATTTTCCGTGTTTATGTCATAATTCCCCTATAAAATAAAATGAACACTTACTAATATAATCTGATGATTAATTAAAATATGTTCACTTTTTGAACTTGGAAATAAGTATCAATAAAAATAAAATGTTCTTGCATGTCCAATACTTGATTAAAAACCAAACCAAGCACAACAACCACAAAAATAAATATACTGAAGGGTAACTGTCAATATTAACCCATGCATTCCTGCACTCAAGGACCTTTAGTAATCTTGTCTGGTGCCCAAACTGGTGACAAATAAACCACCAAATAAAGCCATGGTGTTAAAAAAAAAATCAACTGGCCATGTATAAACCTTTTATTTCTCTGTATGTTATATTGTTTTATGCTGGTTTGTTTAATAAATTGACCAATTGTTGTCACTGGAGACAAGATATTTCATTTTCAGGGGAAGGTGCGCCCTTTCCACATCTATGCACGTTACATTGGCTTCTTAAAGTGCTGCCTAAATGATTTGTCATCAAAGAGGGGGGGGGGTCAGTCATTCTTGATTATCCAGATACTAGTTTTACTAACCCAATATATATATATCAGAGGCATTATTCTTTAGGAGTCTGATATTTGCAAACATGGTCTAATTTTAACCCCACGTTTCAACTTATTATCTTATGTGTACTCTTTCTATTTTCTTATTCTTTATATAATGAGGTTTTGTAGTTAGATAAACCTGGTTATTTAGTATTACTGTTCACTCAAAATGAATAGCACGTTACAGTACTTATTTGGTAATCAATGTGTGATCAGAATTATTATAGAGTGACTTTGGTTTTCCACACAAAGTTACAGTTACAAGTATTTATAATGCGCTAACAAGTTCTATAGCTCTATACAGTGGTTGAGACAAGTTAAACACATAGAACAGTAGAAGAGAGTTTACAGTCTAGGAGCACTATGAATTTGTGGAGTATTGTATATTGTATTGTATAAATGTTCCAAACACATTGTACTTTTGTATTATAATAATTTATTCACAATAATTAATATTAGCACTATAATATTACTAAAAATAGCAATTGTATTGGTATTGCGTTTTAGTACATTAACTAAAGTATATAAAAATTAAATATATCAGTGGAAAGTAGACATGTACAGAGCCAAAATAATTGGGTTGGGAATATTCTGGAATCCAAAAATTTGGGATTCCAAAATAATTGGAATCAGATGATTAGGGGATTGCTATTTCCTGATTAATGTATTCCTTTACATAAGCTTTATTTTGAAGAGGTTTTTTGGAATGGAAAGATTGAGCATGGTAAATCTACCACAAAACCCTCAAATGTGTTGGTAAGCAAAAATTTATCTTATCTTAAGGCTGGGGTCAGACCAGTGCACTTTTAACGTGCGTTCTGGCGCACATTATTACGGCCGCACTAGCAGCAGATGACGGGAAATGACGGCCAATATACGATGTACGGCCGCACAAAAGTCCGGCCATGCAACGCAAGTGGAATTTGAACGCATTTTTCTGAGAACGCTGAACCGCTAGTACTGACGTACTGAGTGCGCAGCTGCGGCATAGCGGCGTGTTTGCGTGATTAGGAGATATCAGACGCTGCTAATGTCCGGCCTACATAATGTCCAGACGTAAAAAGAGTTTTATTGACGATCCGTACAAAATCACGCCCGAAAATGCGCGTCATCTGACCATTTTTGCGCATTCCGTGAAAAAATACGTCAATGCGTTAGGACTCACTTTTTCACGTTCGCGGGGAAAAATGCTTTCGTCTGACCCTAGCCTAAATGTAACGACACTTATGCCTTAGACTGGAATGGGAAAATACTTTGTATTTGGAATGGGATTGAAGATAAAAAGGGTTAAAGATCCAACCTGTATATAGTACAGTGTTGGAGGGTCAGGCTTATATAATATAGTGGAGAAAGGGCCCCCTTTCATTTTCAAGTATGTCAAGTTTGCCAAAGGAATTGCATTCTCATACATAAAGAAGTGTCGCTACAGCTTCTGGTAATCTATTTTATAACAAGTATCATGGATTGACAGAAATCTTGGTGAGTTCCAACACTTATTTTTTTAGGACCTGACTTGACCCTTGTATATGGCTAATTTATAATCAAAACCAATATATATTTGGACATTGAGGATGGTATAGAGTTATAAAAAGGTTTATTTTATGAGGTAAGCAATACATTTGGAGCAAGCCTCACCTTAATTCTGATTATGGCAACTGTATTGATGTAACTTCTTGCATCAATACACAACGGGATGTACACATTGTTCCTCGGCCTACCATTAAATCCTTATAATGAAAAGTTAAAGAAAATTTTTAAAAAATTTGCCCAAACAACAACATATGAAAAAAAAATTAATTTGGCTGTAGCCATGTTCCACTTTAGAAACACAAAGCTGTCTGCTCATTACAATGGGCTTTAATATAATAGTTTAACTTACACAACAGGTGCACTATACAACTCCCATGTGGTGGATTAAGTAACAGGAGCAGCGTCTGGAATGCGTGTTGCCTGGGCTATGGATTACACAGAATAAAGCGCCTTTGGAGTAAAGGATTTCTGTGGCGATAGTATAAGGAGGACGTTTTAAGAAAAATGCAGATGTTAAGCCAATCAACTAATAAACAGAAATTAAACAGTAGCATTCTTTACGTCTCTTAATTTGATATTCATTTTAATATGTTCTGTTTTATATATTGTGTTTGGTGCAATCTCCTGTAAAAGGATTAAAATGCAAGTAATCTAGAAATGATAAAGAGTTCTCTAACTGCACTGTAGGCCAAACTGAAAAATAGTTTCCAAGTCCTTTTCCCGTGAATTAATTTAATGATTTCCCTTTTCAGAAATCTGTTTATTAGTAAAATAATAATAATAAAATTATAATAATAATAATAACATAGTTAACCACTTGGCTGCTAAGGACGCGCTCAGCGCGTCCAGCCAAGTGGTTCTCCTGTGCTATGGACGCGCTGAGCGTGTCCTAGCACAGGAGGCAGCAATCGACCAGGATTCTGGCTGATTGCTGCGCCCCACGGTGTGCTAGCGCAATGACATCGATTACAGGTGCCCCCCTGTGAGTGCGTGGAAGGTGCCTAAAAGGGAGGGGGGAGGTCCTTTGGACCTCTCTCCCTCCCCTTCCGTAAAGGAGCAGCGGTAAAAGTCAGGCACCGTTTGGAAGGGCCTGCCCTTCCAAATGGTGGCTGGCTTTAACCCCTCGGGGGCCGGATCGCGATTCGGTGCCAATAGGCGCCAGATCACGATCCTATCCCGGAGCTGGCCGACATCTTGGATGTCGGCCAAGCTTCTGGGATCTCTCCCTGATGACTGGCGTCATCATGCATAGCGTGATGACGTCAGTTCTGGAGTTAACCCCTAGCTGCCACCAATGGTGGAGATAGTGAGTTCCAATGAATCCCTTATCTCCCGATCCGTGTCAGCTAGGGGATAATGTTTGGTATCATTGGATCGGCCAGAGCATGGCTTTTCCAACGATACCAAGCATGACCATGTTAAAAGTTAAAAAAATGAAAAAAGGAATATTTAAAAAAATAAATAAAAAAATGAAGTTTTTTTTTGTTTTGTTTTGTTAATACAGCAATATTGTTCCCATTTCAATTATAATGTGAACAATGATGCTGCACTAATGATTTTTGTATGGGGTGCGTTTGTTAAAAATTACGTAATTATCCCCCAAAAAAATGTAACAAGTCCCCCATTTCAAATTTTTTTAACAAGCACAACTCATAGAAAATATAACCGCAAACGCTTGCATGTTAAAATGTGAAAAGAAAACACTTTACACGTTGTAAATTATTGAAAATTCAAATTTTATTACATTTTTTGCTGTAATATACAGACAGGACATGACGTATACATATAATAATGATATATTATGAATCTGCCGAGTCTGCCGGAAAGAACGATATATAATATGTCTGGGTGGTATAATAAAACGTGGCTTCAAAATTAGCTCAGCACACGTGAAAATGGCGTGAAATAGCTCAGCAGCGAAAGGGCAGGGCTGGACTGACCTACCGGGATACCGTGAGGAATCCCGATAGGCTGATTCACTTTTGGGCCTTGTTATAATTTAAAAGCAGTTTAAATTTCTATCAGCCTGTCAGTATCACACTGCGGGAGGCGGAGCGTCGGCCCCACTGATTGACAAGCTGGAGGGGGGGGGAGATGTATGGCCGGGTGTCTGGCGAAGCCGCTGTCATGAATCAAGCCTGTGCCCGCACCTAATCCCTGGCAAACCCTTATTCACCTGCCTAGGTTTGTATGCAGGTTACAGATTCCCCTATCTGGCTGTTAAGCTTCTGTTGTGGTACCTACAGGTGTATACTATTTCACCTAAATGAAGCCTGCTTAAAAGAGGGATCCACCCTTCCATCAGGGCTTCAACATAAACGTCCCTGGAAGTGCAGACCTGTCCCTGAAGCTCCCTACCGTTGTACCTGTATCCCTCCAGTAATACTCCCAAGTGGAACCCTGCTACCAAGGAGAATCTCCCCACCAAGGTACCCCGCTCTCAAGAACCCTCGTTAATCAAGGTACCCCGCTCTCAAGAACCCTCGTTCATCAAGGTACCCCGCTCTCAAGAACCCTCGTTCATCAAGGTACCCCGCTCTCAAGAACCCTCGTTCATCAAGGTACCCCGCTCTCAAGAACCCTCGTTCATCAAGGTACCCCGCTCTCAAGAACCCTCGTTCATCAAGGTACCCCGCTCTCAAGAACCCTCCTTCAAGTGTACCCCGCTCCCAAGAATCCTCGTTCTTCAAGTATACCCTGCTCTCGAGAATCCCTGTTTCCAAGCTGAACCCTGAAACTTGCATACAGTCTGTTGCCTGCCTGCTAGTGCTCATATTATTTACTGTTTGCTTTGTTTATTCTTCAATAAACCTTCAGTACCCAGCAACCTGTGTGGCTCCTACGATCACTGCATCCTGGGCTTACTTCACCCACCGTCGCACTCCCATTCCTGACAGAATGTTGAAGCCTTCACACAGTGAGTCCGCGGTGATCCAAAGCGTTATGGAGTACCTTAGAAAAGCGATTCAAGACATCCTGCAACATTTGGACTCCGTATTTGCAAGTATGCAGCAGGGTTTAAAAGGCACCTCTAAGGTGTGCACTCCAGCTCCAAAGAAAGTGGGCAGAGGACCCCTAACTTCTGAAGAAATGGCTAGGAGAAGGTCCCAGAAGCTCTGCTTCTACTGTGGGGAACCGTCCCATACCATCTCAGAATGTTTAGTGCGCCCCCCCCCCCAGCTGCCCTGCACTGTCCCTGGAGTTGCAAACGAAGCCCTGCAATCCCCAGTGCTACCTGGTGCTACTCCCCAGTCTGCACCTGTTAATTCAAAAAGGACTTTTCCTATCAAGGCCAGAGAACTCTTTTCTGCTCCGTCTATGTTCCCAATGCCTAGTGAAGCACTGCCCACCAAGTTCAAGAAGGCAATGCCTGTCAAGCCTGCTTCCACCAGACCAAAAAGGGAAACTGTTCCTACCAAGTCCTTGTCCAGAAAACCCACACCTGCTAAGACAAAGACTATGTATAAAAAGTCTATGGAGGCCTACTCTGATAAGCTCCAAAGGTGCCAGCCAAATAGGATGGTGTCACTGGAAACCTATCCTGAGGTCACAGACCTTGAAGACCCCTATCCTGCCGAAACCATGGAGTTCGAGTCCCCCCTACCTCCAGAATATGAACCTGAAATCCCCATGGAGATAGCTGCTGCCTCCCCTTCTCAGGCACCCACCACTCACAACCAGCATTCCAGGTACCTTGGCGTCGCTGTCTACGCCCCGGCAACCGTCTTCAAGTCATCGGTGAAACCAGAACCCCGAGATCTGGAAGCCAACTCCTGCCTCCATGACCTAGAAGAATCACTGTTGCTGCAGAGTCCAGCTGCCTCCATACTAAGGAGGGCTCTTGGATTCAAAAAGGTTGAGACTCCCACGCCTCACAGCCGCAAATCCGGGCTGGTTTCTGGACAACCATGCCAAGCAACGGCAGATATTGGTACCACTGTCTCTACCCCTGAAGGCACCATTACTATGGAACCCTTGCCCCCTGGGTTCACGTATGGTTCCAATGGGACTGTGGTCAGATGCGCAGACCTGCAGGTGTTTCAGAACCCCAAAAGCGCTTGGAGATCACTCCACAATAATGTTGTCGCTGCCCTGCAACCCGCGGGATCTCAAGAGGTCGCTGCCCTGCAACCTGCGGGATCTCAAGAGGTCGCTGCCCTGCAACCTGCGGGATCTCAAGAGATCGCTGCCCTGCAACCTGCGGGATCTCAAGAGGTCGCTGCCCTGCAACCTGCGGGATCTCAAGAGGTCGCTGCCCTGCAACCCGCGGGATCCCAAGAGCCGTGCTGTACCGAGGTCCAGGTCCAAGAGCCGTGCTGTACCGAGGTCCAGGTCCAAGAGCCGTGCTGTACCGAGGTCCAGGTCCAAGAGCCGTGCTGTACCGAGGTCCAGGTCCAAGAGCCGTGCTGTACCGAGGTCCAGGTCCAAGAGCCGTGCTGTACCGAGGTCCAGGTCCAAGAGCCGTGCTGTACCGAGGACCAGGTCCAAGAGCCGTGCTGTACCGAGGACCAGGTCCAAGAGCCGTGCTGTACCGAGGTCCAGGTCCAAGAGCCGTGCTGTACCGAGGTCCAGGTCCAAGAGCCGTGCTGTACCGAGGTCCAAGCCCAGACTGCTGCCACCAAAACAGCATTTGTGGACACTGATACCGCTGCAACTACCCTGCCAACTCCTGGTAAGGCCAGTCCATCTAGTGCAGTCCTGGTACTTGTCTCTGCCATGGCAGCCCAGGTGAATACCCTTACCCATACCATACAGGACATTCAGCTGAACCACAAGTTCCTGCAGTCTCAGGTACAGGTTGCATTGGCCCGTGGACATTTTTCTACTCCCGATCTGGTTGCCACTAGCAACCCCATATATCTGGACGACTCCGAACCCACTGTGCTCGATAGCACCTCAGATATGGATCCCACGATACCCTACAGTATGCAAGGTATCGTGATATGCCAAACAGACCTTCAAAACCCTGAGACCATCTTGACCACCCAAACCTCATCCTTGGAGGTGACGGGTCATGGCCCCCACCGGCGGCGGTGCAGGAAAAAATAGGTGGCCCCCTTGCTGTATATCTGATTGTTCGCGCCCGGAAGGCGCTCCTTGGGTTGGGGTACTGTCATGAATCAAGCCTGTGCCCGCACCTAATCCCTGGCAAACCCTTATTCACCTGCCTAGGTTTGTATGCAGGTTACAGATTCCCCTATCTGGCTGTTAAGCTTCTGTTGTGGTACCTACAGGTGTATACTATTTCACCTAAATGAAGCCTGCTTAAAAGAGGGATCCACCCTTCCATCAGGGCTTCAACATAAACGTCCCTGGAAGTGCAGACCTGTCCCTGAAGCTCCCTACCGTTGTACCTGTATCCCTCCAGTGATACTCCCAAGTGGAACCCTGCTACCAAGGAGAATCTCCCCACCAAGGTACCCCGTTCTCAAGAACCCTCGTTCATCAAGGTACCCCGCTCTCAAGAACCCTCGTTCATCAAGGTACCCCGCTCTCAAGAACCCTCGTTCATCAAGGTACCCCGCTCTCAAGAACCCTCGTTCATCAAGGTACCCCGCTCTCAAGAACCCTCGTTCATCAAGGTACCCCGCTCTCAAGAACCCTCGTTCATCAAGGTACCCCGCTCTCAAGAACCCTCCTTCAAGTGTACCCCGCTCCCAAGAATCCTCTTTCTTCAAGTATACCCTGCTCTCGAGAATCCCTGTTTCCAAGCTGAACCCTGAAACTTGCATACAGTCTGTTGCCTGCCTGCTAGTGCTCATATTATTTACTGTTTGCTTTGTTTATTCTTCAATAAACCTTCAGTACCCAGCAACCTGTGTGGCTCCTACGATCACTGCATCCTGGGCTTACTTCACCCACCGTCGCACTCCCATTCCTGACAGCCGCAGATAGAAGCAGGCAACCTGCTCCAGTGCTTGCTCACACGTGGCAGGCTGCCTGAAAGCTGTTCTGGCCGGTGTGTGTGTCATGTGGTGGGGGGGCCCTGATCCTGAACTGCGTGTCAGCTGTAGAAGCAGGGAACTGGCCCTGCTGCATATCCCTGTGACAGGCAGCATTTCATCATGCTGCCTGCACTAACAGGGATTTATGCCGTACGGATTGGCAGCACACACACAGGGGTGCAGTAAGCCCTGCCTGGCTGTCATGTGACCAGATGACCCTGCTGATACCGGGATACAGAAGCAAGAGGCAGGTGAGTATGGAGGGAGGGGAGAGGTCTGTCCACCTATGTCTGTCCTTCTGTGTGTCCCTTTATCTGTGTTTCTCCCTGTTTATGTGTCTGTCTTTCTGAGTATGTTCATCTGTCTGTTTTGGTATCTCTACTTATAATTAATCTATTTCTCTATTTATTTTCCACTATTTCCCCTCATTAATGTTCTCCCTTTAAATTTTTCTCTTTCCCCTTCTTTGTCGTTTCTTCTCTAGCACTCTATTACTTTCACTCTCCACTTTCCAACCCTAATCTGTACCCCCTAATAGTATCTAACCCTAAACTGTACCCCAATAGCATCCAACCCTAAACTGTGCCCCCTAATAGCATCTAACCCTAAACTGTACCCCTAATAGCACCTAACCCTAATCTGTGCCCCTAATAGCATCTAACCCTAAACAGTGCCCCCTAATAGCATCTAACCCTAATCTGTGCCCCTTAATAGCATCTAACCCTAAACTGTACCGCCTAATAGCATCTAACCCTAACCTGTGCCCCAATAGCATCTAACCCTAATCTGTGCCCCCAATAGCTTCTACCCCTAATCTGTGCCCCTAATAGCTTCTACCCCTAATATGTGCCCCCTAATAGCATCTAACCCTAATCTGTACCCCTAATCAATGTCCCCAATCTGTACCCCCTAATAGCATCTAACCCTAATCTGTACCCCCTAATAGCATCTAACCTTATTCTGTGCCCCAATAGCTTCTACCCCTAATAGTTTCTAACCCTAATCTGTACCCCCTAATAGCATCTACCCCTAATCTGTGCCCCAATAGCTTCTACCCCTAATCTGTGCCCCTAATAGCTTCTAACCCTAATCTGTACCCCCTAGTAGCTTCTAACCCTAATCTGTTCCCCTAAAAGCTTCTACCCCTAATCTGTGCCTCTAATAGCTTCTAACCCTAAACGGTACCCCCTAATAGCATCTAACCCTAATCTGTTCCCCTAATAGATTCTAACCCTAATCTGTACCCCTAATAGCTTCAACAGCTAATATGTGCCCCTAATAGTTTCTACCCCTAATCTGTACCCCTAATCAATGCCCCTAATACCTTCTAACCCTAATCTGTACCACTAATCAATGCCCCTAATAGTTTCTAATCCTAATCTGTACCCCTAATCTGTGCCCCAATAGCTTCTAACCGTAATCTGTTCCCCTAATAGCGTCTCACCTAATCTGTACTAGAGATGAGCTGTTCGATCTGTTCGGAGTTCGTATCGAACATCGGCCGTTCGGCCATTCGCGAACTCTGAACATTTCCGCGTGTTAGCTGCATGTTCTCCCATAATGCACCCCAATGGACCACAATGCACTTTTCCACTGGCCTGAAGCTTGTAATTGGCTACAGCCTTGCACCTGACCACAGGTCAGGTGCAAGACAGGTGCAAGACTATGCCAATCATGGCTCAGAGTCCTGATTGGGCAAATTTTGCCCAATCATGGGCTCACAGAGCTAAGTCCCGCAGCACACTATATAAGGCTTCCCTGCCTGCAGCCCCAGCGTGTGTGTTTTCTGCCAGGCTATCAGGGACAGTGTGTATCAGTGAGTTCTACCAGAGTTCAGCAAATTTGAATCTGTCTTGGCACAGCCTATTATCAGTGTGTATCAGTGAGTTATACCACAGTTCAGCAAATTAGAATCTGTCTTGGCACAGCCTTTTATCAGCGTGTATCAGAGAGTTATACCACAATTCAGCAAATTAGAATCTGTCTTGCACAACCTGTTATCAGTGTGTATCAGTGAGTTATACCACAGTTCAGCAAAATAGACCGCACTGTGCACTCTTCCACAATACCACAGAGGGGTTACAGTGTGAAGGCACTTGCTGCCACCAAAGGCACAATATTTGGGTGCACTGCCACTGATGCCTATACCAGATTCATATCATTTTAATATTTGACCACAGGGTCCAACCCTGCACTCTTCCACAATACCACAGAGGGGTTACGGTGTGACGGCACATTTGCCGACACTAAAGGCCCAATTTTAAAGCACCGATTGTTACTTTCATCCAAAGCCTGCATAAGTTTCACAATAATTTAGCCCAAAAAATCACTAAACTTGTTCTGCGTGTCCTAAAATGTCTCCTCTTTTCATACAGGCTGCCGCCCCAAGCAGTTGTTTATGAATAGATTAAAGGAAGACCATTTACCGTTATTTGAAATGTCATTTTTTTGTTTTGAAATGTTTCTATACATCCTACAAATCCGCCACTTCACGGGCAGGTTATGGGGACCTCCTAGGCACGATATTTGAAGGAATTTTTAGTTTTTATTCTTAACCTTTATTTCATGGAAATCTCACTGTTCCTTTAAAAAAAATTTTTTTTAAACTTTTTGTCCTTGTTTGCTGTCCCTCAGGGCACTACCCGGACCCCCATACACCTTTTATGGCAAATATCTTGCATATATGCCCTCTTGGAGGGCACTCTAAAATTCGAACTTTCGAGTCCCATTGATTTGCATTGAGTTCGGTTCGTGTTTTGAACACGGGGGTGTTCGGCTCATCACTAATCTGTACCCCTAATCAGTGCCCCAAATAGCTTCTAACCCTAATCTGTTCCCCTACTCTGTACCCCTAAAATCTTTTACCCCTAATCTGTACCCCGAATAGCTTCTAAAGCTAATCTGTTCCCTTTATAGCTTCTAACCCTAATCTGTTCCCCTAACATCTTTTACCCCTAATCTGTACCCATAATAGCTTCTAACCCTAATCTGTTCCCCTATAGGGATGAGCCGAACACCCCCGAGTTCGGTTCGCATTCGAACTCAAACTTTCCAAATGTTCGAATTCGAACTCAAACTCAATACAAGTCAGTGGGACTCAAAGTTTGATTTTTAGAGTGCCCTCCAAGAGGGCATATATGCTAGATATTTGCCATAAAAGGTGTATAGGGGTCCGGGTAGTGCCCTGGGGGACAGGAAACAAGGACAAAAAGTTAGAAAAATAAGTTTTTAAAGGGACAGTGAGTTTTCCATGAAATAAGGGTTAAAAATAAAATCGAAAAATTCCTTCAAATATCGTGCCTAGGAGGTCCCCATAACCTGCCCGTGAAGTGGCGGATTTCTAGGATGTAAAGAAATATGTAAAAAACAAAAAATGACATTTCAAATGACGGTAAATGCAAAGAGGAGACATTTTCGGATACGCAGAAAAAGTTTAGTGATTTTTTTGGCTAAATTATTGTGAAACTTATGCAGGCTTTGGATGAAAGTAACAATAGGTGCTTTAAAATTGGGCCTTTAGCGTCGGCAACAGTGCCGTCACACAGTAACCCCTCTGAGGATATGAATCTGATACAGGCGTCAGTGGCAGTGCAGACAAATATTGTGCCTTTGGTGCCAGGCCAGCAAGTGCCATCATACAGTAACCCCTCTGTGGTATTGTGGAAGAGTGCAGGGGTGGACCATGCAGTCAGGGCCGGTGCTAGACTATTTTGAGCCCTAGGCAAGACCAGCTACTTGCACCACCCCCAAAAAAAAAATAGACACAGCATGAAACTGCTAAATTTCTTTTTATTTAATAATAAAGTTTGAAAAGCACCAATAATAAAGGTAAAATAAATATAAATAAACTGTATTAAACCAATTTAAATTAACTGTATTGAACAAATATAAATTAACGAAAAAAAAAAATAAGAGTTGTCACGTAAGTTTCAATTTCAGACACATCAAAATTTCACTTTGCGTGCCTTATCCTTTGCAAATTTTCATCATGCGCATATATATATATATATATTGCCCAGGCTAGCTCACATCATGCGTATATATATTGAGCCAGGCCAGCTCACATCATGCGTATATAAATTGCCTAGGTCCAGGCCAGCTCACATCATGCGTATATATATTGCCCAGGCCCAGGCCAGCTCACATCATGCGTATATATATTGCCCAGGCCCAGCCCAGCTCACATCATGTATATATATATTGCCCAGGCCAGCTCACATCATGCTCACAGACAGTCACAGATGCGCCATCATGCGTATATATATATTGCCCAGGCCAGCTCACATCATGCGTATATATATTGCCCAGGCCAATCCCCTGGTGGAGATAGGGGGTTCATTTGAGCCCCAATATCTCCAGGCATCTAGTGGGTCATGGAGGGTGTCAATCGAAAGGCCTGAGCATGGCCTTTCGAATGATACCCAACATGACCAGGTATAAAGTAAAAAAAATAAAAACATGTATTTTTTTTGTGTGTTATTTTTATTAATTTATTAATGCAACAATATTGTTCACATTTCAATTATAATGTGAACGATGATGCACTAAGGATTTTTTTTCTATGGGGTCCGTTTGCTATAAATCACGTAATTCCCCCCACAAAATGTAACAAGTCCCCATTTCTAATTTTTGTACAAGCGCACCCTATAGAAAACATAACCGCAGACGCTCATGTGCTAAAATGTGAAAAAAAAACACTTTACACACTGCAGATGATTAAAAATTTAATTTTTATTGCATTTTTTTGATAATATACAGCCAGGACAGGACGTATACATATAAAAATGACATATTATTAATCTGCAGAGTCTGCCGGAAAGAACAATATCTAACATGTCGGTCATTTAATAAGATGTGGATTCAAAATCGCGTTTAAACATGATGAGCGAAAGCGGTAAAAATGAGCTGAGCATGAGCACACAGCGGTGAAATGCAGCATATTAGAAGAGGTTTTAGGAGGGAAATTAACACTTCTCACTCAGAAGCAGACACCACCCCACCCCCTCAGTATAGTCTACATACATACATACATACAATGTATCAAATTCATTACACCAGACTAACAACACCTGTTGTTATGCCGTTTGGAAAACACAGGTCATTTAGAGGTGAGAATCTTTGCACGTACACATTAGTTTTTAATTCAATATCTAATAAACCATTGCTTATAATATTCTGCAGTAAAGAGTCTCTTTATTTCTAGATTTTTTTAAGCATTTTTTATACTTTTTTCAAAATTTCTTTTTTTTTGCGAACTCAAACTGAACACACCCAAAAAGTTCAAAGTTCGCGAACTTGCGAACGGCCAAAGTTCGAATCGAACTCCGAACTGATCGAACCAAACAGCTCATCTTTTACCCCTAATCTGTTCCACTAATAGCTTCTAACCCTAGCTTCTAACTTCAGTTTCTACCCATAATTGGTACCCCTAGTTTCTAACCCCAATTTCTAAACAAACAGTTGTTTATGAATAGATTAAAGGAAAACCATTTACCGTCAATTGAAATGTCATTTTTTTTGTTTTTAAATGTTTTTATACATCCTACAAATCTGCCACTTCACGGGCAGGTTATGGGGACCTCCTAGACATGATATTTGAAGGAATTTTTTTGTTTTTATTCTTAACCTTTATTTCATGGAAAACTCACTGTTCCTTTAAAAACGTTTTTTTTTTTTTACTTTTTGTCCTTGTTTCCTGTCCCCCAGGGCACTACCCGGACCCCCATACACCTTTTATGGCAAATATCTAGCATATATGCCCTCTTGGAGGGCACTCTAAAAATCAAACGTTCGGGTCCTATTGACTTACATTGAGTTTGGATCGTGTTCGAGTTCGAACTCAAACTTTTGAAATTGTTCGGGTTCGAAGTCGAACCGAACACGGGGGCGTTCGGCTCATCCCTACTGATGGATACTGGCTGATAAAAACATAGAAAAATGTCGGCAGATAAGAACCTTTCGGCCCATCTAGTCTGCCCAATTACATGGATACTTAACCTGGATTTATCTTTTGTTTAGGATAGCCTTATGCCTATCCCATGCTTGCTTAAATTCAATTACTGTTTTGGCCTCTACCACTTCTACTGGAAGACTGTTCCATGCATCCACCACCCTCTCAGTAAAATAATGCTTCCTGATGTTACTTTTAAACCTTTGCCCCTCTAATCTAAGACTATGTCCTCTTGTTTTGCTATTTTGTTTCCTTTTAAATATACTCCCTTCCTCTACCTTGTGGATTCCCTTTATGTATTTAAATGTTTCTATCATATCTCCTCTGTCTCGTCTTTTTTCCAAGCTGTACATGTTAAGATCATTAAGCCTTTCCTGGTAACTTTTCTCCTTCAAGCCGTACACCATTTTAGTAGCCCTTCTCTGAACTCTCTCTAAGATGTCTATATCCTTCTGGAGATACGGTCTCCAGTACTGCACACAGTACTCCAAGTGAGGTCTCACCAGTGCTCTGTACAGTGGCATGAGCACTTCCCTTTTCCTACTGCTAATACCTCTCCCTACACAACCAAGCATTCTGCTAGCATTTCCTGCTGCTCTATTACATTGACTACTTACCCTTAGATCCTCTGAAATAATGACCCCTAAATCCCTTTCCTCAGATGTTGAGGTTAGGACTGTATCAAATATTCTATATTCAGCCCTTGGGTTTTTACGTCCCAGGTGCATTATCTTGCACTTATCCACATTAAAACTCAATTGCCACAACTCCGACCATTTTTTTAGTTTACCTAAATCATTTGTCATTTGGCTGATCCCTCCAGGAACGTCAACCCTGTTGCAAATCTTTGTGTCATCAGCAAAAAGACATACTTTTCCATTAATACCTTCTGCAATATCACTAATATAAATATTAAAGAGAATAGGTCCAAGTACTGACCCCTGAGGTACCCCACTGGTAACAAGACCTTGTGCCGAATAAACTCCATTTACCACAACCCTCTGTTGTCTGTCACTCAGCCACTGCCTAATCCAGTCAACAATATTGGAATCTAAGCTCAAAGATTGCAATTTATTGATAAGCCTTCTATGCGGAACAGTAACAAAAGCCTTACTGAAATCTAAATAAGCAATGTCTACTGCACCACCTGTGTCTATTATTTTCGTTACCCAATCAAAAAAATCAATAAGATTAGTTTGGCATGATCTCCCTGAGGTAAACCCATGTTGTTTCTGATCCTGTAATCTATGTGTTTTTAGATGTTCAACAATCCTTTCCTTTAACATGGTTTCCATTAATTTCCCCACTACTGACGTAAGACTAACTGGCCTATAGTTCCCCGATTCCTCCCTACTACCCTTCTTGTAAATGGGCACAACATTTGCTAATTTCCAGTCTTCTGGGACGGCTCCCGTTAACAAGGATTGGTTAAATAAATCTGTTAATGGTTTTGCTATTACATCACTGAGCTCTTTTAATAATTTAGGGTGGATCCCATCAGGCCCCATTGACTTATTTGTCTTTACTTTAGACAGCTGCTGTAGAACCTCCTCCTCTGTAAACTGATATGTAAATGTCTCTTTAGTGTTCTCTCCTAACTGAGGTCCCTTTCCTTCCTTTTCTTCTGCAAAGACTGAACAAAAATATTCATTGAGGCAGTCAGCGAGACCTTTATCCTCTTCTACATACCTTCCTTCCTTTGTTTTTAATCTAACTAATCCTTGTTTTACTTTTCTTTTCTCGTGTATGAATCTATGATTCCTTGTTAAATTTTAGTTTCCACCGATGAGAACTCAATCTATGCAACTTTTTAAAACCAAATAGTATATTGTATTCTGATTTTAAGGTTTTTACAGGTTATAATCAAATTAAATAAGTCAGGCCATTTTTAGGATAACCTATTCATGACTCAGGGCCACATTACAATCTTGGTGCTAACGTTAGCGGACACCTGCGTGAGCGTTAACGTTAGCCCTGGTGGTACTATCGTGGGCGCACCATATTATGATCCAAACGCTAATGGGTTAAGAATAGGGATGAGCCGAACACTCCCCGAGTTCGGTTCGAGCCCGAACCAGAACTTCCCATTTGTTCGGGACCGAACCCGAACCCCCATGCAAGTCAATGGGGCTGAAAATTCGGTTTTTTAGAGTGCCCTCCAAACGGGCATATATGCAAGATATTTGCCATAAAAGGTGTATGGGGGTCCGGGTAGTGCCCTGGGGGACAGGAAACAAGGAAAAAAAGTTTAAAAAAAAAACGTTTTTAAAGGGACAGTGAGTTTTCCATGAAATAAGGGTTAAAAATAGAAACAACAAATTCCTTCAAATATCGTGCCTAGGAGGTCCCCATAACCTGCCCGTGAAGTGGCGGATTTCTAGGATGTATAAAAACACTTAAAAACAAATAAATGACGTTTCATATGACCGTAAATGCTTTTCCTTTAATCTATCCATAAACAACTGCTTGGGGAGGCAGCCTGTATGAAAAGACATTTTAGGACGCGCAGAAAAATTTTGGTGTTTTTTTGGGCTAAATTATTGTGAATCTTATGCAGGCTTTGGATGAAAGTAACAATAGGTGCTTTAAAATTGGGCTTTTAGTGTCGGCAACAGTGCCGTCACACGGTAACCCCTCTGAGGATATGAATCTGATACAGGCGTCAATGGCAGTGCACCCAGATATTGTGCCTTTAGTGCCAGGCATGCAAGTACTATCATACAGTAACCCCTCTGTGGTATTGTGGAAGAGTGCAGGGGTAGACCATGCGGTCCTATATTGAAAAGTGTTTTTTTATCTGTTAATGGGCGTCAGTGCACCCAGATATTGTGCCTTTAATGCCAGGCCATCAAGTATCATTATACAGTAACCCCTCTGTGGTATTGTGGAAGAGTGCAGGGGTGGACCATGTGGTCCTATATTGAAAAGTCTTTTTTTTTTTTTTTTTTAATGGGCGTCAGTGCAGCCAGATATTGTGCCTTTCATGGCAGCAAGTGCCTTCACACCGTAACCCTTTTGTGGTATTGTGGAAGAGTTCAGTGCTGGAGGTTTTGTGAATGCAGAAGAGGACATCCCCTATCTATTCCATTACTTCAGCATCAGGGGATTGATAGCTGCTGATCCAGGTCTGATTCATTTTTATAAATGTCAGCCGGTCTACAGAGTCGGTGGACAGATGCACTCTTTTGTCTGTGACAAAACCTCCAGCGGCACTGAACGTCCTTTCGGAAAGCACGCTAGATGAAGGGCAACCTAGTAGCTGCATAGCATATTGGCTAAGTTCTGGCCAGTGATCCAATCTCAACACCCAGTAAGCCAGTGGATCATCTGCTGGAAAGGTATCCAGGTCTGTCCTTGCCCCTAGGTACTCCTGCACCATATGGTGAAGACGCTGGCAATGGATGCCTACATTTGACGTCCCTGGGCGTCGAGGACTAAAAAAAGATAAAAATGCATCAGTCAAGCGGCCCTGGCCTTCACCACTATTCCTCTGATCATCCGCAGCCTCAGAAGCACGTGTGTCAGCACTTGGTAATCTACCAGTGCCTGGAAAGGTGTTACACAAGTGTCGCTTTAGAGCGTCCTCAAGTTTTTTCATCCTGTGCTCCCTCTGTGCGGGCAGGATGAGATCTGCAACTTTCCCCTTGTATCGTGGATCATGAAGGGTTGCCAACCAGTAATGATCCCTCTCCTTGATAGCACGAATCCTGGGGTCCTTTAGCAGGCTTTGCATCATTAGGGAGCCCATGCAGCGTAGGTTGGAGGTGGCATTAGTTGCCGAGTCTTCCTGGTCAATGAGGATGACCGTATCGTGCACTTCCTCCTCCCAGCCACGCACAAGCCCTTCTGTTTCTGGGCACACAAAACCCTCCCTTGAGGAATCCCCAACTTCAATGGTCCCACTACTTAAATAGTCCTCCTCCTCCTGTCTGATCTGAGTAGGACCCGCTGGAATGCTGTCTGCGGAAAGACTGGGGCCTTGAGAGCTAGGGAAGGCCTCCTCTTCCTCACGCTGCTCTGCCTCTAGAGCCACATCTATAATTCCCCGCAGAGTGTGCTCCAGCAGGAACACTAATGGAATTGTGTCACTGATACATGCACTGTCCCTGCTCACCATCCTCGTTGCCTCCTCAAATGGTGACAGTACAGTGCATGCATCCTTGATCATCAACCACTGCGGGGGAAAAAAAAACAAGTTGACCTGAACCTGTCCTTGTGCCATACTCACACAGCTACTCGTTGATGGCCCTCTGCTGCTTGTGCAGACGCTGCAGCATTGCTAATGTCGAATTCCACCTGGTGGGCATGTCACAGATCAGACGGTTTGTGGAAAGGTGGAATTCTCTTTGAATTTCTGCCAGGCAAACGCTTGCTGGGAATGACCGTCTGAAGTGGCTGCAGACTTTTCTGGCCTGGATGAGAAGCTCTGGCAGCCCTGGGTATTTGGTTAGGAAACACTGTACCACCAGTTTTAGGACGTGTGCTAAGCATGGTACATGCGTCAATTTACCCTTGCGTAGGGCGGAGAGAAGGTTGCTGCCATTATCGCAGATGATCATTCCCAGCTCAAGCTGGCGTGGTGTTAACCATCTCTGCACCTGCCCCTGCAGAGCTGACAAAATTTCTGACCCGGTGTGGCTCCTGTCCCCTAAACAAACCAGCTCAAGCACAGTATGGCATCTTTTTGCTTGAGCCATTGCGTAGACCCTGTCAGGTGTCGGTTTAACTGCCACTTCGCCAGAGACAGAGAAGGAGGAGGAAGAGGTGGTCGTGGTGGAGCAGACAGACCTCATACAAGCAGCTTTCTGGAGGCGTGGTGGATGAACAAGCTCCAGCACAGAGCCCCGTCTTGGATCCCTCCCAGCTGCAATCAGAGTTACCCAGTGTGCCGTGAAGGAAATGTAACGACCCTGTCCATGCTTGCTGGACCACGTGTCTAAAGTGACATGCACCTTGCTGCTGACTGTCTTTCCCAATGACTGGGTAACATTGTATTCCACGTGCTGGTATAGTGCTGGAATGGCCTTGCGTGAAAAGTAATGGCATTTTGGAACCTGCCACTGTGGTACAGCGCATTCGGCAAATTCACGGAAGAGAGCAGAGTCCACCAGCTGGAAAGGCAGCAGCTGTAATGCGAGTAATTTTGCTAAGCTGGCATTTAGACGCTGTGCTTGGGGATGGTTGGGACTATATTTTTTCTTTCGCTGCAGCAGCTGCAGCAACGTAATCTGACTGCGTAAATTTTCAGCTACTGGGATGATGTCACATTGTGAGGAAGGACCTGCTGGTACATCCATTACTGTAGCATCATCCCTGTCGGTGGAGGTTGTAGGCAATTGCATGGCAGGACATACAGTGTGGCTAGAGACAGATGAGGAGGAGGAGGACCTACGCAAAGTTTTGCGCCAACGGGATGTGTGGCACTTGTTCATATGTTGCCTCAAGCACGTGGTACCCAAGTGTCCGGTGTTTATCCCACGCTTCAGTCTCCTCTGACATAGATTACAAATAGCAACGGTGGGGTCTGCTGCACAGTTCTTAAAGAACTCCCAGACAGCAGAGTTCCTGCATGTGTTCTTTGAGACAACAGCGCTCTGCACTGGAGCAGCTCTGACATGTGATGCCTTGGACTGGCTAGTGCTACGGTTGGTCACAGAGGATGTTGTGCCTCATGTTTGCTGTGCCTCCTCCTCTTCCTCCTCCCCCTCCTCCACACTTGATTCCTCAGTTCGATCTGGCACCCAGGTGGAGTCAGTGACCTCATCATCATCAATGTCATCTTCACCCCCTATCTCCTCGTCACTGGAGCCAACTTGGCAGTATGCTGCAGCTGCTGGGGCAACATGAGTGCCAGTTATTTGTGTGTCATCACTTGCACCCCCTTCCTCTAGGTTGATTATACTCCCTTGCTAAACCTCAGAGATTGAATCAGAGCACTGTACTTGCTGCGCATCCTCAAGCAGCATGTCACTCTCATTGTAGTCAAACAATTCAGCTGACTCCTCCGTGTGTGATAGCGAGGCTACGGCAGGAGTAGCTGTGGACATGGAGGCTGCATTAGATGCTTTGGCAGCTGAGGTGGACTGTAAAGCACTAGAAGCCTGGCTGGCAGAGGACTCGGAAGATGAGGATGGCCTGGTTAGCCAATCCACCAAGTCCTCTGTATGTTGCTGCTGCTTAAGACAGCCAGCACCAGTTAGAAAGGACAAGCATGCCCCTGCAGAGGATGCACCACGTCCACCACGACCAGAGACACAGCCTCCCGACACAGGGGCTGCTTGCCCTCTTATCTGTGTCTGGGAGCGTCTGCCTGTCCTGTTTGTTCTTTCAGACATGGTGAGTGATATATAGATTAATATATACAGAACTCTGATTCAACTCTGGTATAAAGATTTAAATAACTCTGGTATAACTCAGTGAGACACACTGATAGCTGGCAGCCAGTGACAAGAGACAGATCACCTTAATTAACAAATGTTTTAAAGAAATTAGTGAGCCCCAAAATACAGCATGGTACTTTTTGTATGACGAGACACAGATCACCTTAATTCCCAAGTGTTTTAAAGAAATTAGTGAGCCCCAAAAATAATTGCTGGCTGTGTGACGAGACACAGAAGATCACCTTAATTCCCAAGTGTTTTAAAGAAATTAGTGAGCCCCAAAAATAATTGCTGGCTGTGTGACGAGACCCAGAAGATCACCTCAGTTCACAAATGTTTTAAAGAAAGTTGTAAACCCCCAAAAAAATTGCTGGCACAGTGACAAGACACACATCACCTAAATTCCCTGATATTTGGTCGAAATGAGACCCCCCAGACCCTCCCAGTATCGTGGCAGACCGGCAGTAACAACACACACAACTATCTTCTTTGAAATCTCCTCTGAAATGCGTGCAGAAGCGCTGCGTTGAAACCTTATATAGTGTGCTGCGGGACTTAGCTCTGTGAGCCCATGATTGGGCAAAATTTGCCCAATCAGGACTCTGAGCGGTGATTGGCATAGTGTTCAACCAGTCTTGCACCAGACCTGTGGTCAGGTGCAAGGCTGTTGCCAATTACGAGCTTCAGGCAGTGGGAAAATGCATTGTGGTCCATTGTGGTCGAACATGCAGCGAACACCCGGAAATGTTCGGGGTTCACGATCTGCTCGAACAGGCTAAGTTCGGGTCGAACCCCGAACCGTCCGAACCCGAACAGCTCATCCCTAGTTAAGAAACCCGTTACCGTTTGGAATCTTGTGCTGTACTTCGAGAGGTTACTGTACTTTGCGCTCCCTTTACTTAAAATGGGGAGCGCAAAGTGTTAATTAGCGTTACAATATACTAATGCTAATTAACGTCCGGTTGCGGTTAACAGAATGTTAAACAAATCCAGGACTTGGTGCTAATGGATTCCGCTGCTGCAGAATCTGTCATTGCCCAGCCAAAACCCCCCCCCCAAATAAATCATATACTCAACTTCTATCCCGCAGCAAGGACCACGGCTCCTACCGCCTCCTCTGTCTGGCGGGAGCAGGAAGAGCCTGGGGGAAAAAGTCCCCCAGTCTTCCCCTTGCAGATCACTACGGCAACCTGCTGGATCTTGCGAGGCAGGTCATGTGATCGGCGCCGTGTGCTTCAATGGAGTCCTATGGACTCCATGGAGGAGATGCGTATGGCGGCACTTATCACTGCCGTGTGCATCCTGGGGGTTAGTGCCTGATAACAATGCAGGCAGCTTTTTAAGCGCCTGCATGGTAATATCATGCTAAAACGGGGGCGAAAAGGAGATACTTGCAGGTGCAGGTTTTTCTCCTTTGCGTCACCGTTTTAGCGCGATTAATCTAATGTATCCCTCTATGTCTGAGATGACAAACAATCTTGTTTGGGTAGCGTGTGTAGGTTAGTGGGAGCTCTATGGCCCAAATTTTATTTTTATGTTGTTATGCATTATAAAAAAATACACATGAATGTTTTTGGAGTTGAGAGGTTAACTAAAATTCACAATGTCTAGGCTATTAATAAAATTGCGTATGGATATGTTTCATATGAGCATTTTACTGGTTTTCCTCTCATAAAAATGAAGTTCATATTAAATCATTCTGTAAAAAAAATGTACATAAGTAGTCATAAAGCCTACAAATCCACAGCCAGATCATTTTCTATTTCATATATGAAAAAAAGGAATTTAGATTTTTTCTAAAAAATAAAAAAATAAAAAATGAAGGCCAGTGGGACAAGTGGTACTTGTAGATTTTGTTTACAGGGTAATTCAAAGAGATTCGAAAAGTCACCGCACGTTCGGTGACTTTTCATTCTCTTCAATTCGGTTCCTTTTGCCGATCCCATTTCGGTGACCCTGCGGTGTACTCAGCAACCACCACAGGGTCCCTGAATTGCAGGGAAAAGCTACCGCAAACCCTCAAAAACGAACCGCAAAACCCGGCGAATGCACGCCGAAAACCCTCAAAAACATCTGGATTAACCTGCCGAAAACCACGGAAAAACCTGAGCAGGAGCCGATCACACACAGCGCAGCCTCCGGAGAAAGCCGACACCGCAGACAGAGTTTAGTGAATATAGAATATTTGATACAGTCCTAACCTCAACATCTGAGGAAAGGGATTTAGGGGTTATTATTTCAGAGGATCTAAGGGTAAGTAGTCAATGTAATAGAGCAGCAGGAAATGCTAGCTGAATGCTTGGTTGTGTAGGGAGAGGTATTAGCAGTAGGAAAAGGGAAGTGCTCATGCCACTGTACAGAGCACTGGTGAGACCTCACTTGGAGTACTGTGTGCAGTACTGGAGACCGTATCTCCAGAAGGATATAGACATCTTAGAGAGAGTTCAGAGAAGGGCTACTAAAATGGTGTACGGCTTGAAGGAGAAGAGTTAACAGGAAAGGCTTAATGATCTTAACATGTACAGCTTGGAAAAAAGACGAGACAGAGGAGATATGATAGAAACATTTAAATACGTAAAGGGAATCCACAAGGTAGAGGAAGGGAGTATATTTAAAAGGAAACAAAGTAGCAAAACAAGAGGACATAGTCTTAGATTAGATAAGTAACATCAGGAAGCATTATTTTACTGAGAGGGTGGTGGATACATGGAACAGTCTTCCAGTAGAAGTGGTAGAGGCCAAAACAGTAATTGAATTTAAGCAGGCATGGGATAGGCATAAGGCTATCCTAAACAAAAGATAAATCCAGGTAAAGTATCCATGTAATTGGGCAGACTAGATGGGCCGAAAGGTTCTTATCTGCCGACATTTTTCTGTGTTTCTATGTTTCTAATAAATTAGGAAAACAGTTTGCATGAATGATTGAAAAGTGAAACGCTGTTTGCAAAGAAACTACTGAGCGACAATGTCTGAAATTTACATATGAGGTCCAGGGAATGATAATAAAAAGTAAACTTAAAAAAAAAAAAAAATATATAGGACTTTTAAAAAAAGAAATATTAAGAAAAATGCTTAAAATATCCGAAAAAAATCTATAAATAAAGAGACTCTTTACTGCAGAATTTTATAATGAACGGTTTATTAGATATTGAATTAAAACGAGAATATTTTTAACATTGAAGCCTATGGGATTCTCCTGAATAAACTTGCCGAATTAAACCACAGAATGGCAAGGCATTTCGGGAACCTTTCACTGCTGGTTTGTGTTCTCTGAATAGCCGAAGCAGTGCTTTTTCATGGGGTTTTCACTGCCCTCGAACAGGCACCGAACAGGCACCGTATGTTCAGACAATTCGTCAGGATTTGGCGAATTGCCTGCTCTCTGGATAGCCGAATGGCCAAGAAAGGTAACCGAATGCTGCTTTTCAGCGTTTGGTTACCTTTCTCAAGCAATTCGGATCTCTTTGAATTACCCTGTTAGTGTACTTATTTCTTTGTTAATTGGTTTTGCCAAATTGATGTTAATTTAATTGTATATACCTTTGCTGGATTTTAAGAACTAATTAAGAAATGTAAGGAATAATTATGATAATTGTAATAAATATATTTATCAATATAAGATTGAACAACTAAAGAAAAGCGTAACAATCTGTTGGCCAAATGGGAATTCAGCGCCCTCTGCAAAAATAGTGAAAGATCTGCATTTCCAAGAATTTCTACTCCACTTGACCCCCGAGTACATGACTGCTTATACCTGGATCCTCAACGCCTATGCCCTGAAATAACACACAGACCACGGTATATTTGGAAAGGGCATAGGCCACAGCTTTATTTGATTTATACAGCATTCCTTAATCCAACACCACACAATTCGATCTGACCCTACCGCAACCGAACCTGCGGCAGGCCGTTACCACTTAAACCCAGAGCTCGTTGCTCAGCCTGACTTACCAGGAACAGAGCACGTCTCTCCCAGAGCCCACCTTATTCGGCGGCTTACCCAATAATTTCTTCGCTGGCCAGGGATACCGCCAAGCTGTGACACCACCAAGGAAACCACCCACCACAGGGCGGGCGGGCGGGAACGTGCAGTCTCTTCAAATCACCAGCACGTGTAACAGGTACTCACACACCTGTGCATATATATATATATGACCTCCTTCATTAGCATAATGCCTTGACCAATGACCCTGCATACTTTAATTGATCGTCCCAGGCCAGCAGTCATGCCCCCCTTCCAGAATGTTCCAGGGGTTGCTTTATTGTAGCATAAATGGTTAATTTTAATTTCTCCTTTTGGTTTTGTTTTTTTTGCATCTTATAGTAAAATAGGTTTTGGAGTATTAGGTTACAGTTACAGTTACAAGTATTTATAAAGCGGCAAAAAATTCCTTGGCGCTGTACAATGGGAGAGACAGAATAGCAAATATACATACACATTACATACGCGAAACAGAAGGAGGGAGGACCCTGCTCAAGAGCTTACAATCTAAGAGGAGAGGGGTGATCCATTAGGTGAGGGTGAATAGGGTAGGTGGATTGGTGGGTTGCAGGAGGGCTGAATGGGAAGAGGAGCAGGAAATGACAGTGGGAAGATCATGGAGCGAGCTGATAGGCTTCTCTAAAGTAATGTGTTTTCAGAGATTTCTTGAAGGACTGCAGAGACGGGGAGAGTCTAATGTTGCGGGGGAGGGGTTCCATAAAAAGGGGGCAGCTCGGGAGAAGTCCTGAAGGCGAGAGTTAGGGGTGCGGGTACGAGGAACTGATAGCATCAGATTATTGGCAGAGCGAAGTGGTCGGGATGGGATATACCTGGTAATAAGGGAGGAGATGTAGGCAGGGGCGCGGATATGGAGAGCGTGGTAAGTGAGCACCAGTGTTTTGAAATGAATTCTAAAGGAAACAGGGAGCCAGTGTAGAGTTTGACAGAGGGGTGAGGTGTGAGAGGTGCGGGAGGTGAGGTCTAGGAGTTTGGCACAGGCATTCATAACAGACTGCAGAGGGATAATCTGGGATCTCTTAAGGCCAGAGAGAAGGAGGTTGCAATAGTCATGGTGGGAGATAATAAGAGCTTGGACAAACTTTTTAGTAGAGTCTGGATTAAGAAAGGGATGGATGTGTGCAATGTTTTTTAGGTTCAAGTGGCAAGATTTGGTTAGATACTAAATGTGAGGAGTAAAGGATAAATTGGAGTCCAAGAGGACCCAGAGGCAACGAGCCTGAGAGGTAGACGTAATGTGGCACCATTCACCTGAAGGGAAATGAGTGCAGGAATCAAGGTCTTAGAGGGCGGGAAGATAAGAAGTTCAGTTTTTGAGAGGTTGAGCTTGAGGAAACGGGAAGTCATTCAGTCGGAAACAGCTGAGAGGCAGGATGTAACAGGGTCCAACACCGGAGGAGAGAGACCGGGAGAGGAAAGTTGTCGTCAGCATAGAGATGGTAATTGAATCCATAAGAAGAGGTGAGGTTGCCCAGAGAGGCAATATAGATTGAGAAGAGTAGGGGACTCAGAACAGAGCCTTGAGGTACCCCAACTAAAAGAGGAACAGGTGGTGCAGAGGTGCCAGAAAAAGAGACACTGAAGGATCGAAGAGAGAGATAGGAAGAAATCCAGGAGAGAGCAGTGTCACTGAGGCCTAGCTGATGCAGCGTGAGATGTAGAAGAGGGTGGTCAACAGTATCAAATGCAGCAGAAAGGTCAAGTAGAATAAGGAGGGAGAAGTGACCTTAGGTTTTAGTGGCAGCTAAGTCATTAGTCACCTTGGCCAGAGCAGTCTCAGTAGATTGCTGAGACCGAAAGCCAGACTGGTGCGGATCGAGTAGAGTGTTAACAGCAAGAGCTGG